>OX439237.1:28747690-28972690 GCA_949319165.1 Sialis lutaria
TTAATGGAAAAATCAATGTATTGAAAATGTTATTAAAAAACAACGCTGATATTCACATCCCAGATTCAAAAGGTAAGACAGTCTTACATATAGCCGCTATTAGTGGAAAACTCAACATAGTAGAGTTTTTGATTAAGAATAACGTAAATATAAACAAAGAAGATAACATGTCTAGGACAGCATTGCACGAAACTTCATTCAACGGTCATTTGGAAGTAGTCAAAGTTTTAATAAACAAAGGTATTACAATTGACAAACGTGATAACGAAGGAAAAACAGCTCTACACATGGCTGTATGTAGCGGCAAAATTAATGTTGTTAAATATTTAATCAGAAATAGTTCCAATATTATAAATATCGTTGACAAATGTAATAGAACGGCTTTGCACGAAACGGTAGTTAAAGGTAATGTGGAAATCGTTAAAGAATTATTAGATAATAAAGCAGATTCCACTCTGAAAGATAAATATGGAGAAACAGTAGTACACAGAGCAGCTCATAAAGGTCATCGGAATATACTAGAAGAGTTAATAGATCATAATATAGACATCACAGTTATCAATAAAGATGATAAAAATGCATTGCATATAGCAGCATTTTACAATAAACTTGATGTAGTAGAGTTTTTAGTGAAATATATTAATACTAATATTAAAGACAAATTTGGTGAAACAGTATGGCATAAAGCTGCAGCATTCAAAGGCAATTGTGAGGTGATAAAATTTTTATTAAAACATATCAAAGAGAAGGAAGAGCTAAGTATTACAAATAATGATGGTAAAACAGCGCTTTATGAAGCTGTTCGAATGGGTAAACTTGAGGTAGTGCAATTATTAGTTGATAACAAAGCCGATACTAATATTCCACTTAATAACGGGACAACAGCACTCCACATTGCTGCAGAAAAAGGTGAATATGAAATTATCGAGATTTTGCTAAATAAGGATTATAATACTAACATTGATACTCGAGATTGTCGTGATGAAACTGCATTACATAAAGCTGCGTTTAACGGTAGAGATAAAGTAGTTAAACTATTGCTTAGCCATAATGCAAACATTAATATAACAAATAAAGATCAGAAAACACCACTTCACATGGCCGCACGGAATGGCCATGTCGGTGTAATTAAAATCCTAATTGATAATAAAGCAGATGTTGAACTTAAAGATAACAAAGATAGGACTGCACAAATGGAAGCTGAATACAGTAGTCACTATAATGTAAGAAACATATTCAGAACAAGCAAGTTTGATTTCAGTGACAGTATACATACACACGTACAGGAAAACAACATAACTAAAGTAAAAGAATTACTTGAAATGAATGTTGATGTTAATGAATTAGAAGATAGAGAAGGAAAAACAGCTCTTCACGTAGCTGTGATCGAAGAAAATTACAAAATTGTTGAACTATTAATAAATCACGGATTAAAAGTTAATGCACAAGATAAAACAGGTAAAACACCTTTGCATTATGCGACGGAAAGGAACAACTGTGATGTTTTGAAAATTTTGATTGATAACAAGGCTGATGTTAATATAAAGAATAGCAAAGACGAATCACCTTTTCATAAAGCTGCCTATTACGGTAATAATGAAATGGTAGATATTTTAATAGAGAGTGTGAATGATATAAATGCACAAGATGAATGTGGTGAAACGGCTCTCTACAAAGCTAGTCGTAAAAGTGTTGATTTAGTGAAAAAATTAATTGAAAATCAAGCTGATGTTAACATAAGTGATAAGAAAAAGAAGAGTCCTCTACATGTTGCTACTTTTAATAATCAAATTGACGTTATTAAAATATTAATAGAAAATAATGCAAATACAAATGCGCAAGATAAAATAGGTACAACCTCTTTACATATAGCTGCATCAAAAAACCATTACAAGGTAATAGAAACATTAATAAAGAGAAAAATTGATGTAGAAAGTAAAGATAGATATGGAAAAACTGCCTTACACTACGCGGCTTTTAAAAACAATAAAAAGGTAATTTCAATTCTATTGGAAAATAATGCTAACATTAACGCTATGGCTAACACGGGTAGAACAGCGTTGTATATTGCGGCCCAAAATGGACATCGTGATATTGTAAATTTATTATTAACAAAAAAAGCAGATGCAACTATCCAAGATAAAGAAAAAAATACAGTTCTTCACGTAGCTGCATATAATGGCCATTATAAAATATGTGAGGATTTGTTAAACTGTGTTGACATCAACGCAATAAATAAATCTGGAGAAACAGTATTGCATTGTGCAGCTTATAAAAATATCAGTGAAACAGTCAACGTTTTACTACAGAAAGAAATTGATATATTGAAAAAGAATGTACGTGGAAAAACAGCTCTATGTGTGGCTACATCGATAGGGAATGATTTAGCTCTATGTGCTATTATCGATAATATTGATTATATTATTAATGATTTGAATAATGACAAAGAAACATTGTTACACGAAGCCATAAAAAAGAAACATTTAAAAATAGTGAACCTTCTATTAGAAAAAGGTATTGATGTCAACATTACAAACAATTCGAATGAAACAGCATTACATTTTGCGGTATACTATCGTAATTTAGATATTGTGAAGGAATTAATCCAAAGAGATGCTGACATTGAAGTAAAAAATGAATGCGGTGAAACAGCATTGTTTATTGCTGCCAATCGTGGTCATGAAGATATTATTGAACTTTTAGTAGAACATGGCGCTGATATAAATGGTATTAATAATAATGGCGATACGGCACTTCATTGTGCCGCTAAAGCTGGAAAAGAAAATACTGTAAAATGTTTGTTAAATAATGGAATCGACTATTCTGTTCGTAATAACAAAAATGAAACTGCAAGTCAATTGGCTGTAAAAATAGGTAAAAAAAATGTAGTAAACATTTTACAGAAATTCATTTGCAACGGAGAGTAAGTTAACAGAGAACAAGAAATGTTTTACTAACTGCGCTGTAAAAATAAACAGTCACACCTTGCTTACATCTTATGTACAATGTACATATGTCAAAGTTTCAAGAGGGCATTCTACATAGTCTAGAAATTTGAAAGTATCGATACTAAATGATTTTATATTTTTTTTAGTAAAAAAATCCCTAAAAAACCTCAAAAATCAATTCCTATACTACACCTTTTCCAATTGTATTTCAGAAAGTATCAATTGTATTTCAGAAAGCGTCAGTTGTATTTCAGAATAGTCAATTGTATTTCAGAAAGCATCAATTGAATTTCAGAATAGTCAATTGTATTTCAGAAAGCATCAATTGAATTTCAGAAAAGTCAATTGTATTTCAGAAAGCATCAATTGAATTTCAGAAAGCGTCAATTGTTTTTCAGAAAGCATCAATTGTATTTCAGAATTTGGAAATTGTGAGTAATAATACTGTATAATTGAAAAAAAAGAACTTAAAGGGTTAAAATTTTCCGTTAAACGTTAGGTCATTAGGTCTCATAATTTTTTTGTCAATAATAAATTTATAATTGTTTTTTTAAAACAAATATTTATTTTGTTACATGAAAATTGGCAATTTATAATATTCCTGCATTTTCTTTTATTATGTTAATATTAAAATATCTTTGAAATTCACATTAATTTTTATATGTAATTTTATATGTTATTTGCACATCAGAATTTTTTCTCGCTCGCCAATTTTTTTAGGGAGGGGGGCAAAAAAATCTCGCCCAGGGCGCCAAAATCGCAAAGGCCGACGCTGAGTATACGTACTTCAACAATGAGCGATATGTCAGTAGGGTGTAAATTACATAATAGGTAAATATTAATTTATATAATATAATATAGTATTATAGTAAAATACCACTTCAATAATTTAGGACGTAGTATAATATGCAAAACATAAAAAAAATCAAAAATTTTGAACTACAATTGATACTTTCTGAAATACAATTGACGCTTTCTGAAATTCAATTGATGCTTTCTGAAATACAATTGACTAATCTGAAATTCAACTGATGCTTTCTGAAATACAATTAACTATTCTGAAATTCAATTGATGCTTTCTGAAATACAATTGACTATTCTGAAATACAATTGATGCTTTCTGAAATACAATTGGAAAAGGTGTACACCTTTTCCAATTGTATTTCAGAAAGCATCAATTGAATTTCAGATTAGTCAATTGTATTTCAGAAAACATCAATTGAATTTCAGAAAGCATCAATTGTATTTCAGAAAGTATCAATTGTAGTTCAGAATTTTTGAATTTTTTTTTATATTTTGCATATTATACTACGTACCTACTACATAAGTAAATTATTAAAGTAGGTAGTATACGAGTATTATTATAATACTAATTATATTATACACTAAAATGCAAAATTAACGGATCACTAAATTTTTCAAATATTTTTAGGTGTTTTTAAATAGCTGGATCTCTGCGAAAAATGGTCGCAAAAGAGTTTTAAAAAAACCGTTCTAAAGCTTGAACATTCTAGTTTTTGAATCAATTATTGAAAATTTTATTATCCTTCAGGATAATATCCTTTTTTAAGTTGAAACGCCAAACAAAAATTTTTCAAAAAATTATATTAATTTTGAAAGGCTCTACAGGACATGCGAATTTTTTTCGGTTAAACCAAATAAAGAATTGCTGTAGGTCGGACTTTTTTCTTCAATTTACTTTTTTTTTCATTGCTGTACGATTTTTTTTGACCGAGTTATGTGCAATCGAAGCAAAAATCATATGTTTAACTTTAAGCGCTTATAACTGGGGAACAAATAATCATAAAAAAAATTTAAGGGTAGATTTGGAAAGCTGAAAATATTTCCTTTAATGCCTTT
Source organism: Sialis lutaria (assembly GCA_949319165.1). Taxonomy (NCBI): domain Eukaryota; kingdom Metazoa; phylum Arthropoda; class Insecta; order Megaloptera; family Sialidae; genus Sialis; species Sialis lutaria. The sequence continues at coordinate 28,752,499 of OX439237.1, forward strand.
TAGTTACTTATTTGATAAAAAAAATTTTTAATAATGTAAAATTCGTTTGAAAGTGACCTAAAAAATCGCATATTTTTTATTTTTTATAAAACATGGGGGAACTTTGGGGGAAATCACGGGATCATTAAAGTGTCTATGTTTTTTTTAAGTTAAAAGTATACCTAAAATATCTGCGAAACCCCGAATCGCCTAGATTTTTTTTTGTTTGAACCCCAAGCCATCAAACTTGGCATATTGCTCTGAGAGCGTTAAAAGATCACTCAAAGTTTCCATCTCTTTGAAGGTATTTTTGAATGGCTGTTTCTCCGGCCAAAATGTTCATAAAACAGTTTTCAAAAAAATGTTTTAAAGCATAAGCGCTCTTCTTTTCTCATCATTTTTTGAATTTTTTTTATTCTTCAAAATAACATCTTTTTATGTTGAGGCGCCGAAAAAAAATGTGCAAAAATTTATAACAATTTTGAGAGCCTCCATAGGCCGTGGTACATTTTATTGATAAAATCTAATAAATATTTTTTATAGACCAGAGTTTTTTCTTTAATTTGTTTTTTTTCGGTTTTACTGTATGACAATTTTTGATCGAGTTATTTGCGTCCAAACACTTGTTGATGCTTTCTCGTCGTACTGCATTAAAATAAAAAAAAATATTTTTTTATCAGAAATAAATATCGTCATTTTTTGAAAAAAAAAGTAAAATAAGTAAAATTATAATATTTTTTGTTTTAATTTATATCGTTATTGCTTTTTTTGTTGCATATTTGAACATTTCCTTCAATATAACAATGATTATTTTTAATAAAAAACGAACTTTTCAACGAAAATTCAAAACAGTAAGATGTGGAAGCAACAATAAATGTTTAAACGCAAATAACTCGATCAAAAATTGTCATACAGTAAAACCGAAAAAACCAAATTAAAGATAAAACACTGGTCTATAAAAAATATTTATTATATTATATTATATATCATAGAATAGTTTTTTTTTAATTAGTCTACATGCCTATTTGATATATTTTTTTTAGGTTATTATTATGGCTGATATAATTATTGTATTTCAGGGAATTGTTCCATATAAAATGAAGTATCGAATATGCAAATAGCATACATTTCAGATCAATATTGACAAAACTACAGCATGTTAAAGAAATGGTATCCGAAATCTGGGTACTTTCCTCAGCTGACCAAAAGTTGTAATGGGTGCATCCTGGAGCAGAAATTATATATTTTCGTAGGCTGCAACTTTTAGTCAGCTCATTTTAAACTACTATTTCCTTTAGTTACGGATTCTTTCTTTTGATCTACTATAAAAACGACGTATGGGTTTTTTAACAAAAATTGTTTTAATATCCTAAACAATTTCTGAATGTTTGTTGGTATGTTTACGGGACATTCTGTATACAGGGTGTCCAAGATGAAAAATTCGCGAAAAATTTAAATATCTGAGCGCTATTCACGATCAAAGTCGGTGTATGGGTCAAATTGACCCAGAAGAGGCTCCGAGGGTTAAAAGAAAAGGCATGAATATTATGATTTGCCAATTTTCATGTAACAAAATAAATATTTGTCGTTTTACAAATAATTATAAATTTAATATTGACAAAAAAATTATGAGACCAATAGTACAGTAAAAATAAATAATTTGAACAAAAAAATTCCTTCATCAACGAAAGGTACATACGTAGTTTTATATATATATACTTTAAAAAACCGTTGAGCGTAGTCGACTAAGGGGTGCAGGCAGGGTCGGCATCAGTCTAGGCTTCGGTATATCGTACTAGACACTCGAAAAATTTGCGTGTGTCGAATTACCCACCAGAGATTGAAAAAGCATTTAATTTTTTTAGGGTGTGTTTACGTGGACTTATTTATGACCTGCAAAACATTAACCCTTATCGAAATAAATGATTTCGTCGTCAAATGTACTTACTGTAGGTAAAATTTAGAAAAACGTATTATGAAATTTTTGACCAAGTACATATTATTGAATTTTACAAAAACGATTTTGATAAAGGCAGATTAATTAATAACATAGACATGTTCCTTGATTTGACGGCAAGAAATAATAAAAAAATTTAAAAGTTGAAGGATATCGTGACTTTTTTACGTGATAACGAGGAGTGGTGCATAGTGCATATGAATCTTACCCGAATCGTCTTGTATAAATGAACGAAGTTTTTCAGTTCTGCGTCGAATGCAAAATTATCTTCGTTCAACAATGATGCAAGACCGATTAAATCATATGGCTTTGATCCACATTTATTCAGAATTAGTTGACAATTTAGATATTGACGAATTCATCGTTAAAAATAATAAGCGTACAATTGTTTTCGCCTTATCACAGAATAATTAATGTATTTTGAAATAATTGAGTCAGATATTATGAATAAAAAGCTAATTTGAATTTTTATTTGTAAAACTATTGATAATTTTTAATGTTCCAAAAACCATATTTAAAAAAACTCTCCAACTTCCCCCTCCACTCTTTTTTTTACTAGACACTAGAAATTTATCTGTTCTGCCGGCCCTGGGTGCAGTGGTAGTTTGCTAGGGAGTGAAAGGGGTAAAAATGTGTTTTTTCATAAATAACATCAAGATGGCTTATTTTATTGAAAAATATTTCAGATGTTTTTTGTAGCTCTGCGTTAGACCTTTAATTTGTTTTTTTTAATTTTATTCCAATACAATAAAAATTGACCGAGATACGGCCGTTACAATCTGACCTGTTTATGTGCGAAGCGTGATAACTCAATTTTTGTCTCGTTCCCGTTTATAATTCACGCTGCTATTGCACTGATCCATAATTTTAAAGGATATTTATATTTTTTGTATCTAAATTAAATTCTCTTTACGTTGATATGAGTAAAATTACAAAAACTTTAAAATTAAGAAATATATAACGGTTTAAAGGTAAACAAAAAACAATAATTATCAAAAATTCACATTAATTTTTGACAACCTTCGAGCTGAGATAAAACCAAATTCTATTGATGAATCCATAAGATATGATATGTGCTTTATGAAATTCATTGGAATTTTTTTAACTCAATTATTATTCAAATTATAAGCATTTAAAGATATATGTACATATTTTTATTCGCGCATATAAGAAAAATGTTATACCTCTTATGATATTCATAATTCAAAGAATAATTTAGATTTAAAAAAAAATTCCAAAGAAATTTGTGAAGAACTTATTATATCCAATAGGTTCCCCAATAGATTTTTTTAAATCTAAATGACCTAATATTTAACGGAACATTTTAACCCTTTAAGTTCTTTTTTTTCAATTATACAGTATTATTATTACTCACAATTTCCAAATTCTGAAATACAATTGATGCTCTCTGAAATACAAATGACGCTTTCTGAAATACAATTGATACTTTCTGAAATACAACTGACTATTCTGAAATTCAATTGATGCTTTCTGAACTACAATTGATACTTTCTGAAATACAATTGACGCTTTCTGAAATACAATTGATACTTTCTGAAATACAACTGACTATTCTGAAATTCAATTGATGCTTTCTGAACTACAATTGATACTTTCTGAAATACAACTGACTATTCTGAAATTCAATTGATGCTTTCTGAACTACAATTGATACTTTCTGAAATACAACTGACTATTCTGAAATTCAATTGATGCTTTCTGAACTACAATTGATACTTTCTGAAATACAATTGACGCTTTCTGAAATACAATTGATGCTTTCTGAAATACAATTGGAAAAGGTGTAGAACACCTCGTTAAATTAAATATATAGTCATACCCCCAAAGTTATGTCACCTTGGGTTTCAGACGCATGCCATAACTTTAAAACGTATGCTATAGTTAAAGCCTTAGGGCAGCAGATTCATACCGTTTTGGTGGTAATTGAAAGTGTGCGTAAATACGGAGAAGAACCGTAACTCGGGGTATGATTAATATACTATATTTCTAGGAAAAAAATATTTACTGCTTGTACCGTGTTTAAACCAAAACGACAAAACAGTAACATGGTATTTTAAAAACATTTTATATTTAAACATGTATAGGGTTTATTGCAATTTTGTCAAAAAAACACCATGTTGCTATTTTGTCTTTCTGGTTAAACACGGCATTTATATCAATTCGTTTTGTATAATATTATACGTCAAGAATTGTAGTTCTCTTGAAATGATTGTACTCTTGTTCTAAGAATTATAACTATAACTATAAGAATTATAACTAATGTATTGCTTATTGCTTAATATATAATCATATTTTATGTTTGGTGGTGGTATTATGCCCGGTATTATATAGAAATTAACTCGGAAGTAAACGCTATATACAGAGTGTTCCAGACCACCAGTCCACTATGTTTTACGCCGGAACTATTGAAGATAGAGTTTTATGATTTTTTTTTACTATGTATACTCGTATCGACCCTAAAGAATTTCAGGATAATATTTTCAACCCCCTAAAACTGCGCTTTAGGGGGTAGTTTGAGGGGTACATGCCCGTTTCTCAGCAAAATCAAATAGAACAGTATATTGAAAAGTACATAATTGTAAAGACAATTAAAACGTAAGAAACTTTTGTAAAACAAAAATTTTCATACTTTCAATTGTTTAGAAAATATGGCGACTTGATCTCAAATTTAAGGGTTTTACGAAAAGTGCTCTAATTTCGTTAAATAATAATGGATTTTTTTTTTTTTATTTAGAAAGTAGAAATAATGACCTTTGTAAGGATGTATGATTATTTAATATTTGGATAGTCTAAAGTGTCATATGCGACATATCAAAAATGCAAAAGTTCAATTAGGGATAATTTAAAAATTTTAAATACAATGGTATATCAATTAGTACTTAATCTTAAAAAAGACATGTAAATAAACAACTTTTGTTAAGAAAATTAAAAATTAAAAATCAAAATTTTAAAATGGAAAAGAATAATTTTTGGAATTATCCCTAATCGAACATTTGCATTTTTGATATGTCGCGTATGGCACTTTTAACTATCCAAATCTTAAATATTCATAGATCTTTACAAAGGTCATTATCTCTTCTTTCTAAATTTAAAAAAAATAATAAAATTCAATAATATTTAACGAAATAAGAGCACTTTTAGTAAAACCCTAAAATTTGAAATCAAGTCGTCATATTTTCCAAACAATTGAAGGTATGAAAATGTTTGTTTTACAAAAGTTTCTTAATTTTTTATGGTCTTTACAATTATGTACTTTTTTAATATACCCTTCCATTTGATTTAACTGAGAAACGGGCATGTACCCCCCAAACTACCCACCAAGGGGCGGTTTTAGGGGGTTGAAAATATTTTCCTGAAATTCTTTAGTGTCGATATACATAGTGGACGGGTGGTCTGGAACACCCTCTATACAGGTTATTAAATAAAAATGATAACTCACTGATAAATGTACTGAATTAATGGTATGATTAATATAAATGAAATCCGTGATTTAAAAAAAAGGATTGTGTGGTTTTATGAAACCACGGTAAAAGTGAAACTTTTTTTTCACATTATAGACATTTAACTAAAAATTTTCGGAATAATAAATTCAAGCACTCAAAATTGAAATAAATCCATAAACAACAACATGCACCAGCAAAAAGTTCTAATAATACTAATAAATTCTATATAAAAACCAAGATCTTTTTTCCTTTTTCTATAAGCACGTGCTCTGTCGGCGTTCTGTTTTTTACGGCGTAAAATCTGTGCGTAAAATTAATTCATCGTCATTCATTTTTGCACTATTCTTTCTCGTTGATCAGTTTTTTGGACTCACTAGCTGTGTCGTTGTTTACCAAAAGCAAATAAATAACAACATTTACATTAAACACTGACAAATTACAATACAAACTTACTAAATATGTATAATAGCACACAGTACATAAACTGTCATACAATGAATGGCTGCTTGTTCCACGCATGCGCAGTCCAAACGTTACGCGACATGCAACACACAGACCAAAAAGTTTGAGACGATGTAATAAAAGTTTCACTTTAATAAGTGGTGACGAGTATACCTCATAAAAAGTCCATAAATTAAAAGTGGTGACGAGTATACCTCATAAAAAGTCCATAAATTAATAACGAATTGACACTTCACAGATAGCGTTACCTCCCGAGCAAACTTTATAATATCACGCATTACAGTTTTATACATATAATAGCTATATTGTTTTAAGAATTTGTGGACACACGTAAATTAAATTGTTTCATTGTATTTTATTGAGTTATTTGAAAGTTTTTTTTTTACAATATACAATTGTTTATCCACAACCTATTTATAATACATATATTACATACATTGTTTTTACTATACAGGGTCCTCCAATAGTGCATCCGGCATTGTTTTACGCCCAAACTATTGAAGATAGAGTTTTAGGATAAAACATTTATTATATATATATTGACCCCAAAGAATTTCAGGAAAATATTTTCAACCCCCTAAAACCACTCCTTGGGGGATAGTTTGAGGGGTACATACCCGTTTCTCAGTTAAATCAAATGGAATGATATATCAAAAAGTACATACAGTAGAAACCGGTTATAACGACATCGAAGGGACCGGAATTTTAGGTCGTTATAACCGATTGTCGTAATATCCGATAGTTCGATTTTTTAAGGTAATTTATCGGAAAAACTAAAAATTTCATGAATATGCTGAAATTTTGTAAAATTCACCATCTGTGAGTGAAGATATCGTCAAAATAAAACAAGAGAATAATAAAATATAAAACATTTATGAATACCCGAATACTATATTATGATATTCAGAATAGATTAGAATAGAGACACTTTAATAACGTTATTTTACGGAATCATAGTTTGACGTTACGAGTTGCATTTTGATTGGTTACTCTCCACCAATCATGTACGTATACGATTTGAAATCTACATCTATTTTCTGTTTATTAGAATTAAACCTAACCTACAAAACATTATGCATTATGTCAAACAATATTTTTTATTGTACAAAAAATTAAATGCACAAATTATGTCCGACACAATAAACATCACGGATTATTAAAGAATAAACTTAATATCCTTACGTTAAGATTAATGACATAAAAACACAAAATTGTTTTAATTAACGTTAAATAATACATGTGTAAAGAGTATTGCCTATATAAAAATTCTATATTTAAAAAAAAATTGAAACAAAAGTCGGTCCGTCGTACAAATCGATAAAATTCTCCGAAAATATTGTAAACAGATAGTCGTTAAAACCGGTATTTCGTTATAAGCGATGTCGTTATAAACGGTATATTATAACAGGCAATCATATGGGATTCAGCCGGGACTTTTATTCTGCGTCGTTATAACCGGTACGTCGTTATAACCGGTTTCTACTGTATTTGTAAAGATCATAAAAAAATAAGAAACTTTCGTAAAACAAAAATTTTCATACTTTCAATTGTTTAAAAAATATGGCGACTTGTTCTCAAATTTTAGGGTTTTACTAAAAGTACTCTAATTTCTTTACATTTTAATGGAATTTTATTATTTTTTCAAATTTAGAAAGTAGAAATAATGAACTTTGTAAAGATGTATGATTATTTGTGATTTTGATAGTTTAAAGTGTCATACGAATTATGAAAATCAAATACGATTTTGTGTTTTTAAAAAGCAATTTATTATTGAGCTAATTTACAATAAGACTTTATATTGTCAATGCAGACTACAGACTGCCTTTGTTTGGATATATTAATATAACATTAACTACATGAAGCAGTGAATGACTGCTGAGTTAGCAGTAGATAAAGCGATATGAGTTAATTTCTTATATAGAGATATATATAACTTACGCGATACCTATATCAAAAATTCAAAAGTTCAACTAGGGATAATTCGAAATTTTCAAATACAACTATATATAAATTAGTACTTTTTCTTAAAAAGAATATGTAAATAAACAACTTTTGTTAAGAAAATTTTAAATTATAATTTTAAAATTGAAAACTGAAAATTAAAATTTTTAATTTTAATTTTTTTTTTATCAAAAGTTGTTTATTTACATATCTTCTTTAAGAAAAAGTACTAATTGATATACCATTGTATTTAAAAATTTTGAATTATCCCTAATTGAACTTTTAAATTTTTGGTATGTCGAGTATGACATTTCAAACTATTAAAATCTCAAATAATCATACATCTTTACAAAGTTCATTATTTCTACTTTCTAAATTTAAAATAATAATATAATTCCATAAATATTTAACGAAATTAGAGCACTTTGAGTAAAACTCTAAAATTTGATAACAAGTCGCCATATTTTTTAAACAATTGAAAGTATGAAAATTTTTGTTTTACGAAAGTTTCTTATTTTTTATTATCTTTATAAATATGTAGTTTTTGATATACCATTCCATTTGATTTTACTGAGAAACGGGCATGTACCCCTTAAACTACCCCCCCCCCCCAAGGAGCGGTTTTAAGGGGTTGAAAATATTTTCCTGAAATTCTTTAGGGTCGATATATACAGGGTGATTCAGCACTGTCGTGCCAAACTTGAACAGTAGATTGAGAAAAATATTTTAGGCAAAAAACTTTTAATAAACATATGTCCGGAAATTTTTCCTTAGGGAACTACAGGACACCAAAGATTTTACTAAAAATGAGTTTAAATTTAATATCTTTGTGATAGAGTTATGAAATTTAGTATTTGGTTTAGTAATAATATGTGTGATCGATTTCTAATATTAACGAATTATATTTTAGACCAGGGCTGTATGGGGTCAGTGGGCCCATCGATTTTTATCTAGTATTTGTTTGTTCCCTATTTTTTTCCTGAAATATTTTTCTCAATCTACTGTTCAAGTTTAGCACGACAGTGCTGAATCAACCTGTATAATAAAAATTTTATCCTAACTCTATCCTCAATAGTTTGGGCGTAAAACAATGCTGGACGCTTTATTGGAGGACCCTGTATAATGCTATATATTAATCCCAAAGGGAATAATGGTCATTATTTCCTCTTGTGCTCTTATCACAAAATTTCTCAAATTAAATAATACTATGGAAACAAAATACACAAACTCTAAAGCCAAAAAAAATTATTTACGACTGCCAAATAATATATGAGAATTTGTATTGAGATGGATAAAAATGAAGGGTCTATTACTTTCTATTACTTACTATTCCCGAAATTGTACCATACAAGTTGTAGCAATAACATCTACCTTGCTCTTGATACCGGAAAAATCGAAGTGCATTTATAATAAAACGTACGCAAGCTTCAACGAATGGCGTCTAATTTTTTGACACTTGACAGAGTTTGTGTATTTTGTTTCCATGGTATTATTTAATTTGTATGTATTAATTTGTGATGAGAACAAAAATGCTTGTGTTGAAGATTACATTCCTAATATACAGTTGTGTTTTATAAAAGTAATTAAAATAGTCGTAGATAAAGTATGTACAGTATACTACTCACAGTAATGGCTATTATAACCTCGGACTTTTTTCTCCCTCGCCGCTACGCGGCTCGATTCAAAAATTATTTCTCGGTAATAATAGCTACCATTATTGACTCGTGGTATAATACATATACTATAATATAATTGTTAATATATATATTTTATAAATTATACTGGAGAGTCCAAAATAGAAAATGCATTTTTTGTAAAATCTTCAAACTGTGATTGTTACTCTTTTTTATTTTCATTATAAAAATAATATCAACGTTTTCAAGATTGAATTAATTCTAATGACGATGTTTAAAATGTATATCTGCAATGATAAAAATAAATAAACATTTAACTGCAATATATAAAGTTGTAATTTATATTTTATGTACCCATATTCTAAAATGAACCTACCACTCAAATCCCATGTATCTAGCCCCCCAATACGTGTGAACTGTAGTGAATACCACCCTGTCCAAATATCTATTCTCAGCACTCTGCTATACGACCATCCACTACACGATCGCTCCATTCCATGACTAACTGACAGTTTTAACCATCGACCTTCCCCTATCCCTTTCACAATACTACCGTGACTGCTATATTTCTGCGCGAAAATTAAATTCACCAATTAACGTTAAAGTCGGCACGATGGTGGGTGCCCCTCTAGCCGTCGACTAATGGCATTTTTGAATTACCGATGCCGTCGTATAGCAGAGTGCTGAGCCTATTTATGAATACTTCTTTTATTCTATTCGTTTTTACTTATTTTTATAATACATTTATTGTTTAAATAGATCTTTCGTTGTTTGTTAATTTTGTAACACTTTATTAATATTACTACTAAAATTCATAAAACTTAATAGTTATTACATTTTTATTATTAAGAACCAAAATATAAAGAAACCTTCTCAATAAGGAATTTTATCTATTAATCCACTGTCTCCAACAACGCTATAGAAAACAATATAATTATTGTTTATTTCGATAAACAAACTCCTGCCTCTCTCCAAATGGCGGGAGTCGATATCTGTTTTCATCACGTTAGGTCGACAAGTCAAATGTTAGTTAAGTGATTTTAACCCTTAGCTGCCACACTGGGGTACCAGGCGCCCCACAGAATTTCAACTTCAATTTAAGCTGTTTAAATTTTTGAAAATAGTTTTGGTGGCGACCCCTAACGTTAGTCCAATTAACTATCTTCCCTCTGGAGGACCTAGCATAATTTTAAAAGCGTCAGTCTAGTTGTGGTCATCACGACAAGTTGAGTGGTGCCGTCTGAGACCCCAGTGTGTCATCAATGGTGATTTTGTAATTTTTTTCAAACAAAATTTTTTGTTGTTTTATTTAATTTCTGTTTGTATAAAAAGGTAAGTACCTACATGATATTTCAAAAGGCTAGATTTGTTTTCCGATAAAAAGCAATATTATTTGTGTTTTATAAGAAGGCGTATAGTTTACGTTCACGGTTTATAGTTGAAGAAGATGGTGAAAGTGATTTTGAAGAAGACGAGAATAACAATGAAGTTGAAGACGATACAGATGATTCTAAATCAGAAGAAACATCTGATATGGATGTCGATTTGGAGGACGCGTCTTTGGAGAAGCGACTTGTGAACTTTCGTGCTCGTGGCAGACCCATATCCAAATTTAAGTGGTATATAAAAAATGTTCCAAAATATAGATTTTTTTGTGTTAAACATATATAATTAAAACAATTTAAGTGGTATATAAAAAATGTTCCAAAATATAGATTTTTTTGGTGTTAAACTTATAATTAAAATATTTTTTTATGAATAAAAAACTCATTTATTAGAAAATGGCAACTATTTTTTTTACTACGCACCTGGCCTATCAACTATTTTTGAATAATCCTGAAATTTTTTAATTCTTTGTTTATTTATTTCTTAATTTTTCCATATTCTTTTTATACAATTTTATTAGAAACTAGTAATTATAAAAATTCTTAGTACGCCCTGTTAAAAAAATATTTTTCTAACATATTGATTTTGTTGTGTCAAATTAATATTTTTATGAGGAAAAAATACATAATTTATTAATTTTTATAAATAAATAGAAACATTTTTTATCGAGAAAATAAGATGTTTTTTTCATTGACTTCCGTCTCTTCAAATGTCAAAATAAATACATTTTTTCGAACGGCTACTTCCACACTATTTTTTTCTTTAAAGTGTCATATCTCAAGAATATCAGCCTAAAATTTTAGATACTTAAGTTAAAAATTAAAAAAGTTATAAATTTTTATTGAAAAAAAAACACATTTTTTCGACTTTTACAAGGTTTTCAATTTTTTTAATATATTAAATATTATATATTTTTTAAATAACCAATTAAAGTGCATTCCGTATCGTTCAAAGATGATAGAGGAATTTTATTGATTTAAAATATTCAATAGCTTACGAGTAGTTAGTATTTTAGTGCTGGGGTACGAGGCGACCCCAGTGTGGCAGCTACTTATATACTTATATTCATTATATTCTTTATTTTTCTTTATTATATTATACATCTTCACAAAGTGTATTTGTTAATATTCAATAAATATTGGTGATACCACATATGTAAAATATAAATTTATTATTATTTTTTATTTTATATCTATATATATAATCTATATATATAAAAAAGCAAGTGCCCTCACTGACTCACCTATCAAGATTTAGACCATTTCCACTCATCGCAGAAAGTTTAAATTTGGCATACAGATTCCATGTGTGATTATAAGAACAACTAGTGAGCTTTTTTTGGATAAGTTCAAAAATGGGGTAGATATATTTTTCAAATAAAACGCCAGATTTTTTTATAATTTTTTTTGTATTCTTTGGGTGATACAATGTACAGTTCAAATGTTTGCCTTTTTTTAAAAGGGCCTTTAAGGGGGGGGGGGGGGCACAACTTTTGAGATGAATTACTATTAGAAGGAAAATCGATATTAGATTTATTTATTTTTTATCAAATGCTTCGGTTAATTGACAACCCTAAACCAGTGTTTGATTTTTGAAAAAGATCCATTAACGGGGGCATAATAAATAAATAAACACCCCATGTTTACATAAAATCCGTTTAATTCGTCTATTAAATTAATTTCATATTTTGTTACCATGGAAACATATATTTTTATTGATTCGTATTTGAAATTTTTTTGGCAGGTCGCCATCTTTAATTTTATGTTTTAAATCATATAATATAGATATACAAGATAAAATATCTACTATAAAAATATTGTAAATCATTTTAAACTGTTATAATCGACATTAAGGTTAGTAAAATTCAAACTGTCAAAATAGTTTCAGATTAAAATTAACGTTTGTGATATTTTCTATTATGTAGTTTTAAATATGAATATGTAGCTTATGCTAATATTCTATTCAAATACAAAAAATACCAAAGCATGTAAACGATTGAACTAAGGTAATTGTTAATATATATCAACACAGTTCAAATATTTGTATGTACGATTATTAAAAAAATACAATAGGTTATAAATGTTATTGTTGCAATAATATTGCAAAAAAAAGTGTCAATATTGTAACTGTAAATTGAAAAAATGCTTTTAAATTATTATAATTTAGAATAACTGTACGAATAAGGTTTTCAATTAAATAAAGAAGACATGGAACTAATAAATAATACAAAAACTCATATATTGCAGGTTTGTAAAATGTAAAATTTTAAACGACAAACAGATTGAATAAACTTCGATACCAGAGTAGATGATTACGCTGTCCTTCTCTGACCATTATGTGAAATGAAAAGAAGTTTGTTGTGTTACGAGTTGAGTTTTTGAAAGATACGAGCAGAAAACCCAAAAATGAAATTATTTCTACTAATATATTTAAAATGTTATTCCAAATCATGTAAGTGCATAATGTTACTGTAACATAAAAAAGATTGTACACACGTTTTTTATTTTTTAATCAGAGTCAACCGAGGCTTGCAGGGTTAAATCCTCACTCACAGAATTACATTTATTAAAACAAACATGTGTGTGAGTTAAACGCAGAAAAGAACGACGCGCGTTGATGCATGTTCGTGCAAGTTTGAGCATCGACTGCGTGCGACCTTGGAAGTTCGGGCGACTTCGTGATACGAGGAACATTCGGGCGACAAAATGAAATACGATACAGTTCGTTTTGTGAAGCGAGGTTCGTTAAGTGAGTCGCGTAATGAACAGAAAGTTCGTTGTGCGAAGCATCACTGTACATATCATATTTACTTAAATATGTATGTATGAAACTATTTTGACAGTTTGAATATTACTAACCTTAATGTCGATTATAACATTATAGTGAGTCAGTGAAGGCACTTACTTATATATAGTAGATAAGACAATATGTACCTTTTAGATATTTGATTTAATTTTACCTTTGGTTTGCGCTCAGGCTAATCTTCCTGTAACTAAAGGTTTGTAGTACTTATTTTGGAATATTGTTCATCATTATTGTCCGACTCCTAATGTCATTATTGTATGATTGTTTACCACTTTCTGAATTTTTTTTGCGTTTAAAATATACTGACGTATACACTATATGAACAGAGAATAGGAAATTTTTACACGTTTGTGTGCATGTTATTAATAATTGTAAACGATAACAAGTGTCCCGATTACAGAGTAAAAAAATGTCCAAGTATAAGAGGTTGGCGACAGTACCTACTGTAGGTACTGTCGCCAAACAATATGGTTGATAAATAAATTTACTTTAAATAAAAATAAAAAGAGGAAATTGATTCATAAAGTGCTTTTCTTATTTCCTGTCATATTTTATGTTTCATTCTGACTTTTTTATAATCAGAATTATTCAGATCAAATAAATTGAATAGAATTTCACCAAATCTATCAACTTTTCTATGCATAGGTATATTTGTAGACGGATTAAGGTACACGGTAGTCAATATTTAACTATATCGCTGCAGTACCGAAATATCTCTTAAGTTAATAAATATCGCAGTATCATTATCGCTACCTGTAACGCTCTGGTTTGAGAGGACCTTAACCATTTCGCTGCTCAAACCGTATATATTCGTAAAATTAAAATGTGTCCCATACGCTTAATACGACTATTTGCCCTGTGTTTACGTACTTTTAAGTCACGTTATACACAGGTTATACACGGGACTGAAAACTGTTAACTGCTTTTCACGAATAAACTTGCAATCATCGAAATACGTGCACACAGCAATCACGAAATCTCAAAGCGTATTGCGCAGTAAAAGGGTTAACGCTGACAATGCATAATCATATTTTTTTTTACAAAAGTGGGTATTTGCACTTACAGTATGTAATTTGTATTTGCACATACTGTATATGTGCCAAATTAAGTTAGGTTGTTAAGTTAAGTTAGGTTAGTTCACGTTAGATTAGTGATATGTCCAAATAGTCAATTGCATGCATATACTGTATGTGCAAATATCCAATTGCATGCACATACAGTATGTGCAAATAGCCTCATCCTTTTTTACATATTGTAAAGGTACATTTAGACGGGCTATATTTTACTGAAATGTGTGGCTGCAATATAGCCGGCAAGATTGTAGCCACACATCGAAATATTGTTGTATGGCCCGAAATTTAATAATTTAATGGAGGGAAATTTAACTATGTAAGTCAACGACTCTAGCAATAATTTGTAACATTTTTAACTTTTTTACAAAATCTAAAGTACATATTAATACTTCTGTCACCGATTGTTTTTCAAGTTATTCCTAAAACCTGGAAATAATTATTTTCAAAAATGGAAATTTTAACTAAAGAAAATATATAGGATGATTTTATGTTAAATATAGTTTAATTTAATATCCCCGGGTAACACCGGGTCCTATGGCTAGTTTATTTATATACATTAAATTGTGTTAAATTCTTTCCATTCCTATAAGGCAGTTTATCAATTAAAAGGGCGAGACTCCGGCAACATCAAAACGTGAGTCCTATTTTTATTATAAATTTAAGGTACCATTCTCTGCAAAATACAGGCCACTGCCCTAACTCAGGTTAAGGGTTATGTTATTTAATCTACCTGTCCCCAACAATATTATATTGCACACCCCAAGCAGGCTCTGCTTGGAAGTGTGTTCTACTCTCGTCCTAAAATTTTTTTTCGTATATAAATTGATAAAATGAGTATTATATCTTAAATTTCTTCAGTATCTCACTTACATTTTTACATTTTCTGATAGAAAACATTACAGTCTCCATTTTTGCTTAGTTTAATATTGATCGGTTTTAATTTTCTGTTATAAAAATATAAATAAAGTTCAATTTGTCGATTTAACCCGCTTTTTTGATAGAAACGCCGAACTACAGGCTACAATTCGAAATAAATTTGCACCAATCCTTTTGAATTCACTTAATCTATTATCAGAATAGAACCCTATTAAAACTCAACAAAATTGGATAACTAGAAGTAACGAAATTTGCAGTTTATTTAAACAAAAATTCATATTTTGACAAGAAATTTTTTTACAAATAGAGTAGTTGCTATTTATAATTTATTAATAGTAGTAGGCGCTATTTCTTCATATGTCACTTCAAATTCCATAATAATTATATTGTGTTAATTAATATATAAATACATGTACATCGATACGTGCTGTATTTTAATTATTTTATTCAAAGCCAATCAATCTTTTTAATCAAGATAAAATCTGGTAAGTTTGCATTTTTAAAACAAATATATTATATACGTCATATAACCTATAAACGTTACATTGTTGTTTCATTTTAAATGCTAGACATCAGGTGAACACAGCTGTTATCGCTGCAATATGTGGATGTATTTATCTTTTTAATTATTATTAGATATTAATTAATTTATTTACTTTATACATTTAATGTAAATTAAAATGATTGTTGTTTTATTACAATACATCCTAAATTTAAATAAAAAAAGGTAATAATCGATTGATATCAAGATTCATTGTTGATTTTCTACAAAATTTTAATGAGTGATAAACTTCATATTATATATTTATATAATATTAATTACCTCCAATCTTTTTTTCAAACATGCTTTTAAGTTTCACCAATTATATTGTACCTGTACCGTATTTATTTGATATTATAAGTTAATACATTTTTTTATGTTTAAGGGGTGTGCATTTTATGGCCTAGCCATAAAATTTTAATATTAAATACTAGTGATTTACTACAAATACTGCACAAACAACTTGTCCGTAATCCTCCGGATTTACGTCAGAACCTGTTATGATTGGCTCATCAGAAAACTCTGATTCCATCTTGTGTCCTTGTACCGTGTAAAAATAGAAAGAACTGCACAAATATGTAGGGGAAATGGTATAATTATTGGCAGAAAAAACTCGAAAGAAACAAACGTTATTCCTTCAATATAAGTGATACATGGAATATAAATACTACAATAATATGTTCATTATTTAGTCCTTTATTAACAAGTATAAGGAAAAACAAAAACCTGCATAAAATAGAAAATATCTCAAAAAGTAAAATTATTGGTCATTTTTTTAATAATTGGCATAGTGTTTTTTTTTACAATTATTGGTCATAGTGATAGATGGTAAATTTCATAAAAGTTCTACAAAGGTAATAATTAGTCAGCAAATTTTGAATTTATTTGTAATTGCCAATTTCTGTTTCGTAACAGCAGCTCATTTATTCAATTATATTTCAGTTATTTTTCTGTTACTCATTTTTTTTTTTTTAAAAAAAAAGCTGATTTTCAGTAATTCGTTTATCCAGGTTTCATATTTTTACGTTTTTATTTTGTTTTAACATTCTAAAATTGAATATTAAAATCTCAAAAACTTTAAAATTGGCATGTTATTAGCTGTTTTTACTTTTTTTTTTAGTATTGTATATTGTATCATCAAAAAATTTTATTTTTCATAAATCAGTATCAAAATTATAAGCAATAAATATTATTGTGGGGGCTGAAATAATGTAAAAAAATTGTCTGGGGCGCCCATTTCATAAATTTTATCTATCTTCTATTTTAATTTTTTTTCTATATCTAAATTTGTTTGTTCATAATCTACGTTTTCATCATTTATGTTTTGAGTAGCATTATTTTTATTATTTTTGCTTTTTAGGTATATTGTTTACCTATAAATAATAACTAACCACCAGTGGTCAATCATTAGAAAAACTTGTATGTGTTAACACAATGATTGGCCAACGTCCTGGAAGTTGCACCAGCCAAATCAGCACAATCAAATAAAAGTAGTATGGGTTTTTCTTACTTTTTTATTACTAATTTATTACCACTAACAGGATTTTATTACCCTTGCCAGTATCGAGTTACAGCCATATGATCCAGATTCAACGGTAAGCTGCACCAACCATTACGTAACTTTAGTTCGTTTTATGCATTCGGAATGAAACCTATGTCATTTTTTATTACTCTCGAATGATACCAAGAAAATTAAAAAAGAAAAAAAATTCAATCCTTAAACCAAAAAATTAAAATTTATGAAATAAAATCACGAGAAAACGTTCAAAAAACAACTACGTTAAAATACGTTTAAATATGTTATTTATTAAATCAATCATCTAAAACAGTGCTTCTCAAACTTCTATAATCGCGAAACCCCAACAGAATTTTTCAAAATTTGAGGGGCCCTTATCCAAAAAACTATTCAAAACTATTTTTAACCAACCCAATAATTAAAAATATATTAACATTTTTCAAATGGAAAGAAATATCTTTCAAAATTCGAAAATAATTTTTTACCCCCAGCACAATCAACTAAAATGTATTCATAAATATAGTTTAATGTCTAATAAATAATATTATACATACAGTTTAACGAAGGCTTATAATTAAAAGTAAATCAAATTTTTTCTAATGAAAAGAAATATCCTTAAAAATTCGAAAATAATTTTTTACCCCCAGCACAATCAAGTAAAATGTATTCATAAATATTTATTAATGTCTAATAAATAATATTATGATAAAACAAACAGTTTAACGAAGGCCAATAAATAAAAATATATTAACATTTTTTTAATGAAAAGAAATATCTTTCAAAATTCGAAAATAATTTTTTACCCCAAGCACAATCAACTAAAATGTATTCATAAATATAGTTTAATGTCTTATAAATAATATTATGATAAAAAAAACAGTTTAACGAAGTATAAAAAAAATATTTCTAATAAAAGAAATATCCTTAAAACTATTTTTTTTTAATTATTGGCCTTCGTTAAACTGTTTGTTTTATCAAAATATTATTTATTAGACATTAAACTATTAGTACAGTCATTTGGTTCGAAATAAAGAGGTTACCTGGAAAAATTTCAGGGAGTTTTGAAAATTGGTAATTATATAGATTTTGATGTGCTCTTTCTGAATTCCAACTTTGCCACCTCGTATCTTTGCCGCTCGCGCCGCCATATTGGAAAAAGGTAACCTAAAAGTAGTTTTTTGACAATATCTCCTCTCCAAGTCATTTTACGATAAAAATATTTATGTACAAAATTAAACTAGAGAAACTTTCCTACAATTTATGTAATAACAATTTTTTTTGTAAATCAATAGTTTTGGCGTACATACACGTGTTTTGCGTATCAGGTTGCTCTGGAAGCAAACTTTAATAAAAAAAATTATTACCTCTGATTTTTTTATACAGTTCAATTCTTTAGTATTCAAGAAACATTTTAAGACCAAAAAGAAAAAAATCGCCTCGGCGCTTTTTTAAAAACTCATAAAACAAAAATACATAAATCGAGCACGGTCTTCTGGATGCCACCATTAATAAAAAATTTATCACCTATGATTATTTGTACAGTTCAATTCTATAGTATTCAAGTAACATTTTAGGACCAAAACGAAAAAAATCGCCTCGGCGCTTTTTTTATAATTCATTAAATAAGAAAAATCGTTATTCAAAATTGTTTTCACTACATATATTTATTATTTGTACAATCATTTGGTAGTTTTACCTGGAAAGTTTTCCGGGAGTTTTGAAAATTGGTTTTTCTAGTTTAATTGTGTACATAAATATTTTTATCGTAAAATGACTTGGAGAGGAGATATTGTCAAAAAACTATTTTTAGGTACCCTTTTTCCAATATGACGGCGCGAGCGGCAAAGATACGAGGTGGCAAAGTTGGAATTCAGAAAGAGCACATCAAAATCTATAAAACTACCAATTTTCAAAACTCCCGGAAAACTTTCCAGGTAAAACTACCAAATAATAGTACAAATAATAAATATACATACCTTGGGATAAATGTATCTGTCAACTTTTAGGCGTGGTGGTGGGGGCTCCTCTAGCCGGCGTTATGTGGAATTATTGAATTACCAATGGCGACGTTATGTAGAACGCTGACTGTAATTTGCAATAAAATAATATTGCGATCATAAATTGAGATGTAAGCTATCCTATCTTTCAAGTTGGATCAAACTGCACACGGTGTACAAATTTGATTAAAATCGGTTAAGTAGTTTAGGAGTCCATCGCGGAGAAAACAATGTGATACGTAATTTATATATATTAAGAAGATATTAAGAAGATAAGATTGAAGAATTTTATAAAGAGAGATTGAAATACCTGGAAAAACATTAATATAACAAAAATATCATCGATAATTTTCCCTGAATTATTTTGTATTTTATCGTAAATGAATTTAAATATTTGTCAAAATTTGATAATTATTTTCGTTATTTACAAAATCAGTTGCGAATAAATATTTGTTTACTAAAAATCTTAAACACTATTGTATATTCATCCTTTACACTGCACTATGGGCCAGGATACCCTGTTCTGTGGCCAAAAGTCGAGGAGTTATCCGATTTGATTAAAATTCATTTTTTAAGAGTTTTTTGAGACGCTGATTTCAATTTTTTTATAAAAATAAAAAAATTCAAAATGGCGAATCCAATATGGCGACCAATAAACTTCAAATATTATCCGATTTTAATGAAATTAATTTTAGAAGGGTCTTTTGGATCACTGATTTCAAATTTTGTACAAAAATTTTAAAACTCAAAATGGCGGATCCAATATGGTGACCAATATATTATATATTTTCAAAGTCATCCAATTTAAATAAAAAATATTTTAGAAGGGTTTTTTGAGACACTATTTTTAAATCAGTAGCTGATAGATATTATGTTAACATTTTTATGGATTTACCGGTTAAAAGATTATAAGTATTTTACTTATAGTAGCTGATAGATATACTGAGTAATATTCTGTTAACACCTCATACGTTTATTGGTTACTTTCCTCATAAAACCACATACTCGTTTCATTCTCATTAAATATGATACAAGTTGATAAATATTCGATTTCAAAAAAGGCTCATTGATTCTCATATATTGACCTATGAGCAAACTTTTCGTGGCTCATAAAATTCTCATAAGTTTATAGATTCTCATACAATCCAAGCTATATTTTTATAAGAATTTATGAGTTTTTTTCATTAGGGATACTGTACTTTATCTACGACTATTTTATTTACTTTCATATACACAACTGAATACAAGGAATGCAAGCTTCAATACAAAAATTTGTGTTCTAATCTCAAATTAATATAAATTAAATAATACCATGGGAACAAAATACACAAACTCTGTTATTATAAATTATGCATTTTGATTTTTCCAGTAGCTGCAGCTTGTAGTACAATTTTGGGAGGTGTACAAGTAATAGACTCTTCATTTTTATCCATCTCAATACAAATACACAAACACTAGGTGTTTTATTTGACAGTCGCAAATAATTTTTTTAGACTTTAGAGTTTGTGTATTTTGTTTCCATGGTAAAATTTAATTTGAGAAATTTTGTGATTGGTGCATTTAGAGGGAATAATGACCATTATTCCCTCTGATGCACCAATCAGAAAATTTCTTTTTCGTCATTATTCCCTCTGAGATATAAGTCGTGGATAATAATAATAAATATCACATTTTACAATGTGATTGTTGGACAAAAATTATAGTTTTCGTTATATTCAGGTAAAAATACCTTCCTCGAATATGAATAATTAAATATTGATGGAATGCATGTAATTATTTTTAATTACAGTCGACTTTTTCTAAGAATTTCGTAGAGAGGCTACCCGGGTGGCAGACGCTGTGAGTTTTTTTAGGTGGCAACACAAGGGTTGAATGTTTGTAATAAAATACTTAATAAATATCAGTGACATTTAGTACATCGACTTATTTTCGATAATAAGTATGGCAAGTGACATATCGTTGTAATGTAGAATAAAAGAACATCCCGATGCACAAATGGCTTAAATACTGTAAGTAATTTAATCATTAGTTATTAAATTACGAGTGGATCTGACCGTTTACTTTACAGATGTATTCCGGCCAGCTCGCAGTTATCTAGGTTCCAGGGTGTGTTTATGTTGTCTCAGCAGCTCTACACGGCTTCAATATGTCGTTGGCGTTGGTATTATTCTCTTTGGGGGTGTATACGCCTACGTTGAATTTATGGTTAGGTTTTATCTATCAGAACGGTCAAGCTGTTGCATTTTGGCTCATGAATGTATTATTCAGTGCGGTCATAGAAACACAAAGTATCACCCAGTAACCATGACCGTAAACGTATTCTTTAGTCTAGTGTCAATATTCTAATTGGCATATCTTGGGGTTATATTTGAAGAAATCGTCTTAGCTAGAGTCACAAACGAATTGATTCACTCGATCAGCCTTTGAGCTAGTTGTAACAAAAGAAATATAAAACAAACTATACCGGATAAACTACAATCAGAGGGATTTTTGTGTAAGCAAGCTCCCGAAGACGCCGATGCATTAATTATAAATACTGCAATTGAATTAGCAAAACAAGATGCTAATAAAACTGTCGTCGTCGTCGTGGGTCAACATATTAATTTACTAGTACTTTTGCATCAACTAAATTCAAAAGGTCTCAGTATTTTTTTCCACAAACCAGGTTCAGGCAATGAAAAGGATTCATTTTATACATCGAATTGTTTCAAACACGAATCGTACACAAATATAATAGCATTTCTTCACTCTTTTTCGGGTTGCTATACAACTTCCGGGTTTGCTGGAAAAGGAAAAAAAAGCAATAGTAAAATCATTATTGAGCAACAAAAATTTATCAAGCTTAGCTAGTGTATATTTTCTTAAAGATGCAGATCAAATAACCATTGCAAAAAATGAATCTCAACTTATAGCTGGTATTTACAAAAGTAAAAAAATTAATATGTCATTAAATCAATTAAGATTTGAGTATTAACCAACTGGCAACTAACAAATCTACTTTTAAATTGGAAAAACTTCCCCCAACTGAAGGAGCAGCTGCGCAACACTCCTATAGAGTTTATTACCAATTGCAAGCTTGGCTTGGTTTTTTGGACAACGAGCCCGAAAACAAAAAAGCGAAGCAATGGGGCTGGAATGAACATCTAGGTAGACTCGTGCCTAAATTTATCCCAGACAGTTTAGACTTAATTCCCGAAAAATTATTAAAAACTATTAGCTGTAGCTGTGAAAGTGGTTGTAATATACAAAGATGTGGATGTCGAAAACACGGCTTAAAATGTACCAATTTATGCAGTAATTGCCATGAAAACTGCTCAAATTGAGATAAAGAAATATTTGAAGATGTAAGTGATTCGGATGAGAGTTTTAATGAAAAGTCAGCAGAGTCTTGATATTGAAATTGAAGAGCTCGAAGACGTCGATAATCTCGAAGATCGTTCGGAATTCGAAAGTTTTATTGATGAAGAAGAAGAACAACCACAATGCAAAATATCTAAAATTCATTAGAAATTGATAATTTTTCATAAATTTTAAATTATCACAATTAGTAAAAAAATATCAGTTAATTAATTGTTCTATTTAATAATTATGTATTTAAATTATTTTATTCAAATATAACTAAAACAGATTACTTATCGTTATACTATTTATTTAGTGAAACAATGGTAAAATAAACGTTAATAAAGATGCACACAGGGCCAGCGAGTCTTAATTCTAGCTTACGACTTTTGTAACATGCTGTGCCTCGTGGGTATGATATTATTTTGCATCTCAATGTCTACCACAACCTTGTTACAAGAAAAATTGAAAAAAATGAAATAATTAAAGTTTGGGGATTTGAAATAAAAATTGAGAGAACCTAATGAACTGAATTTATTGTCTCTTTCTATTAACATTGTTTTCATTTACTACAAATTCTACAAAAAAATAACTTTATTTCAGACTTAACTCTACTCTTTACTTTAAAAAACTATCCTGTTTAACTTTCTATGGAATTCCATTTATCTTTTATTTTTTATTCTATTTTTGCAATCCTAAATCTTAAACTAATTTTACATTTATTATAACAATCAAAATTCTTATTAATAATATCTTATAAACTTATCTCTCAATACTATATTTCCTTTCCAGACGCCGATGATTCTTTCTAAGTTATTATTCCGCATCAAAACTTTGTTTCATTTCAAATATGTCCATTTCTGTTTTATATTTGTAACTAGCTGTCTTTGTTCTAACCACTGTTATTCATATCACTGTCTCTCTTTCTCACTCAGTTTATTTTTGTTTCGTCGTTATATTGTTCATTGTTTAAATTTTATTATATTTCGTATTTAATTGTCGATGTTTTATAAATTGTTTATTTATATTTTTGTTGATTTCTTTTTACTTTTAACTGTATTTTAATACTTCTTACTATCGTAATTTTAAATAACTTTTTCTGTCGTAGATTTCAAATACTTTTAATTGTCGTCGATTTTTTACATTGTTTAAATTTTATTTTAATAATACTTCTTCTTTACTCGTTCTTTACATCTTTTTACTTTAATATTCAAATACTTTTATACATATTTTATTTAACACCTTTTTCACAACACTAAATACTTTAATAACTTCAATAAATAACTTCTTTCTTCACTTTACGTAGTTTTAAACATTATTATATATATTTTATTCTTTTTATTCGCCGCGTCGATTATTATTTTATTATAACTTCACTTCTTATTTCTTCAATATACTTTTTACTATTTCTTTACTTTAATTAACTTCCCAATAGGGAGTTATTGTAATTGGTCCGAAAATCGAAATCAAAAATTTTAACATATTTTCATGTTTCAAGGGCATTAGAGTATATTGACACTATTTTCAGAAAAATGTCTGTGTGTGTGTGTGTGTATGTACGTACGTACGTGTCATTTTTTTCCGGGACGAAATCTCGCGAACAAAAAATGCTATTGACTTCGTTGGGGTGCTAATCGAAGCGTCTTGACGTGAATATGATCTGAAAGAAAGGATTTTTCGAAATTCAACCCCTACGGGGGTAAAAAGGGTGTTTTTTTCATTTTTATTTTTTTTCTTGGTCGAATTTAGTCGGAACTTAGAATAAATACTATACAATACAAATAACGAAACGTGTATTTCAGTATTTATTTTTTATATGGGTCCAAACAGCCATTAAAGGGATGAAAACCACCATCAAAAATTGAATTTCATACTAATAAATACATCTAATAATTCATGTTGCCTTGGAAACAACACAATTCAATATTCAAACTGTCAGATTAGTTTTTCTAAAAATGTGCATTATATTATTAACATTATTAGGATATTAGAAAACTAATATTCATAATACAAAGGGTGTAACACCTTTATGATTAACATATGTGTATTTATTTAAACTGTTTGTATTTATTACAAATTATAATTAATTAAGTATTTATATTATCTTGCTTCAGCTTACTGGCGCTGTCTATGTTTTTCTTTTTGTTGACAGCCTGGCCTCCTCTTGTAACTAACTAATCTAATTATTATGCTTGTTCTTACAAAGGGTGAGTTTTATTTCTGATAAATTCCATTAAAATTTTTCATATACATATTAAAAAAAATGTTTACAAACTATAACATAGTAATATTAATTATGGAAACAATAAGTAATCAGTATTCAAGTATTGTAAGTCATACCATGTTGGGAAGTTGATTGTGTGGACCTAAAGGATCGCACCCCACAGCATTATACGTTATATAGTTTAATTTTATATCCCCGGGTAAAATTGGATCCGACAGCTAGTTTCTTTATCACTTTATCATGAGCCATCCCATCTCTGTCAATATCTCATACACAACTAAAACTTGTTTTCAATTTCAACGTTCATTTCCCCCACTCTTCTATAAATTCACACGTAGCTACTTTTAACAAATGATTTTAAAACTAAAAACCAGGGGTGTACCTACTTGCCGTCTCACACTTTCACTATAGTACGGGTGCATTGCCATGAAAAACTTAAGTTTCAGAATGTTTTTCCCCACTTTCTTCAAATAAATTCATTGAAATTTAGTACTATTACATTGAAGTAAATTCTCTCATTGACATTTAATTCATTATAAATATATATAATAAAACAAATTGAAAATAAACTAAAATATTTAAAAATTCATGATCCGAAAAGTCATGTTTTTGGTTTTTCTCAATTTTAAGCGGTTTCATGAAAAATAAACCATCCACATATAGTGTATATACCATTTAAAGTAGACATTTCAACGGTTAAAAAGAGCCTAGATAGAATATTTAAATCGAAAAAAACACTAGAAGAGTTTTCCGTGGAAGATATTGTTTTTTTTTTCGAAAAATGTAAATATCTCGGAAACTAATTATTTTCCAGATTCCAAAAAAATCATGTTCATTCAGTTCCAAATCCATTTTCGACTATCCGTCGTGCTCAAGATAGACGATAGTTCAATATTTTTGTTTTTAATTTAAGTTGTTTCCTTGATATGGTTTCATTAGGTACGTTTTCAATGGAAAAGCATTATCATCAGTCTTTAACACTAGCACTACAAGCGCAACAACATATTCAAAATTATCTGTGTCAATTGCGTATCCAACATATAAATAGGACGACACCTTCTCCGGTGGATTCTAAGACAAGACTCCATCTCCATCGTATATTTTCATGGTAGATTTAGTAGGTAATTTATTTTTAGTAATGATTTAATATAACTTTCATTCAATAAATGATAAGTAAAATAATTTGTTAGTTTTACTCACCTTTATAAAATCATTTAATCCTTTATATATAGCTTCACATACGTCAGGTAACATTAAAGAGATACTGGATTTGGATACTCTGAAGAAGTGGAATAAACTTTGGAAACTATTGCCGGTTGAAAGAAAATATAACACAATGTTTAATTTTAATTTTGGTGATAATGCACATCGCATCACAGTATCAGTTTTAGTAAGCATTAGGTGAAACACCATCTAAGTTATTATTAGGCAGAAAGTTACGTACTAAGTTAGATCTAATTAGACCTGAAACTTCACATATTGTTGAAAAATAATCATACAGCCGCGTGCAAAAGTATTAGGTACCCCTATTATTTGTTACTGTCTGCACAATTAGTGCTCAGAAAAGTGTTTTATAGTTTTACTATTACATCGGCGACTTTTTTTGATATAAATAAGACAAAAACAATTATTTATGACACCCAGGTCTGCATTCAGGCAGTATTTCTTCGAATTTGCTATTTTACGTTTTAGAGTTTTAGTGTTTTCAATGCTTGCAGTGAATATACACGTGTTATACGGTATTATTGTTACCAGAATCCTAAAGATTAACATTTATCGCCTTAATCATGCCTAAAAAAACTGAACTTAGTGCAGAACAGCGCTTAAAAATTAAGATATTACATGAACAAGGCATGTCCCAAGTTAAAATAGCCCAAAAAGTGAAGCGCTAGCGTTGTGCAGTTACATATGCACTAAACGCTTCAAAAAGACCAGTGGCCATGAAAATAGACCAAGAACAGGCAAAAGAAAAATAACTACAGAGCTTTAAGACCGATTGTTGATTAGGAATTCTATACAGGACTGCAAAAAAACTGCTGTAGGCCTCGCTGAAATTTTATCTGAAGCAAAAGGCAAATCAGTGAACATGTATACTGTGAGAAGAAGGCTTCTTAAAACTGGATTAAAAGGCTGCAAGGCAATGTAGAAGCCCTGGCTGTCGGAGCACAATAAGAAAATTCGGTTGGAGTGGATCCTCAAATGTAAAGATTGAACAGTGGAAGATTGGTCCAACATACTATGGTCAGACGAATCTAACTTTGAGGTATTGTTATTAACCTTATGTATTACATTAAAACAAGCCAACATCTTTGAAATTACGTTCTGCAAGGAAAATAATTGAATCTTAAATTATATCTTTTTTTTCTATTTGCATAGGTGCTTAGAACACCCGGTGTGACTTATGTCAGGCGAAAGGTGGGCAAAGAATACAACCCAGAATGTGTGGTACCCACTGTTAAACACGATGGAGGCTCAATCATGATCTGGAGTTGTATGGTTACCGATGGAGTGGGCGAAATGGTGTTGTATGAGGGGTAAATGAACAGTGCGAAATACACTGAAGTTCTTAAAACAGCTCATGCGCCGTCAATAACTCAAATTTTCAACAATATAAACACAGACGGCGTAAAATTACAACAATACAACGCCACTTGCCACAAATTATCGCACACTATGACATGGATGGCCCAAAATGGAATCGATCTTTTGACTGGCCGCAACAATCACCAGACCTTAATCCAATTGAACTAATTTGGTCCATTTTGAAGAAAAACATCCGAAGACACTCTATAAGTAATAAGCAATCGCTACTGGCCACGTTAAAGCATGAGTGGAAACAGATATCCCAAGAAAAATGTTTTAAGCTGGTAGAGTCAATACCGAGAAGAGAGGCTGCTGTCATTAAATCGAAAGGTAGACCGACAAAATGTGAATTATTTTATTAAAATAAATCATAATGATCATATATTCAGTTTTATTTACATTTCCTACGCTAAATTACCCTAAAACTGGCAATACTTTAGGGTGGCTAATACTTTTGCACGCGGCTGTATATCTCAAATTATTAATAAGAAAGGCAGACCAGTAAAAATAGAGGAGGGAGATAAGGTATATGTTAATGAAAATTATGAAAAGGGACTCCTGGTACTGTAAAACAACAGGCTAGTCGTAGTACTTTTATTGTGGATACTCCGAGAGACTTACAACATAAGACATAAGTACGCACAACAATTACGTCCAATTAAGACGTTCGTTCACTCCATTAGAGGAGAGTTAACCAGATTCTATTAATAAAAACAATAATAATATTAATGTTAATTTCGATCAAAAAGATATAGTATTAGAAACTGAAAATAAAATAATTGTTAATTCTGACAATGTTACTGAGGAGATAAGTGTTAATTTAAATAATGAGTTATTAACAAAGAATCAATTAAAAATGAGAACTTCCTCAAAACGTGTTATAAAACCACCAGTCAAATATTCTCCTTAATGACATTAGAAAGAAATTAAAACTTTCATATAAATGTAATGATACAAATGTATTAAACCATGTATAAAGAAATATGTGAGTAACAACAAATTAGCATCAGAGTGTTATGTATAGGGTTTTTATCTATTTGTAGTTACTCACTCATTGTAACTATAGTCATTACAATGAATAAATAATCACTTGCATTGTACCATTAGTACTGATTGTGAGTAGTCTTCATTTAAAGAGCTCCCGTAAGAACCTAACAAATACTTTATTGGCCGGCCATCGTAAACAAATTACGGCGGTGCGCGAGCTGTATTCATGCGAGTCCACTGACAGTTCAAACATAGATCAGCAGACACATTCGACATAGTCGGTATAGCAGAGAATTGCAGTAAATACTTCACTAAATACTTGCCAACAAATATATTAGGCAGACTGTACAATGTTCACTCCAGACAACGTGATTGCTTTTACTTACGATTGCCACTAATTAATGTTCCAGGACCAACATCATTCGATTCTTTGAAAACGGTTAATGGTCAATTACATACAAAGAATCATGACGCATGTCGAGCATTACAATTGTTAGAGGATTCACATTGGGATACAACTCTTTCCGATGCTGCTCTCAGTTCATCGCCACATCAAATACAAAGTTTGTTTGCCATTTTATTAACAACATGTTATACAACAAACCCACTTGAATTATGGGAAAAATATAAAAACTCAATGAGTGAAGATATACTACATGCGCTACATACAGTTCGAGGAGATCCAGATATAAATTTCACGCCAGAAATATATGATGACGCTTTGATCAACTTGGAAGGTTTATGCATGATCATTTCGAATGAACCACGATTTAGTTGACTATTTGTCACTTTATTAAACAGTAAATTACTGGCTCCGTGTAAACAAGCCTTAAGAATATGCACGTAACTATCTGCTGAAAAGCCAGCTGTACGAAGTGATTCGTCAGTTCGATTATGATATCCGATCAACAGACACATTTGAGAATATTAAAAAGTCGCCAAATCACAAGTATAGGATTGATATGAATGTAGTATTTATTTTCGTGTTGTGTTTTTATTAATTCTTAACGCGCCAAGTAATTTTGTTTTTTTCATTTGGACGTTATTGTTTGTTACCTTTAAATTGTTTATGTTTTACGTGTTGCATGATATTTCTATTGTGATTAAGGTACGATAATTGATGTTTTGTGATATAATTTAGGGTTACCAGACGTCCTGGGTTTCCGGGACATGTCCTGTTTTAGCCTTGTCTGTCCTGGTGTCCTGTTTTTTCCGAAATACGCAAAATGTCCTGGTTTTCACGAAACCAAGGATTTTCAGCAAATTTTATGATTTTAACAATCACAGTTCATCATACTGAACGCGACTCTACAGAAACGCGCGCGATATTCAAATTGTGGATTTAGTGCGAGAATTCGACGGGAAAAACAGTCCCGATGCTTACTCTGAAATACTAAAAATTGTTGCATTTTTTTCTCAATCCCTGGACATAACGCCAATTGTGAGAGAATATTTTCTTTGCTGAAATCTCAATAGACCGATGAACGCAATCGGCTTTCCGTAAAGACTGTGCGCGATCTCGTGTCGATCCAATTTAACTTCAACGATTTGAATTGCAAACAATTTTATCAATATCTAATTAAGCCAGAAAATTTAAAGTTGCTGCGCCAAATTGGGGACTCGAATAAGTATACTTGATTTAAGCATGACTTGTAATGCCTTTGACCATGCTTGATCGCAATAAACATCCTTTCTACAGTACAGTGATAGCAAGTGCGATGGGTGACCTTTTTTTTTTTTTGGTCGTATTTTTAAGTGTCCTGGTTTTTTGCTAGACCCATCTGGTAACCCTACATAATTATAATAAAGTTTTACGGTCAGTAGTTATTTTTTAATTGGGGTTTTATCTAATTTATTTTACTTACGTTACAATTACAAAAACCGTTGACAAAAATTTTCAACAATTGAACATTTTGTTTGACTTTTAAGGGTTTCTTCGGAACCCTAAAAAAGTAAATTCATCTTTCGCTCATTTTAATATATTCAATTCAAGAGTTTTCGGTCGTCGTATAATAGGTAAATTTTAAAAATCTCTTTGTTGACAAAAATTGTCAACAATTAAAAATTTATGTTGTTTGTTACTATTGCATTACCTTTTTATTTTTATGTATTATATACATTATGAATGACACATTTTTGTGTGAATTATATCATATTGTGTTTTAACTATTGAGTATATTATTGACGATGTATAACATTACATCTTATTATGATTCCTTCAAATTGAATGGTTATTGTCAAAATGTTTTATTATAATAGTTGGAAATGGTATTAATGTTTCATTGCAGAACATTTGTATTAAATGTCTTCTCATTTGCTTTGTATCTATATTGTACTTTCAAGATTTTGATTATAATAGAATGATATGGCAAAAGCTATAGCAAAGATTTCACAATCAACATTATTTTCTTGCTTTTGAACTTTATGATATTGGATTACAGGTTTGTATGGAAATAATGTGTCTACAAAACTAATAATCTCTGGATATGATTCATGGTTGTTTAAACTATCGTAAATGTGAAGTATGTTGGTGTCGTAGTACGATGTTATCCAGTGACCAACGCTATTTTTTGTATTTAGACTACCTCCATATAATATTTGATTGTGATGTTCATTTGGTTCAATACGGTGAACAAAGGGTAGTCTAAATTCATAACAATCAAATGTCGATCGAGGATGGAATTCATGAATTTTTTAATATTTTCTTGACTTGGAAAATTATTTAATATCTCACCATATCTACCAATTGAATTATCACTAATTGCTTCATTTTCTGTTTGGAATATAAAAACTATTGATTATTTATCGTTTTTATTTTATGATTCTCAGACGGTAAGAGATGTATAATAAAACATTACTAACAATAACATTTAAAAAAACATTTCGTCAGCCAATATGAAATCATGTTTGTATCATGCTTTTTGGACATCTGACAAAGTGAAAATATAAGTAAGAGATGTATAATAAAACATTACTAACAATAACATTTAAAAAAACATTTCGTCAGCCAATATG
Source organism: Sialis lutaria (assembly GCA_949319165.1). Lineage (NCBI taxonomy): Eukaryota > Metazoa > Arthropoda > Insecta > Megaloptera > Sialidae > Sialis > Sialis lutaria. Next base: position 28,784,278 of record OX439237.1, read on the forward strand.
AAATCATGTTTGTATCATGCTTTTTGGACATCTGACAAAGTGAAAATATTCCTGATTGACCTGGCAGAACGGCTTGATACAGGAATATTGCACCCAAAAATCTATGCGGTCGTCATAATCGCTTTACGACCGAACCTGTAGTGCCCATTGTTAGCGGAACCTCCCTTTTTATGAGGTAAAATTTATCTAGTGCAATTTCTCGTATCGTTCCGAAAAATTCAGCTTTATACATTATTGCATGCAACAAATCGATGGCATCAAACACGTTATATAATCGTAACGTCTTATCTTCCCCTTCCTGTTGCGCCTTTTGCAATATTAGCGGGTTCATCGTCACCATATTCCATGCATTTGGTTGCATCACAAATGCCATGTTGCAGCTTTTTTGTTCATCAGGTCTTTAGAATCTCTACTCTTTTAGTGCCTTTCAACTGGCGTTTTTTGCAATGCGATACACCTCTGTTATCTGAAGTTTTTATGAATATTTTGATTTTGTCCGCTCTTTGGTTTTTTAAGGCAGTGAGTGTCCATTAAATACAGAACAGCACTCTTTGCATTTTCCATGTATACCTATGTATGACCCATTTTGACTGTCATATACTTTAATTCTTTTGAAGGAATTGACGCAAGTTAGTTTTTTTCCCAGAAGAGCTTGTGCAATTTATCAGTCCACCCCGTTTGCAATACAGAATATAGTCGATTATGACTGTAAAGCCCCCGTTTCTTATACATAACAGAATTAAATTTAATACTTTCCCATGTTTTGAAAAACATGGGAAGATCAGTGGTGCTCAACCATTAACTTGGCTCGAGCCAATCTAGAATTTAAAAAAAATTAGGCGAGCCACATATATTTTTTGATTTTAATATTTCAATTTTAACGTAGATAAATACACAACCAATAAAAAAAATATATAAGAACATACTTAATTTATTTAGAATTCAAATACAAATAAAATACATGAAAAAACATATTTCAGCGTTTCCGTTATGATGTGTCTAGCGGCTTTTATTTTTTATAAAATAATAATAATAATAATATGTTTATTCATTAGGACATACAAAGATGTGTTGAATACGTCAGAAACAATATAAAAACAGTACATGAGTAATAATATTACTTTCTTAATTATACATAAATATCGAAATAATAAATAAAATAATTAATTAACAAATTCATTAACACTAAAAACACTTAGTAATTAGATATTGTTTAAACTCCTTCTTAAATTTATCCAAATGCATTTCTTAATATGTTTTGCAATAGAATTGAAAATTCTTAGCAGTTGATTAATAACTCCTTTATAAACTATGTGAGATGTCTCTGTCGGTATATAAAAATCGTTTTTAAACCTTGTTTTGTATTGATGTTGTATTTGGAATCTATCGAAAAGTGCCTTGTTACTTGCTACGAAGCAACCGGGCTCATAAATATATAAGAATGGTAATGTTAGCAATTGTAATGATGCATATGATTCTCGTGGTTTAAGTTTTGATATCACTCGTATACAAGTTTTTTTTGCATAAGGAACAATTGAACAGCATCGGGTGCACCTCCCCAAAAAATGATACCATATCTTAAATTAGATATTATGTATGCATGATACGCAGCAATTACCGAATCTTTCGGAACAATTGCAATGAGTTTTCTTAGTAGGTATATATAGGTTGAGATTTTTTTTTGAGATTAGCAATATGTTCTTTAAAGTTTAATTTTGAATCCAAGTATATGCCTAAGAATTTAATTGCACTTGACTGTAAGTCTATATAACTGTATAGAAATAAATATATTTTTTCCAGCCTCATTGTTTCATTCTCCCTTGTATAAGCTACCCACGTAAGAGAATAACAAGATCCATGCTTTTGAAATATTAGATAAGGAAGCGCAGCAAGAAAATATAGAAGAATATGAAGACATACCAAAACAACATATGTCTGATGATCAGTTCTACAATGCCCAACGAGCAATGAACGTGGGACAGAACGCAGTGTTTACATTTATAACACGAAGTATTTCGGAACAACTGAACGGCAATGATGAACGCCTAAGACTTTTTATAAAAGGGAATGCTGGAATAGGAAAATACATTTTTGTTCAACTTGTTAAAAAATCAAATAAATAGCTAAGCAGGCGTTAACAGGGGTGGCGGCACGTTTAGTAGGAGGATCGACGTTCTGTTATGGTATGTCCTTGTGACTGTACCAAGTTGTTGTTACGTAATTTACCAATCTGATGTTATGCAGGTCGTGGAACAATTAAAAATAACACATTACTTTTTATATATATTTATTGAAGATAATTAATGATATTATGTGTGTGGATATATATGTTATTACAATGTATTGTTAATTGTTCAGGTGATAACAACAAAAGTACTTTCCAATGATTTTGAAGACGATGTTATGTATTCGCTTACTTTTAACTAATTGTTTAAAACATTGATTGAAAATGACCACGTAAAATATCGTGGGTAGATATATAATTATAGAGTTGCAAATAAAATATGATAAGATTTGAAATGGTGCAATTGTGTTTATCACATGAAAGAAATATAATATGTATGAATGCAAATATGTCTGAGAATGTAATGTGTGGGTGTATGTAATATATAGGGTGTATATAGTACAGGGTGTACAGGGTTTGTCCGGAAAGTAATAGGACTAAGTCGATTAAAAAAAAATTATTGAGCCAATCGTTACAATTCCTTAAAAACTTTCAAAATAGGTTTCTTCTACGTCGATTCAGCGCTGCCAGCGCGATTTCCAAGCATTGAAGGCGTCACGGAAGGCATTCTCCGGAATAGCCTTGAGAGCCGAGGTGCATGCTGCTTGGATCCCCTCTGTCGTCTCAAAATGCTTGCCTTTCATCGGCCTTTTCAAACAAGGAAACAAAAAAAAGTCCGGGGGGCCACATCTGGGCTGTAGGGCGGCTGCGGAAGCGTTGGCACACTTCCACTCGCCGCAATTTCTGGTCGTCAGTGAGCACTTTTGGGACCATCTTCGCGCACACCTTACGCATGCTCTGTCACAATGTCATGAACCACAGATTTTGATAAATTTAACATCTGAGCAATTAAGCGAATACTTAGTCGACGGTCTGAGTTCAAAACTGGCGCACACGAGTCACATTGTCGGTGTTTGTCGAAGTCGCAGGTCTTCCAGCACGGTCTTCATCAGCGACCTCTTCCCGGCCCTCCAAAAATGCCTGGTGCCACCGAAACACACTACTTCTTGCTAAAGCAACATCTGGGTAAGCCTGCTTGATCATATCAAACGTCTCTGTCGCAGATTTACCGAGTTTCACACAGAACTTAATCGCGTACCTCTGCTCTAACGAACGCTGCATTTTCGGCTTGCACCACTTACAGAAACACGTCGCGCGAAAATGCCTGTCTTCACTCTCCAGGTGCTCGGAGACAACTGACCAGCCGCTCGTTCGTTAGCTAGGAACGCCCTCTACCGAATCCAGTCGGTGCGCGCACGCTCCGAAGTACAGTCGCGGCGGAAAAAAATCAGTCCTATTACTTTCCGGACAAACCCTGTATGTAATGTAAATGTATAATGTGTGTAAATACATAACAGTTCCATTTAACACTCAAACTTCCTGTCCAAAAAGACGGAAGAATAGTGCAAATGTCGATTCTTACTGGAAATTATCTGCACGTTTTGCGGCAACAGTGGTGAGATATTGAATTCTTGTTCATTGATGAGATATTAATGGTGTCGTATGAAATGTTGTCCATAATTGATTCGCGCCTTAAGCAATTAAAAAGTATTGAACAAATTTTTGGTAATATAAATATTTGTGTTTTTGGAGACTTAATGCAGTTGCCACCGGTACGACTGCCAGCAACGCATCTATGGCGTCTATTCTCTTTAATAGAATTGACTGAGAATATGAGACAGCAGGGAAGTACAGAGTTTATCGACGTCTTAAATGCTCTGAGAATTGGTGAACTTCGTTCTGAACACTTTTCTATTCTTATGAGAAAAGTAAGTGTTATATATTTACAATGTGTTAATAGTGAGCTATAGAAAACAATAAAAAATAACAGAAAATATTATTTTTTATACTGAAAAACTTTGTAATCAAATTTTGTAATTTAATCAAATAAAACCCATTTTAACCAAATATATAATAGTGTGTATACTTATACATACAATGGCAAAATCAGGAAAGAGAATAGAAATTGAAGTAAATCATGGTAAAAATTAAAATACTTCTGTCATTTCATCAGAATCAAGAACTATGGGTAAAAGTAACGATTTTAATCATAAAGTAAATGATTTCACGGTGTTTGTGGCACGTACAAATAATTTTTATATTACTAATCAAATAACGAATGAAGTCATTAAGTGTTCTTGTTTTCTTAACGCTCTGGTGGAAGAAACTTATTTAATATTGAGAAGTTTGTGTATTCCTGATACTCCGGAAACAAAATCTTATGAAGAATTGTTATGTATTTTGGGCAAGCATTGCAAGCCTGTGAAAACGTATTATGCAGCTAGATTGAAATTACATGCAGCAAATAAAGAATTTGGAGAATTGGTTAATGATTGGGTAGCAAGGTTACAAAGTCTGGCGAGTTATTGTGGTTTCAATACAGAACTAAATGTGGTCTTATGCGACAAGTTCATAGCTTTAATGACGGTAAGCGCCATTCGAGATCGTTTATTTGAGGAAGATGCAACAAAACCAAACTGGAGCAGGTTACTGGAAATTTCAGTAAATAAAGAAATAACATTGTGGCATCGACTTTGAATATCTGAAAAAGTCCGCAGTATTTCAAGTGAGGTAACTGTGAACAGAAATGAAGATCAAATGTCAGGTAAAAAGCCTACATGTTCTGTTTTGTGGGTTCAGAAATCACAGTTCGTCAGAATGCAGTTATAAATCATACATTTGCAAGAAATGTTCAATGAAAGGTCATTTGGTATCTATGTGTAAAACTATACTAGTTAAAAATTTTAATAAGTTAAAGAATTCAAACAAAATAGTTACCTTAAATAAATATTTGAGTAATGAATTATCTGAAGAAATATCTGAAAATTTTTATCATATAAATCCTATACTATGCAAAATCAACCAAATATCGTTAACAACCTTATATAAAGCGCCATTCAATTCAATAGTGAAAATATAAAACAACCTACCCATAAATATAAAAAACTTACCAACAAATAAATTCAGAAAACGTCTAAAAGAATTCGTGTTGGATCACTGCTTTTACAACATTAAAGATTATCTAGAGAATAATTTTTATTAAAATAATTTTTGTTTACATACTGTTTCATTTTTTTGTTTCTCTTTTGTTAATAAATTACATTTACACTGACCTTTTCTATACTATATGATAGTGAAAACGAATAAAATGTTTATTTATTTATTTATAATAATATTACTAACAGTATTTCTTCGGAACATATTTATTTGATGTTAAAATGTAATAATATTGACATTCAATTTAAAATGGATACATATAGTCAGTGCAAAATATTATAAATAAAATTTTATATAATAGATATTTTAAAAATGTTAAAAGTCATAAAGAATGTTTACATTTAAAAGATTATTTAGGTCACTTAATTTCACCTGCAGGAAAAATGTATGATGATATTACTTTTAATGATTTTTTTTTTAAATATATCAATGTTAATTGTTGAAGAAGGTGGACCACCTATGAAGTATACCAAGTGAAAAATACGTATATTTAAATATACTATTTACAGGCGAAGACAGAACTGGTCATTTTGAACTATTATATAAAGTTAATGATGGAAAAAAACATTACGCGCTATCATGATTATACAAAAAATAACAACGAAGAAGAAAAAGTCTTGCAAGAGGCACGAAATCATATTCACGGAAATACTCGTAATAGTGATGATGGAATAACCATCCCGCAATATGGTCAAGATGTTGATGAAACATATGTGAACTGCAAGATGGCTTCTGAAGGGGTCCAAATGTTACAAAACAATACTGAAAAAACAAAACTACTTCGAAAAATATCGGATGATATTCGTGAAAATATCGGTATGGAGAACCATACATGACTTCCATGTTCTGTAATATATTTTACAATAATTTTTAATATAAAACTCACCTTTGTACTATAAATATTAGTTTTCTAATATTCTAATGTCAGTTGTATAATACACATTTTTGTAGAATAATAATAATGTGACATTTGAATTTAACTGCGTTTGTTTCCATGGCAACATGAATTTAATAGTATTTAAAATTAAAATTTTGATGGTGGTTTTCACCCCTTCAGTGGCTTTTTGGGCACGTTTTGAAATAAGTGCCCCTTAGATTGGATTGAACTACAAGTGTACCAAGTATTATCAAAATTGGTGAGATAATACTCACTTTTTAGACGATAATTGGTACAAAATTTAGTATATTTCTGAAACCCCTAATCCGATTAGCACCAAAATCAATAGGTCTGGAGTACTCACTGAGGCAAACATTTTCCCCAAAAATAATTCAAATCGGTGCATATTTACAGTAGTTATCGTACACGGAAGAAAATTCTACATCCAGACACACACACGCACAGCCGCCATGCGGAAATTATCTTTTCTTTACGTTTTGAAGTTAGTACAATCAGAATCTGCTTTTATCTCGGACACGATTTTTTGACGGTATTACAATACTTCCATTTCTTCGAACATGGAAGTAAAAATAGTCGTTTAAATATAAGCTTTTGTGATACAAGTTATGATGGCAGTGTAATTAATTATTCGAATTCAAGTATCAGTGACGTAACAGTTTCTCCTCAACGTACTAAGATCAACGATCTATCTAAATTTAAAAAAAATAGTTTTAAACTAAAGAAGTACATCAAAAAACAAAAGATACCAAATATAAAGTATTTAAGTAGATTTTTAACCCAAACCATCGCAACTCATGGTAGATACATAGGTGATCACTTAGTTCGCGAATTAATAGATAGTTGGATGCGGAAGGATTTAGATTGTTCTTGTCCTTTGCGTTTTTATGGAGGCATATGTGCAAATAATGTAAGTTTTGTAGGATACGCAAACTGTTTAGTGCCAAGCTATGATGCATATTTTAGATTCGATATACTCAAAATTGACGAAAATATAACATACGTAGATGTAATGAGTAATTGTAATTACCGTATAGGCATTATGATACTGACGAGATTCCGTTTAGACAAGCTAGGGGATGATCTAAACGTACCTATTGAACTTAAAAAATTACTCAAATATTGCCCTGCACGCACTATACAAGAAAAAACGATACTTTTGTCAGTTGCCGCCACTGGCTTGCGCTGTGAAGTTGTCTTCTACGAGTAGCCGCGAATGGTTAGAACAGTTTATTGAAATATTTCGAAGTAAACTTTGTATATGGCAGATAGAAAGCAAAGAGTATCATAAAACGCTTAGCATATATGAAGTTAATTGATAAATTAAAAATTATCGAGATCGGAGCGGATAGAGTCGGTTGTTAAAAAAATTTGTAACATTAGATCAACATATAAAAAAGAACACAAGAAAGTAACTGATTCTCTTTTCATTAGCCAATCTATACACCAAGGCCTACGATTTTTCCGTTTCTTGATTTTTTCTGCCTCTTGTTTATTTATAGCGAATAATAATCCAACAACTGCTAATACGTCGTCTGCCGAAGACATCGCGGAACGAAATGAATAACTGTACAGTAGGGTGTCCCGTAATGTATTAAAAAAAATTTTTTTCGGGCTACACTATCGCAAGAGGTATCAAAATTTGTGTAATTGTACACAGATTACGCAAAAAATACAAAAACTAGAATTGCATGTCATCTTAAGGGCTCTACCGCACTTTGAAGTTTTGTAAATTTTACGTTTTTTCAGACCTAAGCTATATGCCTAAAATAATATAAAACCAAGTTTAAAAGGTATTTTATTATTAAAATTAATAAAACAAAGCACAAGAAAACAAAATAAACAAAATAGAGCTTATAATCAATGAATTTAAACTTATTTTTGTGTCCAAAATATGGCATTTCTGCTAGAGATTGCAACCGGATTCTAATGAAGCCATCTCTAGAAGTAGCGTCAGTTACACTTTGTGAGGCCTCTGTTACCAGTTTAAAACATATTTCCACAGATTGTGTGTGACAAGGAAAGTCAAACATTTCCAAGCTCTTATTTTTTACCATGATTTGAAGGTCCTCACTAGAAATATGTTGAAGAACTGGCGGTATTGTAACTTGACTCTCGTGCCACATAATAATTTCGGTGTAATCTCTAGCAGAGCAGTTAATTTTCGGTAGTTTAAATATCCTACGTTTAGTGCTACTTTTAGCTTCTCTAGCTTTTATTATTCATTGCAATGCCAGCTCCCGAATGTGGTCTCTATCATCAAACAACATACAAGTAGGTTTTCTGGGTGCGCAAAAAAGCATATCTTTCGATAACAGAATCCATAACAGATATCAGATTTTCGGGTAAAAATCGAGAGTACAAAATCAGTTGAAAAATAGGTTTGGCTCCGTCCTTAAAATTCGTCCTTTGCTTGATTAGGAACCAAATCGGATAACCACGTAGTTGACAAGCAAATGCAAATTTTTTGATGGATTAAGAGTACTTACGTAAAATCTGAGTATACGATTAGCAGAAGTAAGCTATCTCGAGCGCACCATTTTTCCAGGCTGACGGTTTGCCAGCTCAGGAGTACAGAAACCAGTCGATACAGCTTGACATATCTCATAAAGATATTTTTGATCCGTACTTAGTTCATCGACCACATTTTTCGGTCAGACAAATTACCAGCCACCGCACAAAAAGACACCGTGGTATTGTGAACCGCACGTGTTGGATAGCCACGCGCTTGGGTTATTATTTTATTTTCGCAATCAGCTAATTGTTTGCCAATAGGTCCGGAATATTCTCTAGGACTCGAAGTGCAACCTAAGGTCAAAAATAAATGACGAAGGGGTAACTCATTGGCATGAAGCATACAAACACACCATTGTAACGGTCTCTCCAAATACTCATCTAAATATTGAATCACGCCACCCTTCCAACTGGTGTTAGTTCTTCTCTCGTTGATGGAAACTTTCTTAGGTTTTAAACACGAACAAGATTCAAATGAAGTGAATTTACAAGCAGAAACGTCGAAAAACTTCGTTTGTTTTCAAAATTATCGTTTCGTTTGATTTTGGGGTATCTTTTCAAATTGAGGTACTTTTCAAAATAGGATTTCAGTAATTGAATAACTCGTTCCTTAATTACGATTGGAATCGAAGCTTTGGTCCAAATATTGTTGATCTCTTCATAAACAATCGCGTATATATCTGAATTGGATGGATCTTTGCTATTATACTTCAATTTCAGTTCGTTCTTGACAAATAAAATAAATTTAATGGCGTCCCTTATAATTGGTAGCTGCCGATCGTCAAGTTCTTTGTATGGTCCCAATATAGCACAATTAGTCTCACTACGCCTCGAATTCATTATTTAAAATTCACAAAATCCGCTTTTAACACTTTAATAATCGCAATTGTACTTTTATAGCATAAAAATTACTTTGGCTACGAAGAAAACACTCGCGAGTAAAATCCTCGAAACAAGATAAAATTTTAGGTAATTTGCAGGTTGAAATCTAACAAATTCGAAGTCGCTGGTAACGTGTTGTTGCATACAAATCGAAACGTCGTGTATGTATTACACCTAAATAGAACAAAAGTTTTTTTTTATATATTTAGTTCAGGAGCCGAAATTAAGGATAACGAAATATTACCATAAAAATGACAAATTTTCAAAACTTTGAAAATCGGTAGAACCCTAAAGATATAGTTTAATTTTATTTTTAAAATTATTTTGGTAATCTACGATCAATTACACAAATTTCAAGAGGTCTTGCGTTAAGGAAAACAAAAAAAAATTTTTCGGGACACCCTACTGTACAGTAGTGTCGTAACATGTGTAGACAGTGTGGACGTACGTTTAACTGTGACGTTGGAACTGTACAGTGCGATCGTAGCGATTTCTCGTAGCATGTAGTAACGTTCGATATATCTGCGCAGTTGTACTGTACAGATATATCGCTACGATTTATCGTTACGTGTATAGGCACCTAAATTATCGTAATCACGTCTGTGTCACTTTTGATGGATGAAACAAAAACTAATACTCGTAAATTTTACTTTTTAAAAAATAGTTCTTAAGTGTGAAAAAGGCATATAGTAAGTTTTTCAAAAGCGAATTCTCTCTGCCGTTAACAAAAAATGACACGTTTAACTGAACGGGAAATAATAGAAATTTTAATATTGGTTGGATATGGTGATAAGCTAAGAACGCATGACGAATATACACGTATGGTATCTGAAAGCCAGGTAAGTTTCAATTAATAATAATTAATTTTGGAACTTTAATTTTTGATACTATGAACTAAAGCGAAATTTTGTCAAAATCTATAATGTGTATAATATATAGATAAATAAAAAAAACAGAAGCTGTCAAAATCGGCGAGTAATTATCTTGAAAAATTTAATACAAATACGTTGAGTAAAATAAATAAAAAGTTTATTAAGTAAAACAGGTTAAATGTCTTGTATATTTGAATTACTATTGTATACTACAATTAATTTTAGTTAATAAAAAAAATCTGTAATAAATAATGAAGTGAGTGGAAGGTGAGGGTTAACGGTTTGATTTTTTCGAATTTTGACTATCGCCATGCGAAAGAGTATAAAAAATTAAAGATTTTTTTAAATCTTCATTAGTTTCAGAGTTATTTGAAAAATATGATTGTTTTGCACATTTTCATAGGGGTGTTTAACCCCCTTAACCGTTTTACCACAGCTATGATAATTTTTTTGTTACTTACCTTGACCTCATCTAACTATATACAATGTTTACACTCGATACAAATTTTCGACTTGAAAAGGTTTCCTTGTAAAATGCGTTCATAAAACTGAACTCAACCTGTTTCAGCTATCAGTGAAATGTGAAGTTCCACTGTTTCAATTTGTGTTGGAAAAAGGGATTATAAATGTTAATCCCTATAAAATAGAGCCACAATTTTAATTGATATATGTGAACTGAGAGGTGTTTCACCCAAGGTACAATTGTACAGTCTGGATTGTGCCATAATTGTTGGGTGGATAGCTGGAAAACTTTTCACCAACTGTCCAACCCTCGTTGAGTATTCGGAGTGCGAACGCGGTTGTGAGCTATTGAGAAAATGTTTAACAACAAAGCAAATGGATATCGACATTCTCTTAAACGAAAATTCATCACGAATGTTGGCAACGGAATGCATGATTCATGAACAAATCAAGTGTACAAAAGAAAATTGCTTGGGATAAAGAAAGACAACTTTAGGTGAAGCAGGTACTTCTATGTTTTATTAACTCCGCACTTTTTGCATAATATATATAAGATATAATTTGCATTTCAGGGCCTGTATCTAATTCGATGGGCGATAACAAAAAAATGCGTCTTTCAAAACTACCAACAACCTTTGACCACCCCATTAATAACGAAAAAAAATGGATTTTAATGTCTCTTAGGATAAGACGACTGTCTAAACCAGATCCATTATGGACCACCAACACAACTTTATTGCCAATATTACATAAAAAATTTAAAAAGTTTTCAAAAGCATTGTATAAATTTAGGGAAACAACAGATTGTCCATTATCACACATTTCACCATCATGGATAGATAATTTTGTTAGTTCGGATATTTTTTTTTGGTATTCCATTTAATGGAGTTATATATGTGTTGAATACTTTTTCTCCAAATTTCACTCCAAGTTAACAAATTTCTGCATATACAAAACTGAAACCTGTGCTTTCTAAATCGAAATAAAAGAATTTTATGTCATCAGGCACAGTTTCATTGTGACTAATCAAGTCAGTAAACTGGAAAGTTGGGGAAAGATTGTAACCTGTTTGGTAAGTAATACCTTCTTTCCGTTCTGTATTAGATGTGTTTGCTGACTTAATTTTTTTTTAATAATTTTCTCCTACTTTTATATGATGGCTGTTGAATTAATAGTTTCTTATAGTTTATTTCACTGACTTTTTTTGATCTAAACTTTTCTGTATTTTTGCCTGGTGAAACATCACATTTTTATTTAATTCGACAACATATGGTCGCATGACACGAAAACTATCCTATATCCAGCTCTGGCTGGGTAACCACCTACGTCCAGTTCTGGCTGAGTAACCACCCATATCAAAGTCTGGATGAAAATCATTCTATCTCTCATGAACATATTTTTGTTTTCAAAATTTTTAATGGTAGCTCTGGTATTAGCCAGTCCGTGTTGGCATGGCGCGTTCATTCACGTCTTCTTAGTATTTTGTTACTAAATATTGAATTTATTTTGTACTAATAAAAATTTTACTTGAAAATATTGCAAATTAATGATGTCACATATAATTATAATTATTATAGTAATAAACTCATCAAAACAATTAAGGGATTAAAATTGTGTTGCAAAAATAGGGTATTATTCAAACAATTAATAAATAATATTATTTTATTTTATTTCGGTCCTCACCGACACAGTTGTCACTATAAAATCGAAATTCCTTGACACCTGACTCAGCTTTTTTCAAAATATATCGCCAAACGCAACTTGAAATTTCATTAGTTCCCCTTTTACCCACAGTCTCATTCCAAACATTACATTCTCCTTCCTTTTTTGCCAAATCATATATTGTTAAATTGTATATAGAAAGTTTTCGCATATAGTATATAGAAGCTGCTAGAGAACGAGGAGTTGTTAATACTTTTTGCAAATCGAAGCATGCAGCAGTACATATTTTCGTATCTTCCGTTGCTTCTTTTGTATCATTTTTCATAAGATCTCTGGCAGTTTTTTTTTTTATTAATTTGATGATCTTCATAATCTTTTTTTTTGTACCTCTTTTTCAATTTCTGAAAGATTCTTGTACTTCATGCATTGATAACAGGCATCTTTTCTTGGAATATAAAAACTTAAATTAAATTTATAATTAAATTTTTCTCTGTAAAAATGATCAGAAACGGGTGTCTGATTTTTTTCTGATATCCAATCAAGGTACATTTTACTTAAATTTAGCCCTTCCTCTAAATATTCACGACTAATTTTCGCGACAATAATGCGATTGCATTTTTGGAAAAGAATCTACAGAGTGTCCCAGGACTGTGTCAAAGCTCAATATTTCATTTAACATAAGAATTGGAAGAAAACTTTAAATGCAAAAGTTGTCAGGCTAAAGGAACGGCATAATTTGAAAATAGTTACATTTATACAGAGTATCCCATAACTGCGTTACAAATCAAAGTTATGTTTTTTAAATACAAACTATATATTTTTATTTGATAATCTAAAAGCATTTATTTTTCTGAGTATTTCGATGTATCATGTATGGGATTATACAGAGGGGTTTACAAATTATGACCAATTTTGTAAGAAAAAAGAAATATTTTCAACACCTTGTAATTTCCTAATTACAACAAAAAAAATTTGTTCTGGTATATTCTCTATTATTGCGATATTACGTTAAACATTAACAAAATTGTATTATTTGTACAGGATGTATCAAAACTCTGAGCCTAGTTTTTAACAATATTTTCAAATGGAACAACCTATGTATTTTTACATTTTCGAATTGCCTGTTCAATTCTCAACACAATTTACAAACCATGTTCTATACCTAAATCCAGCCGTTAAAGAGTTATTTATTTTATTTTAAAATCTTAAGATGTTTTATAAAAACAATACAACTTTATTATAGGTAATCAATAAAACAGTTCGCTTAAAAATAACTTAACAAACTAATAGAACTTACAAACTTTAACAACATAAAAAATTAATTATTTTATGGAATATAATAAAGTTGTATTAATATAAAATGAATAACTTATTAACGGCTGGATTTAGGTATAGAACTTGGTTTGTAAAATGTGTTGAGAATTGAACAGGCAATTCGAAAATGTAAAAATATATAGGGTGTTCCATTTGAAAATTTTGAAAAAAAAAATAGGTTCAGTGTTTTGATACACCTTGTCCAAATAATAAAGTTTTGTAAATATTTGACATAATATCGCAATAATAGAGAATATCCCAAAACTACTTCAAACAGAAAACATATTTTTTTTTGTAATTAGAAAATTACAAGGTGTTGAAAATATTCCTGTTTTCTTACAAAATTGGTCATTATTTCTAAACTACATCATAATACTCAGAAAAATGAATGCTTTTAGATTATCAAATAAAAATATATAGTTTGTATTTAAAAAAAACATAACGTTGATTTATAACGCAGTTATGGGTCACGCTGTATAAATGTAACTATTTTCAAATTATGCTGCTTCTCCAACCTGACAACTTTAGCATTTAAAGTTTTCTTCCAATTCTTATAATAAATGAAATATTGAGCTTTGACATAGTCCTGGGACACCCTGTATTTATACATAAAAAATATTAATAAACTAGGTACTCTATAATCTATTATATAGAAAATATAGATATACTCGTATGTATTTGTGGATCAAAGATTTATAGATTTTCATTTTTGCCACCAGCTTTTACTGTGTTTACAGTATTACTGTATTTTGAATGTAGAAGTATTTTTAATTGTTTGAATATTTTGTGAAACAATTAAAATTTGAATTATCTATTTGTTGTAATTTATAACTGTTGTGACTCATACGTATTGTATGGTATACGACATACGTGATTGACATGAGTATGAATAGTGAGAACATTTCAGTTACCTTAAAAGCAAATATTTTGTAATACATACAGGGTGTCCCATTTTAAGTGCACACTTCTAATAATTTTTATGGTGAAATGTTATCAAAAAACTTTTCAGATAAAAGTTGCACGGTTTGGAGGGGGACATTTTTAAGTGGTGTTTTCAGGGTGATATGAAGGTCAACATCATTTTTTTAAATAGGAACCTATAGTTTTTATCAAGTAGTTTTATTTTACATAAAAAAAACATGTATCTTTTATTGAAAACTTTTTTTGAACAACTTAACCCTTGTGTTGCCACCCGGGTACCCATCAACGTACGTGTTGTTGAATAATTTTTTTTCCAAGAAAGCTTGGCCAAAACCTTCTCGAATCCTCATGATTTGACCAATTCTCTATCGAAATTTGCATTCTACATGTTTTTAAAAAATTTTTAACTTACAAAATTTTGCATTTGAAAAAAACAACACGTATGAGCCACCCGGGTACCCCAATGGAAAAAGCATGATTTTCGTATAGTATATCATAAAAAAAGTTTGTTGTAAAAATATAATAAGTAATAAGTTTTTATCAAGTAGTTTTATTTAACTTGAAAAGACACGAATCATTCATTGCAAAACTTTTTTTTAACAACCTTTCCAACAGTTTGTTAGAAAAAAAAAATTTTTCTAACAAAATAATTCGAGATTTTTAACATTCAATATTTTTTTAACTCAGAAACCATCAGGTTTAGAGAAAAAGCATAAAATACAAAAAATGTTTATTTTGGTCTAATAAAACTTGATGAATTATTTTAAAAATTTTAAAACTTATTCTAAAATATCTTTAACATTGTTTTTTTTTTTTTATAAATAAAATAAATTAAAGAAGTTTTAAAATATTTAAAATAATTCTTTTGTTTTATAAGATCAAAATAAACATTTTTTGTTTCTTGTACTTTTTCTATAAAATTATGGTTTCTGAGTAAAAAAATATTGAAAGTTCAAAATCTCGAATTATTTTGTTAGATATCTTGGAAAGGTTAAGTTGTTAAAAAAAAAGTTTTCAATGAAAGATTCGCGTCTTTTTACGTTAAATAAAATAACTTGATAAAAACTATAGGTTCCTATTTAAAAAAATGATGTTGACCTTCATACCACCTTGAAAACACCGCCTAAAAAATTCATCCAAGTACGTCTATGTCCCCCTCCAAACCGTACAACTTTTATCTGAAAACTTTTTTTATTATTTCACTTACCGGTCGAGTTATTCTCCATTAAACGTTAAAATAGTCCACCCGGTATATTCATTTCGAATTGTTTATTATTTAGTGAATGTACTATATACAGGGTGTACAAAAAAGCCCGGTACTCCGGATAACTCTTTTTCTTTGCCTTGAACCAAAAAATGTTCGAGGAAAAAGTTGCTTGGTTTCGAGGATAGGATCGTTTGCACAACAAACCACCCCTCACCCTTACGGGGGTGGGGATAAGTTAAAATTTTCAAATTAAACTTTTTATTAGCTTATCAAGTTCTCCGATTGAAAGTAAATATCTTTTGGCCGAAACTTTTTTTTGTTGGGGCTAATCCTTCGCCACTAATGAGTATGAAACAGCAAAAATCAAAAATGTTCAAAAAATAACTTTCACTCCCCGTAATAACTCTTTCTTAGCCTTAATCCAAAAAAATGTTCGGACAAAAGTTGCTTAGTTTCAGGGATAGGTCGCTCTTGATCTCCCCAACCTCGCATCATCAAGAGAGATATTCTCTCCTTTACTGATAGTGCATTTTTTTCAATAAGAATTGAAAAACTATGCAAAATCACTCAAAAGCTTCATCGAAAATGTCGATCAATAATATCAACAAGGCTTAAAATACAGTGATACTAAAAACTCTCTGCTATTTCAAATTCGGTAAAACTGGACATTTAGGGGGGGGAGGATCTGAGACGCACAAAAACCTGACCTAACGTGCTTGTTATGCTCCAATTGCTCAGAATTTAATTTTTTGACATTTTTGTTTTTTGACGTATGAAGCTAATTAGCGACAAGGGATGAGTACAAAAAAAAAATGGGACAAAAATATTTATTTTCATTCGAAGAAAGAAAAATTTTAACTCACCCAGACCCCCCGGAACGGGATAGGAGAGGGGGGGTGCAAACGATCCTCCCCCTGAAACCAAGCAACTTTTTTTGGATCAAGGCAAAGAAAAAGAGTTATTCCGGGGAGTGAAAGTTGATTTTTGAAAAAATACATTATTCTGATCACATAATATAAACATTATCTTTAATTACCTGAAGTTATTGCTTATAATATCCATATTAATAATTCATCATACATTTCAATATCTTGCAGAAGATCGGTCCATCGATTTCTTCTTTTTTATCTTCTGATGACCATCATAATTACAAAACCCGGATAAATTATAACGAATGTTACTTGCCATGATCAAACCATTTTTAACAATAGTAACCTAAAGCGTTAATTTGAAAGTAACAAATTCAAAAATTCTTTTTTGCTTGGGGATAATGGTTACAAAAATGAAAAGTATTTGTTAACACCATTATTAAATGTAAACAACATAGCCGAAAGGCTTTATAATACTACCCATATATAGACTCGAAATACCGCAGAAAGATAATATGGTGTATGGAAGCGAAGATTTCCTATTATGTCTTTAGGTATACGAGTCTCGCTTCCATTAGCGACAAAAATTGTTTTTTTTTGTGGGGATACGTGAAGAGAATTGTTTATAACGAACCACCGACAACGATAGAAAATACGCAACAAAGAATTGTTGACGCTTTCTCAAGTATTTCCCCTGAAATTTTACGAACAGTGCAAATATCTTTTCAGCGGCGAATTAATTTGTGCCTGGATGAAAATGGAAGACATTTCGAACATTCATAGTAGAATATTTTGTAGTCTTTTATCTTTTATATATTTTCAATTTTGTTACTGCACTCCTCTAAGCAATTGTTGCAACCGGTTGCCCGCTAAAATAGTAAATATAAAGGCAAGGGTAGAATAATAGGCAGAGGAAGAGGCCAAGGAAATGGCAAATGAGGTTATCGACCAATATATATGTATATTAATAATTAGGTATAGATATATAGAGGGTTTTATAATAGTTATGCTCAAGAAGACTGCACAAGAGCTATCTTACGTGGAAGGAGGGTCAAAGAATCGTTGGTAAGCTCCCCACCCGTAGGTCGCTATTCCGTTGCGCATAGCCCTTAAAAGGGTCAGTCTCACATGCTGCTTGCATGAGATGTACTCTGTCTTTTTCTTTATATTCAGCATCTAATGTTAATCTTTTCATATTTGCATTTTCTCTAGAAGACTGAGATTCATTATACAGTATAATATTCATTATAACAATAGGTACTGAGAGCAGATGAAGAAGTTGATTTATATACAGAGTGGCCCATTTTAATCGATACAGCCGGATTTCTCGGAACCTAAGGCAGCTAGCGAAAAATGGTTTAGATAAAAGTTGTAGGGGACCAAGGGGGCCACACAATGGCGCTAACGTCTTTGACCTTGAACTCCACCTTCACGGTTTTTTCAAGGTCAAAGTGTTTTTTTTTTAAATGGGAACCCCTATTTTTGACCGTGGATTCGAAAAGAGCAGGATATCACCTGATCTTACATCACCCGATTTCTACTTATGGGGGTATTTAAAAAATTCCGTTTTTGCGCAAAGACCAACTACAAGAGACGATATGATTCGGTAGGATTCGCCAAGCATGCGCTGCCATTTCAAGGCAAACTTTGCTAAACACTGTTCGCCATTTTAATAGGCCTTCAAGAAAATGGTCGTAATTTCGAACATTTGCTTTGAGATTAGGTAAACATTCATTTACATTAGTGAGAGGTGAGAGGACTCACGAAACTCTAGCACCCCGATCGTGAGAGGCAAGGGGACTCGCGTAAATCTAGCACCCCAAAGGGAACAGATTTTACTACGCCCACGTCGTTGTTCATGGGTAACGCTAAATGTAAAAGAATTGATCGTGAAATGACTTTGAATATCAAGTCGAAGATCAAATTCGAGGTCACCCCTAAAGACCGCCTAAATGACCCATGACATGGGAACATGTTTGGACGTAAAATTTCCCGCTCTTCCGATTGCCGCTGTCAAAAATTGGGTTCTCAGTAAAAAAAAAACACTTTGACCTTGAAAAAACCTTGAAGGTCAAGTTCAAGGTCACCACGAAAACATATTTTAACGTAAAATTCCCTGCTCTTTTCGAATCCACGGTCAAAAATAGGGGTTCCCATTAAAAAAAACTACTTTGACCTTGAAAAAATCATGAAGGTGGAGTTAAAGGTCAAAGACGTTAGCGCCATTGTGTGGCCCTCTTGGTCCCCTACAACTTTTATCTAAACCATTTTTCTCTAGCTGCCCTAGGTTCCGAGAAATCCGGCTGTATCGATTAAAATGGGTCTCCCGGTATAATGTATAAATAAATGCGCTAAAATTAGAAGAGTTTAAATATACGGCCACCAAATATTTAAATATTTACGACCGATTGTACTGCCTAAACATAAGTGTAAGGATATTAATTTTTATGCAAGATAATGCTCGCCCTCACTCAGCTAACGTGACATGACGATTTTTGGAAAGCCATGTCATTACTCTGTTACTACATTCAGCAATTAGTCCCGATCTGAATCCTATTGAGCTAGTTTGGAATATAATGTACCGTCGATTGCGACAAGAATATCCGAATTTGCTCAAATTAGCTGCATTAAAACTCCAGCGAATTTGCAACACGATCCCGCAACCTGAAATTTCTTCATGCATCAATATGGCCGAACGATTAAGAACAATAATTGGCAACACACGGTATTAAACAAATAGATACACCCTACAGACCAACAGTCAGGCATACAGGCAGATAGAGACAGACATAAGTGTGAGTAAGAAGCTTAAATCCGACCGTGCAACCTTCACGTAGTATGCTAAATAATGAAGATTAAAACCGTATCAAAAACAACTAGATATTGTTTCCATAATTGTCTAGCAACTTTTCTAAAAGAAAGAAAATCAGAAACGTTTGAAAAAATCAAAAATTTTTGAAAAAAAATTGTTTCGTTCTTAAAAAACAAGTCTTGTATGTTAAATAATTATACTTAAAATATTTGAATAATTTGTATAATCAGTATTTATTTACAGTATCTCAGATTCTATTGGTACGAGGCCTGTGAAAATAAGTACGAAAAAAATAGAACGGTTAATGTCTCCTACTCTTAAACAAATATTTTTTTCAAATTCAATAATTCTCCATCTTCCTCTGCTCCGAAAAATGTTGGCAAACTAACTCCTAAGCGAGAATAGTATTTTTGACATCTATGTAAAGAAACAGCTTGTATCAAGTTCTAGTCATCTCTAGACATTTCATACATGATATAATTAATTGAATTAAATAAATAACACAACAAATAAATCAATATAAGTATGATTTTATTGTATTATGGTCAAGCCTAAAAGCTGGTGTAAAAAGATATTTAGCCATTCAAATACCTCATATATCTTAGCAGGTGAAGACAGAGTAAATGTGACTCAAACTGAATTTCGTTTGCAAAGGCTAGAAAACATCATACGAGAAAATATAACGAGAAAAAATACTGTTGCTACTTGTGCCCGATATGTCGCTTATGTTCAACGATTCATTCCTGATGTACTAAATATGATAAACATGACTTTTTAATCTATGCAATAATTAAACCGAATAACCACACAGCTAACAGTAAGTGCGAGAAAGACGAAACACTGCTTTACTCATTCCACAACAATATACTACGTTTACATATACAGTGATGCCTCACATAACGAACATAATTCGTTCCAGTAGCAAGTTCGTTATGCGAAAAGTCCGTTATGTGAAACGCGTTTTCCCATAACAATATATGTTAAAAATTGTAATTCGTTCTGTAGCATAAAATATGGTACTGTAACATAAAAAATATTGTACACACGTTTTTTATTTTTTAGTCAGACTCAGATTTAGAAGAGTCTACCGAGGCTTGCAAGGTCAAATTCTCACATACAAAATTACATTTATTAAAACAAACACATGTGTGAGTTAAGCGCAGAAAAGAACGACTGACGTGCGTTTGTTGTTCGTGCAAGTTTGAGCATCGACTGTGTGCGACCTTGGAAGTTCGGGCGACTTCGTGATACGTAAGAGCGTTCGGGCGGCAAAATGAAATACAATGTAGTTCGTTGTGTGAAGCGAGGTTCATTGTGTGAGACGCGTAATGAACAGAAAGTTCATTGTGCGCAGCGTTCGTTATACGAGGCGTTCGTTGTGCGAGGCATCACTGTATATGAATTTGATTATTTTGTATAATTTAAATTTTTACATGGGAATAATAAAATATTAAACCACATACATAAATGTTTATTATTTATTGTCACCTGCGGCCGATGACGGCAACCCATATATTCCCTGGTATAAATTTATCATCTCGCGCAACTATTTATCACATTGTCAAACAGTTTTTAGAATGTGAAAGTGTCACTACTAAATAAAGAAGAACTGCAGTTCACCATAATCCTCATACAAGTTCTTGTACAATTGCTAGCGATTCTGGAATATCTAAAACTAGTGTGCTTACAATTCTTAAGAATCTTAAATTTTATCCATATCGTTTCTCTTTGCATCAAGATCTTCATGGTAATGAATAGGACCGGTCTTTTTAACTGGGCCTTAGAACAGATCAGAATGAATAGAACATTTTTTCATACAGTTTTCAATGAGTTTTAGATTCACGGATGATCCCTCTACGAACCTCCCTAAAAAAAATTGATTGTACTAAATGAGTAATTTATGTTTATATGTTCATTGTCTAGTAATCCTAATGCAGCTTCTATGTATCCTTGGCCAACTGCTATATCGTCAATGCGTAATGCTAGACGTAAAAATGTCCCAGTATTGCCTGCTACACTACAGGCACTGGGAACAATATTAGACGAACGGCAGGACTTTATTCTGTGCAACGACCATCCGTTTTACCAGGCGACCATAGTTGATGACAATGGCAAATACAATGTAATGTTTGCTTGCCCTGAAGTCATTAATGAAGTTGTTATTAATGGTGCTATAGAATTGCACGCGGACGTAATTTTTAAAGTAGCCCCGTCTATGTCCAAGTGCCGACAACTCTTTGTAATCCACATGATTTTACAAAATCACGTAAGAATATTTAAATTTAAATTGATTCAATTAGATACTAAACATATAATATTCATTTATTATTATTCTTCTTCTATTTGTTTATTGTCAGCTGGATCGTCTCCTAATTCTAACAGCTCTATTAATTTATGATAACCCATGGCAGAATTAACATAGTATGATGGCAATTTTATGATATGTATATTACTTGCCCGCCAAAGATCATACCAAACTGTATCCAGTTTGCTGATTTTCATTTATTCTTTCTTAGATTTGTCTTGGCGGTAACTATATGTTAAAATGCACAAAACCGACAATATTTCGGTTCATTGCCATCATACCATGTTAATTTTACAATGTGACGACCGCCTATGTTACCATATTACGATATATTAATTATTTTTATTTAATTTAATAAGCAATACCTAATTGATTTTACCAATATACAATTTTCAGTCGATTCCTATTTGTTATGTACTAATGGAGAGTAAAACCCAAGAAGCTTATCAAAACCATTTCAAAATAATGTTCCCAAACATACAGCCGTCGTTAATAATGACTGACTTTGAATCTCGATTAAAAATGTGTTTTTCTATTGCATATCCCAACGCTATTTTACTATCGTGTTGGTTTCATTATGTACAGGCAAGTACTTATTTCTTAGAATTAACAAGCTTAAAATGAAGGCGGTTACTAGAGGCTCAAGGGCTCCGAGGCAGCTAGTGATCGAGGTACCCTCACTCACTATATGTAAAATATAAATTGAAGACCTTTATATTTCACAGGAAGCGACA
Organism: Sialis lutaria; assembly: GCA_949319165.1. NCBI lineage: Eukaryota > Metazoa > Arthropoda > Insecta > Megaloptera > Sialidae > Sialis > Sialis lutaria. The sequence continues at coordinate 28,806,948 of OX439237.1, forward strand.
TAGGTATAATGTTAAAAGGTTGAAATAATTATCTAAACCACTCAAAAAATTTATACACGGGCGAATCCGCGATTGATGAACGGTCGTCCCTGGTAACATACAATATATTATTTTAGGGTTTTGTATGGCCGACATCTCAAAATAATATAGTTTTTGTGTTGACAACATAAAAATGTATACCTACAAGGTCGAAACCACCGTCGAAGCCACGGCACGTCCTCCTGTGTAAGTACGTACGCAACGGGATTGTGAAGTGCACATCATTTCCAACTTAATATTTTCCAACAAAATACGGTTCCTACAAAATATTTTTCCAACCTAATATTTTCCAATAAAATACGATTCTGACAAAATTCGTTTCCAAATAAATATTTTCCAATTAAATACGTCTCCAACAAAATATTTTTGCAATAAAATAATATCCAACTTAATACTATTCCGACGAAATATGTTTCCAGATAAAAAAATTTCCATTTATTTACGGTTCCAACCAAATATTATCCAATTTTATATGCGCCCCCTCCCTCTCAAACCAGTTGCGAAAGCGACCGTTTGATGACTTTTCACTTGTAGTGTAATGGCCCTCCGCACACGGCGCAACTAAAACAAAACTGATTTGAAATTAGTTTCCAACTGGTCTCATGCGACTGTGCTTGCAGGTCGAATTTCGGTTACAGTTGCGTGGTTGCATACTGTTTGAATATTCATTATTGTAAAAATAAAGTTTATTTATAATTAAAATTATTATTATTCATTGTTGTCACTTATTTACATTAAATTCGTCGAGGATTTTTTAATTGTTTGAATATTTTGTGAAACAATTAAAATTTGATTTATCTTATTGTTAAAATTTGTTACTCATGTGACTCATATGTATTGTGTATTGTACACGTGACTGACATTTATGTGTTTTATATTTTGATAATACCATATAGGTAATAATATGATAATACATTATGTTGAGATTAAATGTTATATTTGAATATATAGTATGTTATGTAACATGTTATTAAAAAAATGAATGTAGAACAGAAAATTATTATTATACGGATTTTTACAATTGAAGCAAGGGTTATTTTAGTGTGCAGTTCTGATATTAAATATTCAGTTTATGACTGGACTCTGTTATCGGTTTCATGTTTATTTTTTTGCTGCGGAGTATTTATTCTTTCAAATAATTTTTTTTGTTAATTACTTACATATGAATTAAATAAAATTTTAATAGCTATACGCTAGGAAATCATCGATCCTGGCACCACCAAGTAGGCATGTCGATTCACTTGAGGAACTGGGGAACAAAACTGGATAACGCGATTTTTGCAAACTTAACAGAAGAGGTCAAATTGTACCTATTCTCTCTTCGTGTACGTTTTTAAACTTTTGAGTAATGTTATAGGTGAGATTTTTTAATACCCAAATTTTGAACTAGCGTCTTTGCACATGCTTAAGGTGAATAACTTAAAAAAATTAGATATCCGATTCAAAGTGGAGTTATCAAGTTTTGTTCCACAACTCCTCATCTTAATAACAAATCGATCTTCGATTCGATTTAAATTGAACATACTAGAATCGATTCTCGATTAAATCGAGCATTAAAAAATCAATTTACGATTAATCGCGACATTTTAAAACATGCCTATTAGAAATGACAATTACAACTTTTTTATTAGTAAATATTAAATAACGACATCTTTGGATACGTTCATAAATATGTAATTTATGCGTTCAAAATATCAACCAAGTACAACTGGTTGTTTTTGCGTCCGACAGTACTGCCGTGCTTAGCACAAAAGCGGTATCTCAGTAATGGCGAGTTTCGAGAAAATCAAAGTTTTGTTAAAATAGTTTTATTTTTACTTTACAGATTGTTTTTTTGATTTATTAAATGGAATTTATTCATTATATTGGGAATTTTGGCGGTGTCAAAATATATAGTTATAGGATAAGAACAATGACTTGATATTGTGCAACAAATAATGATAAACAATGAAAACACAATCCTTTCACTGACAATACACCAAATAAAAAATGATATCAATCTTTTTTTAACAGACACCCTGAGATATCTGAAAGGGCTGCCCAAAATTTAACTACTTTCAGGGTTAATGTTACAGAGCATCAAATCAAGTTGTGGTTTACAGAAATAGACAATTATTTCGAAGAAAAAAAAATTAATACACATTTTAAATTAACCAGTGAGAGTTTTTAATACAGATGAAAGCGTATTTATTCTGAGAAACGGCGACAAAAACGATTATTCCACATCAGGCAATGAGATAGAAAATCTAACTATTCTTGTTAAAGTTAATGCAGTTGGACAACTTACAAGATGGAGTGGGATAACTCCAAGTATATTAAGCCGATGGATTCTAGCATCGATATCAGAACAGCATTTAAATATGACAGATAATGTTGCATATCAAAAAGTTTATTGAATGGTTTGATAAACATCTTCCATTTGAAAATGCACCAAAAGAACTGACTTTACAAAGCGTTATTATAGCTGATAAAATGGTTAATTGTAATAATGCAAAAATGTTGGAAAACAATTTTTGCAATTTCTCGTGAAATTAGTATTTAATTCGTGTTGTGTTTTATTTAAGTCTTAGCGCTCCAAGTGCTTTTTTTTTATTGAGACTTAGTGGATAGAATAATTATAATTATTAGTGAATTATTCATATTTTATACATGCTAGTGTTGTGATATTGCTTAGTACTGCATGTATTGTTATTATAATATATTTATTTATTCAATTACACAAGTATATTTTATGACAGAATCTATATTTATTCTTTTGATCTTCTCTTCTTTTTCCATAGACCACTACATATAAATTCCTGTATAATACATCCTCTTTTCTTAGAAAAGCTGAACTCTGTGATGCTCTAAATATATGGCCTGATCTAGTGGTATGAAAGGCATGTTCTAATTTCTGTCTATTATTCTGTACAGTTCTTCTTCCTCTTCCACTATTTTTGACTCGGGTAAAGGTATAATAAACTTCCTGTTTCTTCGTATAATTCCTTTTTCTGTATTAACTTGGTATGATTTTATTAAAATTGCTATTTTTTTACAACCTTTTTTCATTTTTACAAGCTTTTACTTAATTCTATTTAGAAGAAAAAAAAATTTACCGTACGTAGAAAATATACGATTATATTTATGTATATATATTTTTCCTGGATTATATACTTTATATTATTACAGATGGACTACAGCAATCCTTATTTTATATTTGTTGCCACGTGCAAACCGTTAAGATCAAATTTTAGAACAACTAAGCTATTTACAAGGCATGTACAGAAAACTATCAAATGTTAATGGCAATACTTCAAATGTTAGATTGCCCATCTTTTTCAAACACGATTTTTATATTACCTAAATGTCTATGCTACACTATCAGATCAAAATAAAATTGATTAATAACATAAACAAAAAAATGGCTGCAGGTTAACATTTGAAAACTTATAAAACTTGAATAAAATTAATTCTTTAAAAAATTATTTTATAAAATCTAACACACGTACAGATGTTCAAATGGTTTTAAAAACTGCTCTATTTTATACCCTTTCGAAAAACCTGCCGTATTACCTACATGAACGGGCCACTTTTGTGAAAAAAACATACATTTATCCGAAAATAAGCAAGATTTCTACATTTTTCCAGTGAGTTGATCCTAGTATGCTAATCCTAATAAGTCGTAAAAAATGGAATGCAATACTTTTTTAACATTTTTTTCTACTCCTTAGACAGTGTAATACCTACTGTGACAAGTCACAGACTTACCACCTAATTATTTCATTATTTTAACATAAAACCTTTGGTTTAATACCACTGGAATTATTTGAGTTTCTACAACCTGTAACATAAACCAGACAGAGTACAGTGGTAGGGATGGGCTAATAGGGGGTGTCAAGGGAGAGGAGTGAAGTTAGTTAGCTTAGCAACAGGAGATTGAGTTAGTAGGAAGAGAGTAGCGATTAGTAGCGTCAGGTTGAAAAAAGTATTATTGTGGAGACAAGTTTGGAAGAGGTATTTGTTTAAACAGTAGTGTGGTGAAAAGTAATAAGTTCTGAAGTTTAATATATAATAATGTTTAAAACTACGTAAAGTGAAGAAAGAAGTTATTAAAGCATATAGTGTTGTGAAAAATGTGTTTAAATAAAGTATATAAAAAATAGTTGAATATTAAAAAGAAGATTTAAAAGAACGAGTAAAGAAGTATTAATAAATTATTAAAATAAAGTTTAAACAATAATAAAATATCAACGTAATAAAGGTAGTGAGAAAGAAAAAGAAGATACGAAGTTGAAAGTCAAGTGCGAAAGAGATAGGCAATATTAAAATTACAACGACATATAAAATCGACGACAATTAAAATATTTAAAATCTACAATAGAAAAAGTTATTTGAATTCTACGATAATAAAAAGTATTAAAGTGCATTTTTAAAGTAAAAAGAAGTCAGCGAAAATATAAATAAACAATTTATAAAACATCAACAGTTAAAATAAAGAAAATTTAAACAATGAACAATATAGTGACAAAAACAAATATAAATAGAGTGTTGAAAAGAGAGACAGTGAGATGAATAATAGTGAATAGAACAAAGACAGATAGATACAAATATAAAGCTGAAATTATAAATGGACATATTTGGAAACGAAACAAAGTTTGGAGCGGAAGAATAATTTAGAAAGAATCATCGGCGTCTGGAACGGAATATAGTATTGAGAGATAAGTTTATAAGATAGTTAATAAGAATTTTGATTGTTATAATAAATGTAAAATTAGTTTAAGATTTAGGATTGCAAAAATAGAATTAAAATATTAAAGATAAAAGGAATTCCATAGAGATAAGTTAGTTTTTTGTGTATTTTAATAAGGATAATGTTTTTTGTATTGAAGAAAAAGAATCTATTAATAGAAAGAGACAATAAATTCAGTTCATTAGGTTTCTTCAATTTTTATTTCAAATCCCCAAACATTAATTATTTCGTTTTTTTTCAATTTTTCTTGTAACAAGGTTGTGGTAGACATTGAGATGCAAAATTTTATCATACCCACGAGGCACAGCATGTTACACTACTCATTGGCAAATTATTGAAAACGATGATCCTGTCAGACGAATGATGACTTTTTGTCGGTTTTTGGTAAATTAAGATATCGAAGAAGGCAATTCGAAGAAGTGGAAGATAATTCATCGTTAAATGTTTAATCAATGGTAGTTTTTGAGGAATTTTAAGTAATTCTCACAATTTAATGTGTTCGGAAGATAGTGCGGACCCATCAGTCTATTGTCAATCACACTAGCCTTGGAAGAATTAACACGGAAACGCAAGCGATTGAAAGCAAACAGTTTGCCTTCAAAATTTTTGGTAGGTAAGAAAAAATTATAAGCGATATTTTGTTAAATTTCATTTTTAGGTTGAGATTGAAATTCTCCCAAGATGCCGCGAAAAAAGTCAAAAAGAAAAGTTACTTCAAACAAAAGGACTGGAGTCTCTAACTCCCCATCAGATCCGCTTAAACAAACAAAAAAACAAAGCTTAGAAAACGAGAAAATGGTAACTGTTGATAAGCTTTCATCGCTGCTTGTACAGCTTCAAGGAAAAGAAAGAGACTCTGAAGTGGAAACACGTTCGAGCCACAAGAACCAATTGTCTTCAGTAAATATAAAATCTTCGGAATCAACGGAAATTGTAGAGAAAACGGAACCTTCAGCGAGCAAAGGAAAACAATCGGCTCCAGCGACGTCTTCGTCTCAAGAATCCATGGAAACCCACGCACACTCCGCATACTCCATCGATAACTGTGTCAAAGAGTGGGCTGCTATTCCAATAGGCGAATTCCCGCAATGTTGGTGTATGATTGAAACGACCTTGGGAGTCGTGTTCACCTATTGCTAGGACACATTGTCGTCTATCACACGAACTGTAATTGTTATAAAATTTCTTTATAATACACCACTGATCTGGTAACCATGTAAAAATTGCTTCAACAATGTTCAGTATATTGCCTATCCTTTATCTTCTATCATCTAAGGCTTTTATATGAAAAACTATGTAATAAAACAAATCATTACATTTAAGAACGCCATTTTTTATATTTTTCAGCAGTAATTATTTTTTTCTCGCAATTTAAGTTCTGTAAGAGTATAATTTTTTTTATGAAACGTGTTACTAAATATGTAAGTGACGTGTTGTGAAAATTTCAGATATTTTTCGGTGTTTGAACCATGTATATTATTACAATTTAACCGTCAATACACCATTCTGCCATAAGAGCTTATGTTAATTTCGTTAATTTAAAAAAAATAATTACTCTCAAACTATGTAGTAGAACCTTCTGAAATTTTGTGTGGGTACTTAAGATTTATTAAGGAATAACTCCTCCAAATTTAAACTATTTCTCGGTTAAATGAGATACCTGCCATACATCGTTAAGCACTTTTCGTAAAAATCTTACCTACAGTACTCCAAATACGATTAATACGAATCACTGTTTATCGAATAAATGATTCCTATTTCTTCATTAATGCAGGGATTGTTTTAATAAAATTTATTTGAACTACACAATTATGTCAAAAATTACATTATAATTGAATGAATAAACTCTGCAACGAAACAATAAACATTATGAAACCGGTAACAGAACCCACTTGTCGTTAATTAGAACTACATATTATATTTATCTTAGAACTACATATTAGAATTTAAGAATTACACACTAAAATAACCCTTACTTTAATGTATTATCGTATTTTAAACAGTTTATATTAATTATACAGGGTGTTCGCGGGAACCGAGTGACCATTGCTAACTTTGTTATTATTGGAGCTAGAAGATCGGTTAAATGGACAAAGTATCAGTATTTTTTCCGGGATGAATAATGGTGGTGTCAAAAAAACAAGTGACTGTCAAATTTCAGAGATATATTGAAATAAAACATTTTTTTAAATGGAACACCCTGTATATTATTATTGAATTTTGTAGCTGACGATATTCTCTTTATAAAAGTGTAATACATGTATGATGGTAAAATTGATAGAAAACAAGTTATAACAAGTTTAAAATTAATAGAAAATATCGAAAAATAGTGTGCTATGAAGATTTAATAAAATACAAACAAATGATAAAAAAAATTTAAAACAATAATTTCAGAAATTTGTGCCTTATTTCGCAGATTTTAACATTTTTTAGCATTATTCATAAAAAAATATAATTAATTATAATAAATAATTGTTTTTCGTTATTAGTTAAAATCAAAAACATTTAAAATTTGCGAACAAATGACATAAAAACCTTAAACTATTGTTTTAAATGTTTTATCATTTGTTCTCAATTTATTAAAACTTCATAGCACACTGATTTTCGATATTTTCTATTAGTTTTATACATGTTATAACTTGTTTTCTATCAATTTTACCATCATACATGTATTACACTTTTATAAAGAGAACATCGTCAGCTTCAAAATTCAATAATAATATACAGGTTGTTCCATTTAAAAAAATGTTATATTTCAATATATCTCTGAAATTTGACATTCAATTGTTTTTTTGACACCGCCATTATTCATCCCGGAAAAAATACTGATACTTTGTCCATTTAACCGATCTTCTAGCTCCAATAATAACAAAGTTAGCAATGGTCACTCGGTTCCCGCGAACACCCTGTATAGTATTATCAAAATATAAAACACGTCCGTGTCATCACGTGTACAATACATATGAGTCACACGAGTAATAAATTGTAACAATCAAATTAATCAAATTTTAATTGTTTCACAAAATATTCAAACAATTAAAAGTATTTCAAAATTCAAAATAAGTAAATCATGGTGACAAAAATGAAAACGTTAGACGCAGGTGTAGCCCAAACATACAGAATGTGAAATACCTACATAAGAAAAATAAAGATAACGACTCAATATGAAACGTAGCTAAATTAGCATACAGGTTGGCCCAACTAAAATGAAACGGCCGCACTTTTGGTCATTTAAAATATCATTTTGAAAAAAAACGCTCGAACATGTCTTCAAGGGGGACATATTTTGCTATAAAATGTTTGCAATAATCTTTTCAACTCTCAGCGCTATGAGCACAACCCTTAAAATTTTAAATAGCATGATAAGGACAAGTGACACCTTATTTGAAAGGTTATTTTTTTCAAATCTGTTTAGTTTTAGTCAAGTTATTTACATTTTTAATTCCATGAATGCATTGATTTTCTGATCAACAAAATAATCATTTACAACAAAAATTCAAAACAAAGTTGACTTATTTTCTTATCAAATAATTAAAACGGTTTGGAGAACCATACATGACTTCCATGTTCTATAATATCTTTTACAATAATTTTTATGATACACTTTTTTGTAGAATAATAATTATTTGACATTTGAATTTTAACTGCGCTTGTTTTCGTGGCAACATAAATTTATTAATATTTAAAATTAAAATTTTGAGAGTAATTTTCACTCATGTGACTATTTCAGCACATTTATGAAATAAATACCCTTTAGATTTGATTGAACTACAAATGTCTTATAAAAATCGGTGAGATAATACTTTTCAGACGATAATAGATATTTTAGATAATTACTAACCTTTTTTTTACTATTTCGTAGTCACTAAAAGGTTGATATTTATAATTATATAAAATCCAATACACACGACGTCTCTAGTGATCGCCCTACTCCACTTCGCTGTGTTGATGTCTTCCACTAATTTATCGAACTACCCAAAATGAATGTCACACACTATCTATAATTTTCCATACTTGTTTATATTTCCAAAACACACTATGTTTCTGTCTCTCGCCGCGTCACTAGATTTATATACCGGATAAGGCAGTACACCAGGGAAGCTATTACGGTTCTCGTGCGGATTTATTCACATCTCACATTTTCATCTCACTTTTTAGACGATAATTGGTACAAAATGTCGAATATTTCCGAAACCCCTCAATCCGATTAGCACCAAAATCAATAGGTCTGGAGTATTTACTGAGACAAACATTTTCCCCAGAAGAAATTCAAATTGGTGCATATTTACAGTAGTTATCGTGAACGGAAGAAAATTCTACATCCTGACGGACACACAGACACACGGACACAGACACGCACAGCCACCATATGCGGAAATAAACTTTTTTTTACGTTTTGAAGTTAATACCTACAATCAGAATCTGTTCTTATCTCGGACACGATTTTTTGACGATATAACGATACTTTCAATTCTTCGAACATGAAAGTAAATATCGGTATGGAGAACCATACATGACTTCCATGTTCTATAATATCTTTTACAATAGATAATTTTTAATATAAAACTCACCTTTGTATTATAAATATTAGTTCTCTAATATTCTAATGTCAATTGTAGAATATACATTTTTGTAAAATAATAATTATCTGACATTTGAATTTAACTGCGCTTGTTTCCATGGCAACATGAATTTATTAATATTTAAAATTAAAATTTTGAGGGTGGTTTTCACCCCTTCAGTGGCTATCTAAGCACGTTTATGAAATAAGTGCCCCTTAGATTGGATTGAACTACAAGTGTACCAACTCTTATCAAAATTGGTGAGATAATACTCACTTTTCAGACGATAATAGGTACAAAATTTCGAATATTTCGGAAACCCCTAATCCGATTAGCACCAAAATCAATAGGTCTGGAGTACTCACTGAGGCAAACATTTTCCCCAAAAATAATTCAAATCGATGCATATCTACAGTAGTTATCGTACACGGAAGAAAATTCTACATCCAGACAGACACACAGACACACGCACAGCCGCCATGAGGAATTAACTTTTCTTTACGTTTTGAAGTTAGTACAATCAGAATCTGCATTTTTTCGGACATGATTTTTTGACGGTATTACAATACTTCCATTTCTTCGAACATGGAAGTAAAAATAGTTTGTTAATCACATTGTAAATTTTTACAAAAATTGCCTTTCGTATTTAGAACAATGGGGAGATTAATTTTATGACAAAACATATTAAATGGATCGCATTGAAATACGCTGTAAAGTGGAAAGATGTAGAGATTACAATACATTCTACCAAGAAATGTATGCACGAAAATGAATCATTGATTGAAAATGAACTTTTCGATACAGTATCTTATTTAAATTGTTATTTAACAACAGAAAAACTTCAAGAATGGAATGTTAATAAAACTGAACCCGACATGAAATAGGTGGAGGTATTCCAACATTTAAAAAGCAATAATATTCCGTGCTTATTGCTAAAAAACTAGTAGAAATGTGTCTGTGTTTACCTGGCATAAACGCCGCTACGGAACGCGTCTTTTCAATAATAAATAATTTATGGACAACAGAAAAATCTCAATTAAGTATTGACACATTAAAAGCCATGATTATCGTAAAATCATGGGAAGATTTTAGAAATGAAATCAAAAACAAACGATTATGCTTTAAAAAAAAAATCCACTCTACAGAAAAATATAAATAATTCAATATTAACTACTAAATTATTAATATTGTTGCAATATTTAAAAAATAAAGTTACACTTGTTCTTCACAAGAAAAATGTATTTAAAATATTTTTTTATAAAAATTAAATGTTTATTATTAAACAATTATACTTCCACCCACCTTTTGCCTTCTCAAAATAACGGTATGAAGAACCCTACATGACTTCCATGTTCTATAATATCTTTTACAATAGATAATTGTTAATATAAAACTTAACTTTGTATTTTATAAATATTGGTTTTCTAATGTACACATTTTTGTAGAATAATAAATTATCTGACATTTGAATCTAACTGCACTTGTTTCCATGCAACATGAATTTATTTATATTTAAAATTTTGAGGGTGTTTTTCACCTCTTCAGTATCTATTTTGGCACACTTATGAAATAACTGCCCCTTAGATTGGATTGAACTACAAGTGTACCAAGTCTTATCAAAATTGATTAGGTAATACTCACTTTTTAGACGATAATAGGTACAAAAACGACTTTAAATACATTTTAGATTTTAAAAAAATAAGAATGAGGGTCAAATTACACTAGCTTGGTTACACATTTTGATGTGCCATTTGCCTTGGTATAAAAAAAATGTTTTGCCTGTCTTTAGCTTCTTAGCACCCCCCCCCCCCTAAAAAATATTTGTACATGTTTTACTAGAGGGTGTCATTTTACATATTCAGTAAAAATTTCAAGTGAAAAGGACGGACGGACGACAAAGTGAGATTAATGCATTAAATCTTACTTCAATTAACAGAATATAGCTTAACCTAGAGTTACCAACCTTTTTCCTGCAACTACACCTTTTAAAAGAATGATTTTATTTTTATAGACATTCATTCAAATAAAACATATAACCTTTAGTTTTCGGTAAACTGGCAGCGGCAAAGGCTTAAAAGAAACCGTAAACACAAAATGGAAGGCGAAAAGAAAACCTATGTTACTTTAATATTGTGAAAATAACTTGCAAAAATTCAAATGAATGCTACTCTTGAATACAATATTTTATGTATTGAAAAATATCAACAACTCGATTGTTTTCGTAATAATAATTACATTTTATTCTGTTTCCAACGCCAACTTCCTTACAAAACAGGTTAACATTAGAAACTCAAACATAACTGTAATTATAAATCGAAAGATAACATTGAAATCGCACAATAATTATACAAATTTTATATGTAAAAAAAATTTCTTAAATACATTAATAATTTCTAACAATAATTCTATAAATTTTAGAACAAATACTGAATATTTACAACAAATTTATAGTAATCTAATTTAAAATTCAAAATAATGTTTATTTACGTAAATAATATCTCGAATAATAACCATAAGAAAACATTTACAGCTATACCGGGTGTTAAAAAAAGAGTGTAAAATATTTAAAGAGGTAATGTGTGGACCAAAAAAAGCAAAAAACTTCTAATAAACATTATAAAAACTAATAAAAAATTTTCCTTAGGGAACTACAAAGATTTGGCACAAAATGAGTTTTTATTTAATATCTAGAGAACCCTTTCTGATAAAATTATGAAATTTGGTATTCGGTTTAGTAATAATAAGTGTTATCGATTTCTCGTATTAACCAATTATAATTATGACCAGGAATGTATGGGGTTAGTGGGCCCATCGATTTTTATCTAGTATTTTTTTATTCTTTAATTTTTTTTTGAATAAGGGACATATAAGATTACATGACACAATATACACAAAAATATATTTTGCTTATTTGTTATAAAATTAACCGTTTTCGAGAAATATCGATGATAAAGAAAGCATGCAGAATTTAATTTAATACGGATGCTTCAAATTACAAATAATAAATTTATATTCTTGTTCTATGATAAAAATTAAGACAAAAACTTGACATAAGCATACCACAAAAATGCATCCTTATCAACAAATAACCATTTTTAATTTCGTTTTTTAGTCAAATTAGTAAAGTACGTGTAACAGCTATAGAACTGGCTATAGATCTTAGAGGATTCATAATAGGATGTTTCTTTATATGAACTTTTTTTCTTACCTTTAATCATAGATCAAGAATATAAATTTATTATTTGTAATTTGAAGCATCCGTATTAAGTTAAATTTTGCATGCTTTCGTTACCATCGATATTTCTCGAAAACGGTTAATCTTATGACAAATAAGCAAAATATATTTTTGTGTATATTGTGTCATGTAATCTTATATAAGTCCCTTATTCAAGAAAAAATTAAAGAATAAAAAAAATACTAGATAAAAATCGATACTACTTGCATCTACTGTTAACTTTAATGGATAATCTGGGTTAAAATGTGTTAATATTTCGTTAGATAATAGTTTATTTTTAACTTCTATAAAAGCGTTCTCACAGTGTTTATCCCAATACCATTTTGTATCCTTCCTTAATAATTTATATAAAGGATCTAATAATGTAGCAGCTTTTGAAATAAATTTTATATAATATGTTACCATTCCTAAAAAACCTTTCAATTCTTTTATATTTTGAGGTCTCTTAACTTTATTAATCGTTTCAGTACGTTCTTTAGACGGTCTTATACCTGTTTTATCAATAATGTGTCCCAAATAATTAACAGAGTTCTTCATAAACTCACATTTATCTTTTTTAAGTTTTAACCCTGCGTTTGATAATGTATTTAATACATATCTTAATCTTTTTAGATGAATTTGATCATCTGTACCTGTAATAATTATATCATCTAATAATATTGCTATACCTTCATTATCATGAAATAAATCTTCCATGACTTTTTGAAAATATGAAGGAAATGTTTTAACACCGTATGGATACCTGTTATATTTAAATAACCCTTTGTGCGTACTAATAACCATTAACTTACTAGATTCTTCTGTCATTAACAACTGTTGATATGCGTCTTTCAAATCTATTTTTGAAAACTTATCTCCATTATATAATTTAGAAAATAAATATTCTAACCTAGGTAATGGGTATTCATACGATTCCAAAACAGGATTTAAAGTTACTTTAAAATCTCCGCATATCCTAACATCACCGTTTGATTTTAATATTGGCACTATTGGTGTTGCCCAATCCGCACTTTCAACAGGTTCTAAAATACCTATCTCAACTAATCTTTGTAACTCTTTTTCGACTTTTGGTTTTAAAGCAAATGCAATAGGACGTGCTTTTAAATATGTTGGTATTGCATTTTCTTTAACTCTAACATTAACTTTAGACCCTTTGTATGTTCCAAGTTTTCCATCAAACAGATGTACAAATTCTTTTAAAATCTGATCAGTTGTCTCAGTATATTTTATTTCTGCTATACCTATACCTAATTTATGCAAAGCATTTCGACCTAATAATGGTGGACCTCCTTTTGGTACTATCAATGTCTCAACTTGAATCGATTTATTTTTATATTTAAATTGTAATATAATTTTACCAATTGGTTTAAATTCAATACCAGCATAATCTCTTAATATTATATCAGTATGTAATAATTTAAACATTTCTAAATTTTCTTTATAGAACACTTCTGATACTACAGTATATAAACTTCCTGTATCTATTTGAAATATAAAATTTATATTATTAATTTGAATATTTAATTTTATAGCATCAGTATCATTTTCTATTAAATTTTTAAACAAATCTAACGTTGTAGTATCATCAGTAGTTGTAGAATCATTAATATTATCAGATATTAAATTATAATTATTACCTCGATTATTACATACTGATTTTAAATGTCCTTTTATTTTACATATATCACATATATACGTTTTATATCTACATTCATTTGGACTATGAGGACCTTTTCCACATCTAAAACAAACTTTATTTGTCGAGACTTGCAAGTTACTTGATTTATTATATCTTGTATTATCTTGACTCTTCATATCCACTTTTTTATTCTTGTGATAATTCCTCTTTTGCGAATTCACATGAAATACTTCATTTCTTCTAAAATTTTCATCCGTTTTGACTTTAGTTTTCTCTTTTAAAACTGCTTCTTTTGCCATTGCTATTTCAATTAATTTTTTAAGATCGACGATAGACGCATCCTCTTCCATAAGTCTATCTTTTATATTACCTGGTGATAGTCCAATTATAAATATATCACGCAAAACTAATTTTAGCTCTGTTCCATTAAAATTACAATCAACAGATAATTTTTTTAATCTAGCATTCCAATCCGATATTGATTCATTTGTCATTTGTTTTGCATTATAAAAATCTTGTCTACTAGCAAAATATGATCTTACTTGTACTAGATGATCTCTAAATAGCTTCATCAAATCATTATATGAAACTTCCAGTAAAGATTTCGGCGTACATAAACTATTTAATAAATTAATAGTGACTGCCGCCAACGCTTGTATTAAAAATGCCCTCTTCAAATCATCGTTTTTTATTTTAATTATTATAAAAAACTGTTCCATTTTCATTTCGAATATCAGAACTTCATCTGACTGATGATCAAAATCAGGTATTTTTCCTGTAAATATCTTGCTTTCCATCTCTTCTTTATTTTGAATCGGCATTTTATTATAATACTTTTCCAGTATCCTCGTCGCCAATGTTATGTATTCTCTTTTAATACCTACATATTATATTAATTGCACACGTTACTATTAATCTTTATTTATTAGTCTTTCAATTTACAGTTTGTCATACATTAATTTATATTAAAAACAATACAATACTTGTTTAACATTTCATAGCTGACTATTCTTTAATAATCAATATATAACACGAGTTAAACTATATCAACGTATTATGTTGATCCAGTGCATTTAAAAGACTCAAGAAACCATAAATCAATCCCATATCTCGAGGGAAACTTATTAATAAATATCGAAATAAGTTATCAATGTTGAAAAAATTAGAGATGTCTGAAGTAACAGAAGAAAGTAATATAAATAACAATTCATTTTATGATGATATAAATGCAGATAGTTTAAACTGGCAAAAAGTTAATCGTGGTTCGTGAGAGCTAGTTAAAAGTCATACAGACATTGTCGTAAAAATATAATGGAAAATACCAATATTAAAATTGCTCCAATCTTTGACAAATGGCCTATTTTAACAGATCCAAGAGAATACGAATTAATTGATTTAGATTTTAAATTAGTTAAACTAACACACTGATGCCCGGTATTATAAAGAAATTTGCGATTCGCAAATTTCTTTATAATTGTGATTTAGTAAGAGAAAGATATACAGGATTCACTCAATACAAAAAGAAACGGGTGTCACTTTATAAAACTATTATATACCCGTTTCTTTTTGTACTGAGTGAATCCTGTATATCTTTCTCTTACTAAATCACAAATTTGCGATTAGCAAATTTGCGATTTGTAAATTTCTTTATAATACCGGACATTAGACAACAAAGAAAATTAATGGAAATTATTTTTTACCCGTATTTTAAAAATTTCTAATGGTTGCGCCAGGTTTAGATTAGGTTTTTGTTTCTCCAAACTGGTGTTATTGCCTTTTCTGGTATATTGGATCTAGTGAAGCGACGAGGGAAAAAATGATAGTGTGTTTTGGAAAAAAATAACAAATACGAAAAAATATATAGTGGGACAGATTGTTATTATATACAATTCGATATACAATAGAATTGTATATATTGCGATAGTGCGTGGGACTCGTATCATAGTTCAATAGATTTTAATCATAGTGCGATATTGCGCGAGTGATAGATTATAGTGGAAGATATAGACACAACGAAGTGGTGTAGGGCGGTTGCTAGTAATCGTTGTGTGAACTGGATTTTATGGAATTATAATTATCAACCTTATTAGTGGCGTCGAAACAGTGAATTTGAAAAAGGTTAGTAATTAGAACATAAGTAAGAACATTGATAATACAGTCCACTGCCTATAAATCTTAAATTAATGCAAAAGATCACCTAGGATTGTCTCTACAATTTTATTGGAATTAGAAAATATTAATAATGGTAAGACGTTATTTTGTGATGCCATATTTTTTAAGTAATTTTTTTTCAACAGATTGTATACTCTCGATTCAACTATAGTTGAATCGAGAGTATACAATTAACTAACAAACATATATGTTTGTTAGTTAATTTGTTTCCTCTTAAAGGAGTGTTAAGAGCGAAAAAAGAGAAAAAATTATGAAAACCGTCAATTTATGACACAAAAAGCAGTATCATCATCCGCGCAAATGTTCGTATCTTGCATATTATACCGGGTGGACCATTTTAACCTTTAATGGAGAATAACTTGACCGATAAGTGAAATAATAAAAAAAGTTTTCAGATAAAAGTTGTACGGTTTGGAAGGGGGCATAGACATACTTGGATGAATTTTTTTTAGGTGGTGTTTTCAAGGTGGTATGAAGGTCAACATAATTTTTTTAAATAGGAACCTATAGCTTTTATCAAGTAATTTTATTTAATGTGAATAGACACGAATCTTTCATTGAAAACTTTTTTTTCTCAACTTAACCTTTCCAAGATACATATCTAACAAAATAATTCGAGATTTTTAACATTCAATATTTTTTTAACTCAGAAACCATCAGGTTTAGAGAAAAAGCATAAAATACAAAAAATGTTTATTTTGGTCTAATAAAACTTGAAGAATTATTTTCAAAAAATAAAACATTCTAAAATATTTTTAGCATTGATTTTTTTTGCTTGAATAAAATAAATTAAAGAAGTTTTAAAATTTTAAAAATAATTCTTCAAGTTTTATTAGACCAAAATAAACATTTTTTGTATTTTATACTTTTTCTCTAAACCTGATGGTTTCTGAGTTAAAAAAATATTGAAAGAAATTTCATCCAAGTACGTCTATGTCCCCCTCCAAACCGTACAACTTTTATCTGAAAACTTTTTTTATTATTTCACTTACCGGTCGAGTTATTCTCCATTAAACGTTAAAATGGTCCACCCGGTATATACACAATATTATATATATATATAATTACAAATTAGATAAATTTCTTAGTTATAATTATTTTCTGCTCTCGTGACTGTAGGGTTCAAATCAAAAGTTCTTAAAACATTTTTTGTCAAAAATACAAAACTCGTCAAATGAAATCGAAAAAGGTACATAAGAAGGGTAAAGTATATTTTCACTAATGATTTCAGGTAAATCATGCCACGAAAATACAAAAGAAAGGAAGGAGTACAAGCTCGTATATGTTCTTGGACTGCAGAACAATTACAGTCAGCTTTCGATGAAATGGACAAAAAAAACATAGGAATCAACAAAATATCCCGACAATTTAGGATTCCATCTGGAACATTACGAAGACGTTATGCTGCTAAAAACAAAACACAGTTGACATTAGGTACCTATCTACTGAAGATTATACATGATGTTTGATGAATTGCTATCTATTTTCTAATGGGTTGTTTCATTTACGTACTTATTTTTTGTTTTAGGAAAACATCCTATCCTCGATTTTGAAAATGAGAAAAGGTTGGTATCGCACATTTTAAAGCTTGGAGACGCAGGATTTCCCCCAAATAGACAATCCATACGTATGTTAGCCTATCGATTTTCCGAAAAGCTGGAAATAAAACATAATTTTGACCATGAAAGCCAAATGGCTAGAAATGCATGGTTCAAAAGTTTCATTGAGCGAAATCCAGAGCTGTCTATTAGGCAAGCTGAAGGTTTATCTGTAGCCAGATCTACAGGTCTTAGTAGAGAAGAAGTTAATAACTTCTATAAACTTTTGATCAAAGTTATGACCGATAATGACCTTTTGGATAAACCCGAAAGGATATATAATATGGATGAATCCGGCATTCAGCTGAATAATAAACCAGGAAAAGTGGTAGCCAAAAAAGGAGCAAAGGTTGTCAATTCAGTCACATCTGCGGAGAAAGGCGAAACAATGACAATCGTTGCTTGTTGCAATGCAATCGGCAATTTCTTGCCACCTGTAATCATAATAAAAGATGTGAATAAAAAACCGGAATTTGAGAATGGATTTCCGATGGGCTCAAAAGTGTATATGAATAAAAAGTCCGCATATATAAATACTGAGCTTTTCTATAAATGGCTAACAGAACATTTCATACCTCTAAAGCCGCAAGGTAAGGTTCTGCTTATTTTAGACGGGCACTCATCACATTCATCTGCACTATACATGCTGCAAGCTGCGTATAAAAACGATATAATTTTATTGTGTTTGCCTAGTCACACAACTTCAGCTTTACAACCTTTAGATATATCGGTATTTGGACCATTGAAAAAGTATTTCAACCAAGAAACTAATCAATTCATGCGCACGCATCCAAATAAAAAGATTAGCCGTTACAATTCAGGAACGCTTATACACAATGCTTGGATTCGCGCTGCAACACCTGTAAATGCTCTTGGTGGCTTTAGAGGTAGCGGAATTTATCCACTTAATTCAAATGCTTTGTCAGATACTGTATTCATGATATCAGATACTGCACTGGGCCGACAAAATCCTAGTACACATCGTGAGCCTGATGAAGTTGAACGACAAACATCAACAACCTTGCCTCAGATGTCTTCTTCGTTGGATCATCAACCAGAACACGTCGATGAAAGAGAAAGCCTATCAGAAAAAGGAATACCTTCAAAAATTTTAGTACAAGCATCACCAATACCACAAATTCCTTTGACCATCGCCAAGAGGGCCAAGCGATCATCAGATATTTTGAATTCTATACAAAAAATAAAAGAAAAGGCGGAAATTGCTGAAAAGAATAAAAAACAAATAAAAACTAAGTTAGACAAAGCAAAAGAAGAATTTAAGAAAACAAAAGGAACCAAAGATATAAAACAAGACAAGAAAGTTAAAGGTTCTAGTTATAAAGAAAATGATGATTTTTTTTAAATAAATGAAGGTCAAGGAACAAGAAAAAGACCAATAATTGGTTCGAACAGTGAAGATGATGATAATTTATCGGAAAATAAATGTAAAGGACAGAAAACCAAAGGTTTGCCCGTGAAGAACCCTAAAGATACAGAAAAGAATTATTATTGCATAGAATGCCTTGATAATTACCAAAAAACGAAATTAAAATCCGACTGGATTAAATGTATAATGTGTCAGAAGTGGCTGCACGACACGTGTACACTTTTTAAAAATTATTGTACAAGGTGTGAAAAACAGTTGCGTTGATTTTTTTTATTTTAAATAATAACTACTTAATGTTAAAGGTCGAAACGCACTAGAGCGGCTCGACGCTTCACTACACTACACTACGCGTCGCAACAAAATATTCTATTTAATGTTTTAAATGAACCTAGTCGCACATGGGCGACACTACACTGCATGGCGCGTTACGTGCGATTGGTTAAAAAAATGAAGTGTAGTGTAGTGAAGCGTCGCGCCGCTCTAGTGCGTTTCGACCTTAAATCTTAAATATTAATTTCTTAAACTTAATACTAAGTTTAATTATGGTTGTGAATGCCATATTACAATTACCTATCTCATTAAAATTACAAATAAAACATTTAAAAACTATTTATTTTACTTATTTTATTTCATAAGGCATCTATCCTATACTAGAGGCATCTATCCTTCTTAGCAATTTCATGATGGGGCATCTATCCATATAGGTAAGCATCTATCCTCAAAAAAATGGTTCTGCAAAAACTCAATTTCTGCAAAATCAGTTATTGTTAGGTCAACAAAAACAAGTTATAATGTAATATAAAAGACTAAAGTAGCTATATTCATAGGAATTATTCATGGTAAATTAATAATTTTAAAATGAGGACTTTTCAAAAAGTGGGGCATCTATCCTGGTTTTACCCTAAGTCGAGTCAATGAAGCTCGAAAATGGCCAAAACTTCGGAACTCTCAGAAACAGCACCAATTTTGATGGATTTTTTTAAATGTTCGTTATACCATACTATTTTTAATGAGGAAAATTCCAGTAGTCGGATTTAACTCCAAATTGAGTTTGATACAAATTTAAGTGCCTATCACATCGATCTTAATAATGATGATAATGAACTAACATAAGCTATTTTATTGAAACCAAAGTCTTCCTTACTTTAAACCTTTCTGCTGTTAGACCCAACAAATAAATAAATTATTTATATTTATATATTTACATATTACATCATTATGTAGTTATATTCATGAAGAATATACATTAATGTTTTTTAAATGTCATATACTAATAATATTATCTATAAGATGAACACATTGATGGTGCCGCGTTTGTTGAACTTTCTAACGAAGATCTTAAGAAAATTAAAATTTAAAATGGGTCCGAAAAAAAAATATACAAAAGCATAAAATCTGTGTGTACGTGGTATTCTAAAGTTTCGCCAAATTGCTTGGATTAATTCAAACTACTCAAAAAGAAAGTAATACAATAGAGACTTATCTAAACATCGGCCAATATTGTATAAATCTTTAAATATTATTGAAGATTGTCAGTTAAATTATATAATATATAATTATTATAAAATATATTTTTTTGTTAATTTGACTATAGGTATCGCTAGATAATTTGCGACCTTTACTACTAGTTGTACGTTACCGCCAATTTCTAACGCTGTAAAAAATAAGGGGGGGGGGGTCAAGAAATAACATATTGAAGTTAATGAAGAAAATAATGTGCCATTGAAGATTTCTTTTGAGATTTGTACCTGTCTGTGTTTTATATTATCTTATAATATTGAATATTTGGTTTTCTATATTTTTAGGAAGTTATTAATTTAAACCAATATGTTTAACGAACTAGATTGGAAAGCAAAACTAACGTTCAACCATATTTAGTATCAATAACAGGGTAATCGACAAAAGTCCACGTTTATTAACGAAGATGGATGGTTTATAAATGTTAATGATGAAGGGAATCTTGTAATTGGTTTCGATTTATTATTTAAAATTTTTGACGGTATTACAATACTTCCATTTCTTCGAACATGGAAGTAAAATCACAATAACAACAATCAAAATAACAAATGAATATTTGAAACAATGCACTATTTGAAAAAATATATTATAATTTTTTTTTCGATAATAAATATGGCAAGTGACACATCGTTGTAAAGTAGAGTAAAAAACACGTTCAAATATGCCATAGCCAACTTAGCGAAAAACTGAAGTTAGGGCTTGTATCTCGGAAACTAAAAGTGATATAAAAAATCTAAATACACCAATCAATTCTACATAAAAAAGTGCTTCAAGAAACCGCAAACAAAAAGTACCTATCTACTTTAACAAAAAAGTTATAGCCATTTAAAGAAATTCCGAATTTTCAGTTTTTTGGGTATACCGTCTAAACCACATAGAATTATGAATATTTTTGGTGTAATAATACTCACCCCTTTCATACATATAATTCATCTCATTTAACCAAACCTGTATCTTTTATAGATACTGAGATCCCCATGCTGGAAAAGTTATCTGAGACACCCATATAATTATTATAAAATATATTTTTTTGTTAATTTGAATATATCGCTAGATAATTTGCGAGCTTTACTACTAGTTGTAGGTTACCGCAAATTTCTAACGCTGTAAAAAAATAAGGGGGGGGGGGTCAAGAAATAACATGTTGAAGTAAATGAAGAAAATAATGCGCCATTGAAGGTTGATTTTCCCAATAAATTTCTTTTGAGATTTGTACCTGTCTGTATTTTGTATTATCTTATAATATTGAATATTTGGTTTTCTATATTTTTAGGAAGTTTTGAAGTTAGATTGG
The DNA here is from genome assembly GCA_949319165.1 of Sialis lutaria. Taxonomy (NCBI): domain Eukaryota; kingdom Metazoa; phylum Arthropoda; class Insecta; order Megaloptera; family Sialidae; genus Sialis; species Sialis lutaria. The sequence goes on from OX439237.1 coordinate 28,829,121, forward strand.
AAAGCAAAACTAACGTTCAAACATATTTAGTATCAATAACAGGGTAATCGACAAAAGTCCACGTTTATTAAAGAAAGTGAATGGTTTACCTATAAATGTTAATTATGAAGGGAATCTTGTAATTGGTTACGATTTATTTTTTAAAATATAATTAAAATTGTAACTATTGCTTTCATCTCTCATGCTCGCAAAGAAGAAAAAAACTTTTTCAGGATGAGTTGTTAAAAGATGCATTTTCTACTGGCGCCGATTGTTTATTTGAGTGATTTTCTAACAAACGTGAGAATATGTATGCCAGCAATACAAGACATACAGTTGACAGATAACACCGTCACAAGAAGAATACATGCTATTGTATTTCAAAGGATATGCAAATTCAGTTAAAGAGTCATTTAGAAATATGTGACTGGTTCTCACTCCAATTTGATGAGTCTACAGATTTATCTGACACAGCACAGTTAGCAGTTATGGTGAAAATGGTATTTAGTAACTTTACTGTAAAAAAATGTATTGAAAATAGCTGCATAAACTGCAGATGTGTAGGAATTTTGACAAAATGTTACGATCCAAACAATTTTAATATGTTAGTTCGTGATGAACATACTTACAGTTGCATTGTCCGAAACTGAAACCGTAAGTGATGTCAACTTTTGTTATTCAGCACAAAAGTGTATTCTAACTGCAATACAAGAAAATGCAGATTGTTACAACATCGATGACGATTTTGTTGAAAATGACTTATTTTTATATGACGACATGGTAATTCAAAATTTATCGAAAACGTTGTTTTGAACTACAAATCTCTGCTATCTGCAGTAATAACGATTAAATCCTTATTACTGTATTGATTTCGCTACTAACCTAATCAGAATTTTAAAGAATTTCTCCCTTTGGCTAACCGATAAAACGTCTGTTGCAACATCGTCATGTAGCGAAGAATATTTTCGCGAGGTGAAACATTTAATTTTAAAAAATAAAAAAACCACTCGTATTGATAAGTTTTTAGCTACTCATATAAAATCTCTTGCTGGTACGAGTTAATTATTACAAGCTTTGCATCTCATTGATAAGGATAAGAAAAATACTGCTAAAACTCAAATAGAACAAAGTGAAAATCACGACACATTAAATCTTCAACCATGTCAATTACAAAATTCTCTTGATACAGCTCCTAACCAGTAGTTATCAACACATTTAATGATGTTATTAGAAATTCATGAATAATATTGGACAACGATAGTATAATTCCTCCTCAAAATTATTTGAATGAAGTAGAGATGTGGAAGGGTAAAAATAAAAACCCAAATAAACGAGGTAAATATTTGAGGTCCTGTCCTGATGTTGTCAACCGACATAAACGCCCAAATGTGTCTTACACTGTTCCACTGTTACAAAATGGTTCAATGCTGACTGACATTAAATTAAAAAATAGGGGAGTATCTATTAAAAATACTTGTGCGTTTGATGTTATCACTCAATCAATTTTAGTTGGTTATCGCGGCTGGGCTGATTATCATTAATTTGTAGAGAATACTAATTATATATTATTTAAATATGTTAGTGTATCAGGTTCAACAAAAAAAAATTATCAGCAAAGAGCACGTATTATGAATGAGATAATACCGGTCAATAAAGGAACTCTTGATTGTGCTACTAATGTGAACAGTCTTAATAGCAATCACTTGCTAAAAAAAATTTTATTCGTACGAAAATAATGAAGATTGTATTTCTTGTAGTTACAACAATATTAAAAATGATATTGTGTTTAATTTTAATGCAAAACCTTTCTATAATCAAGAAATAAACCATCTCCAACATATCATTCATGATAATTTAAAAGAAACTAAAGTAAAGAATCACATTATTTTCTTACACGCTGCAAGTGGATGTGATTCCATTTCTGGTCTTTTTCACATGGGGAAAACAAAATTCATAATAATTTTCCAGAAACACGCGTTTTTTAAAACAATTAGTATTTTTAACAAAGAAGGTTCATTACCTATTGAAATTACACAAGCAGGAGCTTATTAATGTTATATGGGGCAAAAGAAACTGACCAACTTTAAATAATTATAGATATAAACTATTTTGCAAGTGTGTTGTTTGTAGTAAAACAGAGAGGTCAGAATAGCGTCACTTCCTCCAACCACTGCAGCTTCTAATCAACACTTCTTGCGTGTCTACTACCAAATTCAGCTATGGCATGGAAAAAAGTTAAATCTATATGTTTGGGGATGGGAGCAAAAACAAAATGTTATGCAACCAGTCATGACTCTTGATCCACCTGCTCCGGATTGTTTATTATAACTAATTATCTGCAACTGTATAAAAGGTTGTCATGTAAAATGTAGTTGCTTAAAAGTTGGGTGGAAATGTTCAAGCGTGTGTGGTAACTGTCAGGGAATAGGCTGTTATAATTCCAAACCTCTTGACTTGGCAATTGACAGTAGTGACGAAGATTTTAACGAAATAGATAATAATGACGATTTACCAGAGTTACATTTTGAACCATTTCATGAAAATTACAGTCAAGACGAAACGTTTACCAGAGACTTAAATTGTGATTCCGATATTCAAAACGAAAGTAAATGTGAATAAAATTAAAGATTAAATAATGTAAACGTAATACGAGATGCGACATCGTGGACTAGGCCTACTGGGGAAATCACATAAAATAATCTGCCGTGTGCCACAGGACTTTCTTATACGTAATAATGACAGTGAACAGTGTACGTGTTTTTTATTTTATTGAAGGATATTTCTGACAAACTAATAAAAGATAGAGTAAAATGAATGAGACATAAACTATAGAAATATTATTTTATACATTATGTATCGAACGAATTTTGTTTAACATAATTACTAACAATAAGATGGAAACGGATGTTTACTCCTGTCATTTTTAATTTTTTTTTTAATAAGACAAAAATGTTTCAGATAAAAAATTCCGAGTATGTTATTATCTATAATTTATTCCCTATACATTTTTTTCCAACACTTATGATTTAGCCAGAAATATTTTTTTTAAAATCATTATTTAGAATAATCTATACTGGTTGCTGGATGCTTTGACCGTACGGATCACGACTCATACCGTCAAGTCGCACGGCGACCACTGCAAACTAAATGAAATAGAGTATACAGTGTTTATTCTCAGTATTACGTATAAGAAAGACCCATGGTACCTATGGCAAACACGTACAGTCTCTGTAATACGTATAAGAAAGTCCCATGACACTCATGGCAGATATTTCTTCTCTATTATGAACCATTTGAAATGTACTTAAAAACAAATACTTGGTAAAAAAAAAATTAAATTTGTTTTTTCGAAAAAAATTAATAGAACATAAATTATAGATAATAATATTACCTACAATTTTCAACTTGGCCATTTTTCTCTAATTCGCACTGTTTCAATGTAATTCAAAAAATTCAAAAATCGATGTAGGTAAACATCCGTTTCCGGTTGAAAGATCGCTTTCAAAAATAGGAGGTTTTCATCCCAGGCAAAAATTAATCTTAAGTATAAAATGTCACCTTTCTACGATTTGTCGTATTTGAGTTACAGCGTCTACAGACAGACAGACCGACAGACAAAAAAAAGACATCATGGCGAAAATAGTCAAAATGGATTCAGGGAAGGTCAAAATTGATAATTCCATCAAAATCCGGATTTCGAAAAAAATCGCGATTACTATACTTACTTATACTATATGTATATTGCATATACATTAGGGTGTGCCAAAAAAAGGCGATATTTTTTTTATCGCTCTCAGCCCAAAATATCTCAGGAAATGCCCAAACAAAGCTCCTGTTAAAAGCGGAGCTCAAAATTCCAATTTTAAGAGGTCCTCCACGGAAGTTGAAGTTTTCCCATCTAAATAACATGGGAAACGGGGTTTTTTAACAGTTTTTTGTCCTGCAAACTGTGAAAAAATTATTTTTGAAAAAAATGAATGAATGGATCTTTTTGAGTATTAAATTTAGTACAAAAAGTCCCGTTGAGTCAAATTTCTATATTCAATATTTGATTTTTGACTGAGCTTTGAAGTTCAAATTTTCGCATTTTTTCGCGTTTTTTGAATTTTTCAGCTAAACTATCCGAGTTAGGGCAAAATGTTAACTAGCAAAATTGTAGTACGGTTGACATTCTATAAAAAAGTCTCCATCGACTTTTTTGTATTATGAATAACAACAAAGTTATAGACCCATAAACATTTATTTTTTTAAATTTTCGCTTTTATGAACTAAAATATCGATAATTGAACAAAGAATTTTATGCAAATTTGTTAGTACATCAAATTTGGAACAAAATTGGATAAGATTTTTTGTATTATCAGTAGTTAAAAGTTACAGACTTATTTAATCATATTTTTATGATTTTTCCACAAAATTATGAAATATATTAACAATAAACATGACATATTATTAAAATATAAAAAGCACAATGTCGTAGCCTTTATCCCTTTTAGGCTGGCTCCAATAATTTATATAACTTTGTTGTTATTCATAATACAAAAAAGTCGATGGAGACTTTTTTATAGAATGTCAACCGTACTACAATTTTGCTAGTTAACATTTTGCCCTAACTCGGATAGTTTAGCTGAAAAATGCAAAAAACGCGAAAAAATGCGAAAATTTGAACTTCAAAGCTCTGTCAAAAATCAAATATTGAATATAGAAATTTGACTCAACGGGACTTTTTGTACTAAATTTAATACTCAAAAAGATCCATTCATTCATTTTTTTTAAAAATAATTTTTTCAGTTTGCAGGACAAAAAACTGTTAAAAAACCCCGTTTCCCATGTTATTTAGATGGGAAAACTTCAACTTCCGTGGAGGACCTCTTAAAATTGGAATTTTGAGATCCGCTTTTAACAGGAGCTTTGTTTGGGCATTCCCTGAGATATTTTGGGCTGAGAGCGATAAAAAAAAATATCGCCTTTTTTTGGCACACCCTAATATACATAGGTATAAGAAAGTAAAAAACGCGCCGTGTGTTTTACCTCTCGGGTGGTGCGGATGTAGTACTTTTTTTTGTTTAAACTTGATTAATTTAACATTTCACGTCAATGTTTCATTTATAACGTATTTTGTTCTGCAGTACATTCAGATAACCATCGCTCCTAACACCGTTACTCTAATCGTATTGTTTTTGATCGCATTAAACGCGAAATTGTATGGTTTTAAAAAAGGTTCTTTGCAAAATTTGTATAAAAACAATACAAATCAAGTAAAATCAAGAAGTGTGATTTTTTTAACCAAAGCTGCTCGCGTTATTATAAGACTATTTAAAATTAACTTCATCGGGAAATTCTATGCTCTACAAAACAAGTTATTTGCACTATGTGCGTAGAATGAACGGTTTCAGAGAAAACACGAAAAACTGGAAAAACGTGACCCGCCCATTATTTTTTCAAGATGGCGGCGGTAGCACAACTCGGACTTTTTGTGGGAAGATCAGGGACACTAGCAGAACGTTTACACCAAAAATCATTTTAGTCCAAATTAGTTCCCGATTTGTGCTATATTTCTGCTTATTTTATTGGACTATTAGGCATTATATTGCATACGTGCATCGTACAACAGGCAAATGAGACCTCTCGAGGAATGGCAAACCTTTGACAGCGACATCGCGAACACTGAGCGACAGTAATATATAAGTATTTTAATACCTATTTGTTATGGAACAAATTTAAATTAAGGTAGTTGGTCCATCATAATGTGATCACATTAGGCCATGAGTACATATTTTTAATTTAGAGGAATGATCATGGCAACGCTGTACATTATCTACTATTAACTACTTGTCAAATGATTATATTTTATCATCTAAACTACCACAGAATATATTAATAATTAATGAAATCGATTATAATTCCCTTCAATCCACTTATCATATTTTGTAAAAAAATATTTCATTATTTCGTGTATTTTTTACTATAATCAAATGAATACGTTGTTGCCACATTGTCAACAATACTGTAATTTATGTGATGGTTTGGTAGTTAAATCTGGTTAAATCTTAATAACGGGATGGTCAATAATTCCAATTTTTTGTATACTGTTTTCTTTCATATAAATATACAACATGTCAGTTTTTTATGAAAATCTGACGCTACGTTTAAATTTTATCTAATAAAACGTTACGTTAGTGTACGGTTAGTCCATATAAGCTGTGTTAAATATATAAACTTTGAGATCGTTTTTCATGACTTTGAGATGGTCAATTTTAATAAAAATGGGCTATTTTTCAGATATTTATCTAGGGAATATTCCTGTGCAATTTAAACAAAATCTGACGAAAACATGTTTACGGACCAACTACCTTAACTAAATACTATCTTCCCACTTTCTCAATAATTTAAAAAAAATAAAATAATACATCATTTCACATGTTTTTCAAGTTTCATTGTTTTACTTCCATTAAATACCGTCGAAAAATTGTGTCCCAGATAAGAGTCGATTCTGATTGTACCTACCACCTTCAAAATGCAAAAAACAGTTGATATCCTCACGGCGCGTCGTCCGGGACCACTCGTTTTCGATAATATTTTATTTAAAACGTGCAACGATCAGATACTATAACGCAATAGTATCAAATATATAATTTACTTTTAATTGTTTACAATTTTTGTCAATAAACATTTTTTTTAAATACATAGGGTATGTTAGGTAAGTAGAAGCGCGCGCATGATTTTTCACTTTTCTGTTCCACATCAGCTGTTACATTCAAAAGTTATTGTTGAAATTGTTAGCCATTATTGATGTATTCAATTTTAATGGAAAAAGCAAATATTAGTTTATTTAATAAAGAAATAGAAACGTCTACAAAAATCGACATTTCTAAAGAAATTGTTGAACTAATGATTACTGCAAAGCATTCCATGCTAATTTATTTTTATTAACTCACTGCAATATTTCATAAAATTCATTAAAAATGCAGGGGTTACTTGAAGAAAATTTTACAACTGAACACACTTTTTTTACAATTTACAATTACAAAACTACAGAAATTGACTTTCACAACTACACAGCACAAACATGCTAAGACTACACACAACCAATGAACAAATGTAGGTACTTGTATGTTCAAAAATTAATGATTTTTAAAAATATAATATAGACATGAGTATTGAGACATAACTCCTGAATTTAGCAAAAATTAATTCTGCTAAAGACAATGAAAATACAACTGAATATGTTAAATCCTGTGCATATACATACTTCGTCAACAAATGCTGATGATGCATACAAATTGAAATAATAGGAAAAAGATACTTTTTATGTAATTAATTTTATTAACTGTCATTAATTTGTTAAATAATTAAATGTTTTTACTTTCTTATATAGCCATATGTATGAAATACATATGCAGTACAAATCGGTTATAACGACATCGAAGGGACCGGTCATATTGGCCATAAAAAGCGGATAGTCGTTATAACCGGTAAAAATGCAATTATATGGGATTCAGTTGGACTTTTATTTTGAGTTGTTAAATAAATAAATTTAAAAAATCCTCCGTAAAACTGCAGTTTATCATACTTGTTAATAATTTTTTTATACAATCTTTTAGGACTCCCATCGTTAGACACAAATTTTGTTAAAAAAAGTCATGAAAATCAGCAATTTTCTTACCCGCCGTAGAATGGTCCCATTTATTGCAAATGTATGTCATTTATAAATGTGTTGTGATATGCACAATCTTTATTTAACACAGACACTTTTAATTAAAATAACTATAAACTACAATTGATGAACACATAAATTTCAACGTATATTTATTCATGGTATAATTTTTTTTTGACAGTTGTGAAAATTTTTACTGATTAAAAATTGAATTGTTTTTTTTAATAATTTTTATCACATAGCTAACTATTATAATTTCTATAATAGTTAGCTACATATGTATGTAATTTTCTTTACTAAAGATAGTGTGGGAAGTTGTCCCCACATATGGTAAGTACTTAATTTCCAGCTGAATAACATATTTTGGTAAAATTTAATAGCAACAATAGATGGATACAAACATACGGCCTAATAATAGAAAAAAACATTCACTGAGATACTTACAATTAATTCAACTTCAGTCGCTGTACACTGGTTAAATTTCGAACGCGAAAATACCAATTCCTTTCACATTCTAGAGGCCCGAAGGGACTTAAAGCACCCTTATGAGATGTAGCTTTCTATGTACATGCGTTTTAATAACATTAACGACTTGCACGCAGTTTTGCATAGAAATTTATTCACTAACAATAAGTGTGATGTCATATATTTACTAAATGTTTATTCGCTGACTCCACTTCAGATAGTAGGTATATTCAGAGAAATCATACATATCTTACTGGTTCTGTTTATTCCAAGAGAAATTCACCAACAGTAGTTCGTACTTATTGTAACAGTCAGGGGGCCCATGTGTTGAGTACCGCTGGTGGATAGTTGCAGCCAGACACTTAGTTGCAGATAAGAATTGCATTTTAGCTGAATTGCAACTAGGTGCGGGGATTGTCGCGGAGAAAACGCGAGACGACAGTCAGTGTCGCGGCGTTGACACGCCATGAGTCGGAGATGGGTGTTTTATTTTTATCATGGGTTAATTGTTAGTAAAAAATTTCGCGACGGGGTGTTTTGGGGGAAGGGGGGGGGTAGTTTGGGGTTTATAAAATGTTAAGTTTCTGTGTGTGTACTGCCGGTCTGTGATACAAAAAGGGGTAAGTCATTATAGCATTATTGTATTGTTTTTTTTATAATTATTATTTTGTTAAATTAAGGGGTCTTAATAATTTTTCTAATTGTGTGTTTTTTCGAATGTCATTGTAGTTTGATTTTTTTTCAATTTATAAAGAGTTTTTAGTAATGTAGTTCTTTTCATTGTGAAAATATCCCAGTTTTTCCAGAGATCTTTACAGGTTAGGATTTCTAACTGGACAGCTATATGCTGAAGTCAGTTGCGTGACTATAAGGCTCACGTGCTAAAAACGAACCTAAATCAGTGAATCACCCTGTATATTTACCAACTTTCCACGCTACCGGAATACAGTGGCGGCTCACAAGCGAGGTTGCAGGGTTTAACCCACGTTGAGATATTTCCAACTAGGGGTTGAACCCGCGGCTCGCAACATTATAAACAAACACAAAAAGTTGAGACTAATATACAAGTAATAAATACCACAAGTATGTTGTATATCTCCCAATTCATATTGGGGGAGTTGAAAGATTATGTTCCTTCTGATCATACAATAATAGCAAAATTAATAGAACGATGTGAAAACCACATTGTAATTACAATAAAAAATAAATCAATGACTATTATTTGCTTTCGTGATACTGAAGCAAATATTTTAACTAAAGCTTGGCACGAAGAAAAGAAAGTAAAAATGTCCGACGAACTTCTACGAGTTGTAGAAGCTGCTGCATTAATTAAGAGAAGATATTCGCTCAGTTATTGTTATGAACGACTCATACCCGCTACCAAGTTAAATGTTTGACACAATTTATACTACACTAAACTGTGCTATACGTAATGCCCATTTACATGAACAAAAGACATAAATTGTAACCTTTGATCAGCCACTTTACATTAAAGCTCGAGAAATTGTAGCTGCTGCTTTAGCTACTTTATATATCGAAGATAATTGTAAGACTAGGTGGTTTTCATATGCTGATGTCGTTTCTTGGTTCCGTAGGTTATATAATAGATGGAAGCGGACTCAAGGAAGCTCTTAGTATTGTGTAATAATAACAATAATAACAAAGTTAGCAATGATCACTCGGTTTCCGCGAACACCCTGTATATACTTTATCGATAGTAAAAAAAATGACTGGACTGATGATGTCGAAGAAGAAGTTAAAACGCAGGTGATCGAAGGATTTCTGCACATTATTGTCATCTTTTTTCGAATCCTCTCAAAGCTGATTTACAACATATTCCTATGTGGAGTTGTGTATACCGAAAATCGTTTGAATTCGGACAGATCCCTGCATCAAGTGCATCCGTTGAAAGCGAAGTCAACAAACTGAGAAATGTTGATTATGATATGGAACTATAAAAGTGCGGGTTGACAGATTTCTAGAAAAACATATCCCTATAATACATGGGAAAATGCTAAAGGACATGGTGAAACCCTCGAAAATGTTGACGAACCGACGACCGAAGAACTTAAAAAAGGGAGAACGAAAATGAATCATTCAAATGGATTCATGAAAAAGTTCTTTAGGATACTTTCGCGGCAGTAACACTGCTGAGGATTCAACAGTACAAAGAGAAGATAACGTATTCGAAGAAAATCAACACGAAGAACGTAGTTGTACTGTCGAAGAAACATGTCCAGCTTGTGCCAACGGTGACGAACCTGGTGGCACTCACACTTGTGTAGCATGTGATTGAATATATATTTTTCAATATAGTAAATCGAGCAATAAGTAATCTATCAAGATTGAAAATTGGTTGATCAAAAAAATTCAAACCTCGCAACACCTAAGTGATGATGAACTTCTTCATTAGTTCGCAAACATTCCACTTCCGATTAATAGTGCAGAGGAAAATTCTTTGCCTCTTGATATATTGACAGATGAAGAAGACGAATATAATATATCATACTCCTTATTATATACTTCATGTTTTTACTTTTTTATACATACATGAAATGTAATGTATAAATAAAGTATAGTGATCACGAAAAAAATCGAACTCGAGATTTTAACGGAATTACACGTTTTGAGCGTCCCTGAATCATATACAACCATTAACTCAATGACGTCTGTGTGTGTGTCTGTCTGTCTGTGTGTCTGTGAACGCTCTACAGCCAAAACTGTAATACTTACGAACGTGGAATTTTAAACTTAAGGTTCTTTTATGCTCTAGATGTGCACCTCCTATTTTTAAAAACCATCACTAAACCGGAAACGGATGTTTACTGGTGTCAATTTTTGAACTTTTCGAATTATTTTTGAAACGGTACGCAGTAGAAAAAAATATTTCAGATTAAAGTTGTAGAGGGGACTTTTATCTATAATTTATGTTCTATTCTTTTTCCCCCCCAAAATTATTTTTAGGAAATAATCGATTTTCTAAAAAATTTAAATTTTTCGATTTATTTTTTAAACGGTAGGTATTAGAAAAAAATGTTTGAGATACAAGTTGTAGAGAATACTATTTTCTATAATTTATGTTCTATTCTTTTTTTTGTATCTTATGAATTGACCAAAAAAAGAATAATTTTAGTTTTAAGTTAAAAATGATATCATAATACAAAAAATCTAGTTATCTATGAAAATTTTGGAATTTATTTTTAGAACTGTCAAAATTGAAATCTAGCAAAATAAATACTTGTTAATACAATAATCACTAATCTTAATTGATTTCATTTAATATTTAATGTCAATATTAAATACAATGTATCAATTTCATTCATTGAAAATCATTTTGTAAGTAAAAAATTTTAAAATCAAATATTAAATTATAAAAGTAATCACATATTAATACTCGGTGTCATGATGCATAAACGGTGCACATTAGAAAAAAAAGGTTTTAGATCAAAGTTGTAGAGGGTATTTATCTATAATTTATGTTCTATCCATTAACCCCCCCCCCCCCAAATTTGTTTTTAGGAAATAATTGATTTTCTAAAAAATTTAATTTTTTCGATTTATTTTTTAAACGGTTATAGGTATTAGAAAAAAATGTTTGAGATACAAGTTGTAGAGAATATTATTTTCTATAATTTATGTTCTATTTTTTTGTTGTATCTTATGAATTAACCAAAAAAAATAATTATTTTAGTTTTAATGGTTTTAATTTAAAAATGATTTGTATAATACAAAAAATCTAGTTATCTATGAAAATTTTGGCATTTGTTATTAAAAGTGTCATAATTTCATTCAGTGAAAATCATTTTGTAAGTAAAAAATTTTAAAATCAAATATTAAATTATAAAAGTAATCACATATTAATACTTCGGTGTCATGATGTATAAAAAAGTCTCGTGCCTGCCAAGGCAGTTTATTTTATATATTTTTGTACATATTCTTTAATAAAATATTAATATAATTAGTATTATGTGCAATTTCAATTTCTTCACTTCTTTCAAATCACTTCCTTAAATATTTGCCAACTAAAATAAACTTGAATAAGTTTAAGCTATCAAAATTGTCTGGAAACACATTTATCCAACAAAATATTTATTTTAAAAATTTGATCCTCTAGCTAGACAAATTGTTATCCGTTGCTTTAATATTGGATGAAAAATGATTCTTGAATTTTTTTCTAATTGTTTCCAAATTATCAAACCTGGAATAAAATGTACCTAACATTTTTATATACTACAATGTACTCATTGTATTTCTATTTCAACGAAATTTCATTTTTTTCACATTGAGTCACACCAGAATTTAAGTTCTGTGCGTAAAAACTACATTATTCTACATAGAATACTAACGTTAATTGGTGAATTTAAATTTTGCGCAGAAATATAGCAATTACGGTAAATTCAAATCTTTAAACGACGACCATCCTATTAACGTACGCTCCGAGAAACGATTGGTCAACCGCTCTATGTAACGACTTTCCCCTATCCCTACCACAATACTACCGTGACTGCTATATTTGTGCGCGAAATTTAAATTCACCAATTAACGTGAGAGACCTCTAGCTGTCGTTGTTAGATTTTGAATTATCGATGCCTACGTTGTTCGGAGCGACGAGTGTAGAGTTATGGTGGGGATAGGGGAAGGTCACTAAATCGTGCGTTTGGCTCGTCACTAAATCCAGCGGTCATTAAATCGAAGGTATTAGACAAAAAAATAAGCAAGGAAAACACGAATTACCTATCCAATTTTATTATAAAATTACCTTTCTTTGTACAAATATTTCTAAACATGCAATTTTTTCACAAAACGAAACAAGTCTGGAAAAAAATCAGAATTTTTTTGCGATTTCACTGTATTTAAAATCTCCCAAAACTTACAAATATTTAATAGACATGCATTTCAATATACCATCAGTGAACACTATTCAAAGGTGGCTTAGTGTGTACCGTTTGAAAACAGGGTTTTCAAAAAAATTAAAACCTCTTTAAAAACAAAAATAGTATTTTATGTTTTGATGAAATGGCAATAAAAAAAGGATTGACTACAATCCCAAATTAAAAATCATCGAGGGGTTTTCAGATTTAGGTTCGTTGAATAGATCTAAAACTCTCAGTTCCCATGCACTCGTTTTTATGATTCGTGGTCTATTTTCTGCATGGAAAATCCGCATTTAAAAATATGGGTATATCCATAGATACTTGGTACATAATTCACAAAGCAAAAAAGATGCATGTTATGTACGATGTCCCTCATTTAATAAAAAGTATTCTAAATAATTTAATCAATAAAGATTAAAGTAATTTCAGATTTGATTTATGACAGATAAGATAATCACTTCAAAAATAATTAAAGATAGCATCAAATATTGAAACCATATCAAATATATGTATACCTAATTTTATTTCATTTTTCTGTAGATAGTCTCACAGACGATCGTCAAAGAAAATCAAATAGTTCATGGACAAAAAAGACAAACATTGAGAGCAAAGGTAGTGCATTACAATATTCACCCTATTTTATTTTATTTTAATTTATCAGTTACCTCATTTAATATTTTTACTATAAAAAACTGTACTTTTATTGTAAAAACACAAGATATCAGTTTATTATTAGATGAATTAAATTTTTTTATAAAATCAGAAATAAACAAAGCAAAACGAAGTATCATATATGACATTGAAAAAAAAAAAAAACAATTCTATACAAGTATTGGTTTCAGAACTGGTTAACATCGAGAAACCTACTTGTGATCAACCATGGACTGTAATTAATACTCAGCTACCTATTGGGACTCTAGACGAGTTTTTACAATTTGAAACTGAAATAAATGATAATATTGAGAAGCAGAAAGCACTGGTTTGTTTATTATTTTTTCTTTGCAAAATGTAATAATGCGAAATTACTTCCTACATCTTTAAATTTAATTTTCTATTTACAGAAAGAAATCTTCCAAATAATAACTATAGGATTAGATTACTATGAGCGGGATGTAAACAACAAAATCAGAAAAAGTTATTAAAAAACTAAAACTTTCCAATGCATGAATGGTAAGCATATCTACTGCATGAATGTATAAGAAGGAGTATGTAGTATGTATCTCTGTAATACAATATGTTGAGTCAAAAATGATCCCCGATGTGGGTGGTCTTTCGTGTAGCGGGAATACGTTGCTGCGTACAAAGTTCTACCGCAGAGAACATTTGAATACATCTGTCTGGTGACGTCAATTCCCGCGTCAACGCTGATTGGTCAACGACTGTATGGTACTACCTAGTTTCAAACCAATATTTATTGGTTTCAAACTTGAATATTTAAAATCAAAATTATAAGTGGATCAAAGGTATCGTTTTAAAAAAAATACAGAACAAATGAAATTTGTTATAAAATTTTATTGTCTGAATAAATTGATTCACACCAGTGGTCGGGGACCAAAATATGCCGGACATGTAAGTTTTAATAATTTTATTTATTTATATAGTTCATTATTAATGATAGAATGTTTACCTATTTAAAATTTATTTTTCAGAAACGTAAAAAAATCGAAGAAAAAGTGGTCGAAAAAGCGGTTGAAAAAACGGAACCAGATATTGTAAAGTATGTATTTTTTGTAATTTTTTTATAAGTATATTTACCAATATTTATATTTCCTTGTTTCAGAAAATTAACGAATAAAGAAAAGAAGTTTAATTATTGGCAGAACATACGCGGTGCGTATCGCGGCTCCAAGCGTGGTGCCCGCGGTGCGGATCGCGGCTCCAAACGTGGTGGTTGCGGTGCAAAACGCGTAATATTGACTAAGCCCCGCGTAGTTAATATTAATTTTTTATTAATTACACCATAGTCAATTAGATCAATTTTTGTCGAGAAGCTTGCGCAGCCTATGTAGACCGATATGCGACCAAAATTGGCGGTTTTGACGACATAGATGGCCCAGTGACTGTCGAGATTGACGAATCTAAGTATTTCCATCGAAAATACCACCGAGGTTTATATCGTGATGGTCACTGGGTTTTTGGAGGAATCGAACGCCTCAGTAAAAAATGTTTTCTTATAGGAGTACCGGATCATCGGGCAGAAACATTAGAGGCGCTCATTTTACTATACATTCTTCCAGGCACCCATATAATCTCTGACGGGTGGGCTGCGTACAACAGGATTGACTAATTGGCTGATGGTATATACCAGCACTCAGTCGTTGTTCACCAGCATAATTTCGTCGAACCCGACGCTGAAATATGTGGATGAGGGCCAAGCGTAAGCTAAAAAGACAGAGAGTTGTTCACCTCGTACTTACGAGAGTTTGAATTCCGAAATATGATCGGAAGTAATGGAACAATGTTTGGTAATTTCCTTGTGTGCGTTAGTGAACAGTATAACTTTTTTTTATTATTATTTAATAGTGAGTGAAGTTAACATTTTCCATTCACAATACACATAAATATTAAAAGATTTTTACAAAAAAGTTTCAAGAACAAAACCAATGGAAGTCAAAAGAAACAGAAATATGGAAAACAATTCAAAAACTTAACTACACATATAATCCGAAAAAAGTTACTTCAACAACTAGCGATTTTCCTTGACAAAATTTGCTCACCATTTGTTCTATTACTCATCTCTAATGAACAGAATATATACGAAACTATAGAGGATATTCTTGTTCAATGATTATTTACATTAAGTGATGGGCATTTTCCCATAGGATAAGAACAATTACTTGATATTGTGCAACAAATAATGATAAACAATGAAAACACAATCCTTTCACTGACAATACACCAAATAAAAAATGATATCAATCTTTTTTTAACAGACACCCTGAGATATCTGAAAGGGCTGCCCAAAATTTAATTACTTTCAGGGATAATATTACAGAGCATCAAATCAAGTAGTGGTTTACAGAAATAGACAATTATTCGAAGAAAAAAAAATTAATACACATTTTAAATTAACCAGTGAGAGTTTTTAATACAGATGAGAGCGTATTTATTCTGAGAAACGGCGACAAAAACGATTATTCCACATCAATGAGAAGGAAAGTCTAACTATTCTTGTTACAGTTAATGCAGTTGGACAACTTACAAGAGGGAGTGGGATAACTCCAAGTATATTAAACCAATGGATTCTAACATCGATATCAGAACAGCATTTAAATATGACAGATAATGTTGCATATCAAAAAGTTTATTGAATGGTTTGATAAACATCTTCCATTTGAAAATGCACCAAAAGAACTGACTTTACAAAGCGTTATTATAGCTGATAAAATGGCTAATTGTAATAATACAAAAATGTTGGAAAACAATTTTTGCAATTTCTCGTGAAATTAGTATTTAATTCGTGTTGTGTTTTATTTAAGTCTTAGCACACCAAGTGCTTTTTTTATTGAGACTTAGTGGATAGAATAATTATAATTATTAGTGAATTATTCATATTTTATTCTTGCTAGTGTTGTGATATTGCTTAGTACTGCATACATTTTTTTTTCGCTGTGCTCATATAATATGTAATTTTTTTTATTTATTGTACATTTTACCTTTCAATTATTGATATTTAACGTGTTACATAATTTGTCAAGTGTGATTTAATGGTACAGCAATTGATGTTTACTGAAATGATTGTAATCAAGTTTACTAAGTATTTTCAATTAACATTGGGTTTTGTCTAATTTTATTTTACGTTACAAGTAAATAATGAAATTATAACTATAAACACCCAACAGTTATTCAAAAGAATTATATGTGTGCTAAAAGATAAGACACAACTTAAACATTTCATACGAACTAGCAGCAAAACCTCCATCATTATTTGATGATGTTTCGATGAGAAAAGGGACTAAATCAACATTGACAAAACATTTTTAAAGAAAATATCGACGAAATAATTCCACCTAACGTAAGATATAAATGGATGTGTTTTGGCCAAAACCAGCAACATATAGACAGATCTTAAAACTGTATTCTTCGTATATTTTAAGACACTACGGCCCTGATACTATAATTATTGTTTTCGCTGGTAATAATTTTCGATAGAAATAGCGGACTGTATGTTAATAAAATAATAATGAAATGATTGTTGCATAAGTAATACAAAGACTTATCTTTGAGAAGCTCGGCCAACACATACAGCAAGTATACAAATAATAAAGGATGGGTAAACAATAATGGTTCACGGATATCTGCAACTGCCAACTGCAATCAAACCAGCAAATCTCCAACAAATCAATCTTCATAAATTCATGCAATGTATCAAATCACTAATTACGTTCAAATATTCGAAATAACACTTGTAATCACCAATCAACACTAAACTAACATGCACTACGATACTATTAAACATATAAACTACAAACTAGCATCAAAAAGACACTAAATACTAATATTAATAAAGACAGAGTTATGTTACGTCTATACACTAGGGCTTAAGCAAGCGGAATGCGGATTAACACACAGCGCGCGTAGGTACGTTAACAAATACATATTCCGCCAGACAAAGTAGCGACAAAGAATGTACAAAATCGGCGTACACAATTATTTTTGACGGTTATCCAAATTATCCCACAGTAAAAAATGAAGAGCAAAATATGTCGACATTTAATCCAAATAAATTAAATAAACGGAATTTTAAAACAACATTTAAATGATTTCAATATAACATCATATCAAGCGGAAGCTGATGCAGATGTTAAAATTGTAAACTTTGGTTTACAATTATGTACGCACGGTAATACTGTCTTTTTTTTACTATGTTGCATCAACTATATCAAATTGAAAATTTTACCACATACATTCATAGGTACAAATAAGAAGTATTCTCTTAAAATTTGGTGTTTAACACTCGAAGGGAACATTCGTTAAATATGGCGCCAAAAAATATTCAATTTTTCTGTAAAAAACTGTTGGTTGAAAATCTGTGAAAAATTTTTTTTTCGTGTTCTATCGATAAGTCTTCTCAAAAAAAATCATAAAAAAATATTAAGTGTAACAGTCACAATAAAATAAAAACCGAAAAACACGTTTTTCCATATTATATAATAAATCTTTAGGTTGGCAAGCTTTAATTTTCAGGAAATTTTTCTTTTTCAACTAGAAATCAATCAGCCATATAGATTTTCAAAAATCGGTGGGGGCAGTTTTTACATGCTTATCCGGTTATACCCTTTCTATTAGTAGTGCATGCGTTTACTGAATGCGATACAACATCAGCACTATATAATAAAAGTAAACTGAAAGCATTTGAAATATTATCAAAAAACGTAAAACTAAGAAATACATTCAACATATTTTATGAGAAACAAACATCTAAGAAAGCAATAGCGAAAGCTGGCGAATACTTCTTACTCGAAATATATAACAATGATATTTCAGATTCACTTAATAACCTTCGATTTGTTATGTACAATCAAATAATATAAGAACTACAATTGCATATGAAATTTAATCTGGCATCTTTGCTGTCTACAAACTCGGCAGCTGAAGAACACTCATTCCGAATATAAGTCCAAAGCTGGTTAGGATATAGGGTTGGCAATTAAAAAGTGGGTGTCGTTTCCCAATTACAAGTTCTAATAAAACAGTAACTGACTTATATCTTGTAATTGCAAAGGAGATTGTAACCAAAGATGTTACTTTTTTTAGAATGAAAAACCCAGAAGAAACATCATTGATAAAAAAATCGATGAAATGTACGAGTATTTAAAATAAATAAATAATAATGACACTAATGAGGTGAACAGTTCACCACGTCGACGTGGAAGATATGGTTCACGTGGTGGCCGTTCAATTAATCGAATATTATGAGAGAAACCCACTCTCGTGGTCGATTCAAAAATCGACCACACTTATCGGTCAGGTGTAATAGTTTTACTATAATGTAAAAACCATCTCAAATAAGAGGTAAGAAAAAAATTAGTGTAACTTTGATAATTTAGAATATAAGTTTTGTAAAATTACCATACATAATACAATAATAAAAAAAAATACCCACAACAGTTTAATCATTCTTTAACCATTAACACATACAGCACACATAATAATAAATACATAGATGATATACAATTCAGGTCAGACATCTTAGCTATACAACTATGGAAAATCGAAAAAATTTTGATACAAGAATTTCGAGCTTTTCTACAATAATTTCGAGCTGTTCCAAAAATATTCCTGATTTGACCCCACATAATTCATATAATTTTGTCGTAAACAGTGTGCAAAACAATCCTGAAGATGATGACAATATTGTCTCTCAACTCGTAGAATTAATTTTAATAGACAAAGAATTATAAAATAACGATTGGTGTAAATGGGTATTGGATATTAAAAAAAGAAGTAGACGAAACTCTAATAAAAGAAGATAACATAAAAGGAAACGAGAATAATCCTTATGAAAATCTTAAATTTGCAGAATATTTCCTGAGGAAAATAGCCTTAATTGGTCTTTGAAGGTGTGCATGCCATGAAGAATTTGGATATGATCGTAAACAATCCAGCAGTGTCGCTGTTGAGTCTGATTTCAATGACATTATAAAACGAGACTGCAAAAACTTGTCAAAACCGATGAGAGTTGATGAATTTGTTGTTACGTATATAAAATATTTATCTGGAAAATTGTGTGGGTACTCAAACCCGCGTACTTCACTGTCACTGTGATATTTAAAATTAAATTACAAAATTATATCTAGTTTCAAAGTATTCAGAAAACAAAAATAGGAGTGTGAAATAAAATCTACAAACCTGCACATAAATAAGAGTTTTCCTATATTTAATAAAGATCCTACCAAATATATAGTGTCTTTTAATATTAATGTTACCCAAGTTGCTACATTGGTGACCCTGGCGTGATTTAAATAGTGAGTGAGCGCCGTTTTGACATGACCGGCGATGATCACGTTCTCACTCGCAAAGCCGTGATAAGGGCAAAGATGGTGTCTGCTGGTTTCACTGGAGATTTGGAAATGATGCTCAAAAATGTGAAAGTCCATGTACATACAGTAAGGGAAACTCTGCGGACAGTCGTTAATGATGGCTGATGACACCTGCCCGAACACTATACGTCGTATTTTTGTAACTGACCGAGACACAAACGTATAGTTTCTCGTCGACACCGGCGCCGACCTTTGTGTATTTCTAGTGACTAAAGTCCGGAGACCGCGAAAAAAGCCATCATATGAACTTTCTGCGGCAAACGGCACACCAATTACGACCTACGGCACAACAACAATGCCTCTTAATCTGGGATTGCGTCGTGATTTTACCTGGCTATTTGTAATTGCTGCAGTTCCAAAACCAATTATTGGAGTTGATTTTTTTGCATACTACTTTTTCACGAAACTGCAAT
This sequence comes from Sialis lutaria, assembly GCA_949319165.1. NCBI lineage: Eukaryota > Metazoa > Arthropoda > Insecta > Megaloptera > Sialidae > Sialis > Sialis lutaria. The sequence continues at coordinate 28,849,549 of OX439237.1, forward strand.
ATCACTGATGCAACATCACAAACCAGATGAAGTAATGTTCTTTTTTTAAACAGTAATTAAGAATACGTAAATTTCTTTACAGTTTGGTATCCATTTTTTAATTTTATTTTTTCAGCCTCTAAACGAGATATAATAACGAGCAATACAAAAAATTAGTAAGATTTTGGAGCTACCAGCAGATTATACTACAATAAAACCTTTTTTTATATTACAAAATATATACCAATAGAAATTTGCTCGATTGAATTAACCGACGATTGTGACCCAATCGTACAAGAAAAAGCATGGTTAGAAAAATTCAAATAATTATATTTCATGGGCTGCATTTCATTCCAAAAACGTTTAATGTAATGTAAATCATATTGTTAATACCGCTCTTATGCCAGTCTTTATTGACCAAGCACATACATACACCGATTATTAGTGATGGGCGATTGCGAGATGTTTTAGTCGATTGTCTCGATTGTTCAAATATCTCGAAATCTCTCGAATGTTGAACGAATGTTGTCGGAGTCAGACAATCGATATTTGAGGTCGATGATTGAATTTTATGCTTATGAATTATGATCTATTTCTTACTGTATTAGAACACTTATCTTTTGACAGTTTCGGTTAATAATGAAATAGCATTTTTGTAACAAATTAAAATCTCCTTTTGTAAAGTATAATAAAGAGAAAAAAGATATTAATATAAGTCCCAAATTTAATTATTGATTAGTTTCAGTATAAATTAATATAGTTAATAAATCTTGACTTGACAGCTTAATATAGTTAAGTAAATATCTGTACATAAAATAAATTCTAAATAAATAATAAAAAAAAATTAATTACTGATACATTTATTTATAAGTATAAATTACAAAAATGTATAAAATTACAAAAAATTTTTTTGCTACTTTATTATTTTCTAAATTTTTATTAAAAAATTCCCAAACTATAGACTTCTTAAAGCAGCGCGGCATTGTTAAAACGTTCAAAATTATAACGGATTTATTGCAATGATAACCGACTAAACTCGACAGACTGAACGTCGAGTACTGTCTACTCGAAACAAATTGTTATTCTAAACGATAGAAATAGTTTCGATTGTAAGAATATCTCGCAATTGTATGTCACTACGCTACTACAATCGAGTTGAACAATCAAACATCTCGATTGTAAAATCGAAAGGCGAGATAATTGTTCACTCGATTGTTATTTTAGTCGATGACGATTGTTTCGATTGTAGAAACATCTCGCAATCGCCCATCACTACCGGTTATGATGCTAAATTATATAAACGTTGTAAAAGATGCTATTAAATATCTCAATCTTGACCAAACTCCTGTGATGGTTGTAGATTAACGCCTTTACGCTTTTTGTAAACAAATTCAATACTTACTACCAGAAACGCACGGCGAATAGAATTTTTTTCTATTGCTTGGTGGTGTGCATATATACAAATTGCAGCTTATCGTGCTGCTTGTCATTGGTAAGATGGTAATGTTACATCGCAGGGTCGAGCTAAATCAATGTTTGAAGGCATCACATCTAACCAGGACACAATATGCCTATCAAGTAAATTACTCCAATCAGTATCCTGATATTTAAACTACCCTCTTTTTACAATTTAATTAAAAATAAAAGTTAATTTTTCTCTTATAAATTTAAATAAATCACTTAAAATGTAATTTTAATCGACATAATCCTACAAAACTAATTTAATTCAAACCATAACTCAATACCTGAAAAGTAAGTTTCCAATATATTAATTTAATTGTGAACCTTTTCCGATAAGGGTAGGAACTGGAGTTACAAACTCAAAGCTCCAGAAAAATTAAAAAATGAGATATTGTATGAACCAGATATATGGCCTGAAAATATTGTCGTAAAAAGATTATTTTTTGTCGACAAGGAGGAACATTTCAACAATAAAAATCATCTCAACAATGAAAGTATAAAAGAAGGAGGTAAATCTTTCAGAATTAAAATTTTCCATCTAAATATACAAAGTATCAGGAACAAGATAGAGGAACTAGAACTGTTACTCTACAAAGAGGATCCCAACATAATTTGTATAATTACTGAACACTGGTTAGACAACAATGAAATAAATACAATCAAAATCTCTGATTACAAGCTAACGCCATACTTCTGTCGCGAAAATTCCAAACATGGAGGTGTATCAATCTATATAAAAAACAATATAATCTGTGAAAGCGTTATCGATACTAGTCACCTAACGGTAGAAAAACATTTTGAGTGCTGTGTTACTAAATGTGTAAATCTAAACATAATTATAGTAAGTGTGTACCGAACACCAGACAGTGATTTTAATTTATTTTTACAAAGATTTGAAGAACTGATATTATTAATTACACGCGACAAACGTACAATCATTATTGCTGGCGACTTCAATATAAACTTTTTAAATACTTTTGATACGAAATATAAGAAACTTTATAATCTTATTGAAAAAATAGTATCATTAATGTCGAGTTTATAGTTTCAACTAGCAATATTATATTATATAATATACCTTGGTTATACCTCATTGGATATACTAAGCCTTAATGTAGGTTTTATGCATATATAACATATATTTTTGATGGGGGGCATCCTTGATGTCCCCCTAGCGACACCACCGACAAACCCTACTATAAAGTAAAAGAAAATGACTTCATCATCATCAGTCATTTGGAAGTCACTTCAGCATAATTTTGTGTGCGTGGAATCCGCAGATTAATCAAACTGCGTGCAGTGTTAAAGCCAGCACGCATAGCTTGCATCAAGTTCCAACGAGCTCAATTATTACCAGGCGTTATTCCAGATAGGAAAGGTTAATCATAATATTTGCAACACATACATATGATTACAATTGACAGATTGGGACGACATGTTCCTATAAAAAAATGTATCCAGCTTCAGCTTCCTACTCAGTCGACGGAAGTGCACTAGGAACAATTTTTAACCACCAACAGAGTCAACTAATGGATATAATTGCCAAAGTTAATATGAATATGACCATCGAACAATGTGTTGCGTAGAGAAAATGAATAAATTATTAGTCAATGTTACTGATGCTTGTGAAAAAAAAACATTATTTTCTTACCACGAATGGTTTAACGAAAGACGGTATAGGATAACTGGAACCACCTGTTACAGTCTCGTCACTTATATCAAGAACAGAAACCTAGATTGGAATAAGAAATGTCAGTCTTTATTTTATGTATCAGATTTTAAAAGTCAATACACTGAATATAGGAAAAAAATGGAGAAAGAAGCTGTAGCAGTATTTATTATAAAAACAGGTCATAGAGTTTTACAAACAGGTTTAATTATAAGCCAACAAAATCCATGGTTGGCATTTTCACCTGATGGTATAATTATCGAAAATGGAAAACCATGTACCTTACTCGAAACAAAATGTCCATTTAAAGGGCAAAATATGAACGTTAATCAAGCAGTACGCCAAGAGTTTGGGAAATGCTTAATATTCAGTTACGGAAAGTTTCATTAAAAAAACATAAATATTATGGCCAGATTTAGCTGGGTATGGCAATATTAAATGTCCAAAGAACTTATTTTTTACTCTTTTATACATACATGAAATGTAATGTATAAATAAAGTTTAGTGATCACGAAAAAATTCGAACTCGAGATTTTAACGGAATTACATATTAAAATATTAAATTATAAAAGTAATCACATATTAATACTTCGGTGTCATGATGTATAAAACAGTCTCGTGCCTGCCAAGGCAGTTTATTTTATTTAAGCTTCCTAATACCGAAGTTATGTGCAATTAGAGATAAGTTTTGATGAAATATTTGTGATTGAAAAGTTGTCGAGTTTAAAGATGTTATATGTTACTATTATCGTGCATCAGATATGTTTAAATGATGATGCCAAGGAAGATAGTGAATAATAATAATAATAAAGTACTAAATATTAGATTATAAGCATTTATTTAAAAAATTGTAAATTGTTATAAATGTTTAATTTACTTTAATAAATGTTTCAAAATAAATATGAAACATGTTATGAAGTTGAATACGAATTAAACTATTAACCCGGTCAAGTTAGCCCAAAAATAGGGGTAAGGTTACAAAAATTCGTATAAAGCTAAAAATTGGTAAGAATGTTCGGAACACCATTATAAATGAAATGTAAAAAATCCCCCATCGATCCCACATCTGCAAAACAATTTATTCAAGATTAAAGTTCGTAAATATGATTTTTTTCGTTTTTCAGTCAAACGGTAAGTTTTATCATAAAAATAGGTCAGACAAAAACTATATTGTATCATGCAATTATCTATAAAAATTGTCTTTACACTTTTTTCCTAAGAGCCACCGTTTCTGAGATATAACGATTCAAAAAGTTGGAAAAGTTGTGTTCTTCATAATATGCATAAGTATGCCGCGTACATACATCACTGGAACTGTAATACAAGTAAAACACAAAAGTCAACTATTTACGATTGTTTTCAGACAGTAAACATTGATATTAACAACATTAATGTAACATACATCATCGATGGAGGATATCTATTACACCGCGTTGTATGGGATTGCGAAGAAACATTTAACGTTATTTTAGATAAAAAGTAGTATTTGATGGCTATACCGATTGTACGAAAAATATTAAAGCCGCAGAACAACGACGTCGAACTACAACAACATCTTCTGATATCTTGATCAATTTATGACAGTTCCCACCAGTCAATAAAAATTTCTTGCAAATACAACAACTCTCGGTTCATTTCAATGTTAAAAGAAAGATTTACCACTGAAAATATTTTTGTCAAACAAGCTGACAATGATGCTGATGTTGCCACAAAATGGGGCTCATCATTCGACATGAAAAAGGACGTGATCAAATGTCACACATTTTGTACATCAATGGCACCTGACAATGAAAAATTTTGGAACAGATTAATCAAATATCGTGGAGCTCCAACGATTTCAGTTATTATCTGGTGATATTCCAGTTAGGGAAAGGTAGTATTGTACTATTTTTTTCATTCTAGTGGACTCAGTTAATAGATAATTGACAAAATTTGCGTGGTTCCATGTTGTTTAATTATTTATGTACTCAAATTATTTTTAAGGAGGGATAAATTAATCACAAATACTTACATAATAATAATAATGTTTTTCTGAATCTTTTAAACGGTAAAAATCGGTTGTAAGAAGTGTGTCTCCTGACATACATACATACCTGTAAAAGCTTCTTAAAAAAAAATCATTTCAGAACATCAAAAGGCTACAGATCGGTGCAAAGATAATATCCTAGATATATTCGAGAGGCTGTATAATCAGGATGCTGAACAACAATGTTTTTTTTTATGGCAAAAACTTATGTCAGTGAGGAAAAAATTGTCTTCGAGAAATTGCAGTGTAAATAGCAGGAAGAAATTGATTCGACATCAACACAGGATGATGTAGCTACTACATCTACAACTCAACCAAGACACTTATCGACAAGAAGTTCAGCAAATCGTTCAGTGATTTAAGCTGCCTTATTTGCAAGCCCCCCTTTCCCACTGGGCACGTACCCAGGGCCCCGCGATTGATAGGGGCCCTCATATCACCAAATGATAACCGATACTTATTACCGAAAAACATAATAATATTTTATTCGAAAAAATCAAACGATAATGACATTAATGACTGACTACAATACCTATTTGCTTAATAGCTTTTGCATGCGCGAAGCTACTCTACTCTCACTGTTTTAAAGAAAAATCATCAATGAACTAGTTTCTTATGTACTTAATTTTTGAAGTGAAAACTTCTTTAGCCCCATTGGTGATTTGAAACATGTTACATGGTTACAAATAAAATTGAAGACACATTTCCAAATGTAGAAATCGCATTGAGAATCTTTTTAAGCATGATAGTAACTAACTGCAATGGGGAACGCTCCTTCTCCAAAAGAATAAAAAATGAATTAAGAAGTATAATGTAGCCCAGTGCCAATCCGTCTTTTTGAGGCTAAAAAACAGGAAAATTCTCTACAGGCTGTAGACCAATTTTCGATAGGAAGTCATACTTCGCCGGAAATCGCAAAAAAAAAAAACATTTTCAACCCTTAAAAACCACCCCCTTTCGAAAGCGCTTCATGTGCAGGGGAGCATTCTCTGTAGATAATTTTTTCCCCAAAAAGGCTTTGGCACTGGGCTAATTCTTCAAAAGAGATTAACCAGTTTGTCACTGATATCCATATAATATATGCTCAAAAACAAATTTTGAAGAAGTGCTTAATGATTTTGCCCATCTCAAATCTAGAAGGGTACCTTTTTAATCAATAGATTTTTAAGCACTAACTTGTGAATGCTAGAAGAGTTACTTTTGTGGATTATATTTGGTATGTTCTCGGCTGATTCGGTATTTGATTAAATGAAACACACTTGTAGTTTTAATATTTATTTATTTCAAACACTTTAAACATATTATTGGAGAGTTGTAAGAATACGTAATGCATAAGCAGACGTATATTCTCAGCACGGTGTTCATGCACAGATAGACTAGTGCTCGTAAGCGTACTTTGTACATTCCCATGTATCTGACAAGGGGAACCTTTCAGTGGGCCGGTTTGGATTTTCTTCATATTGAAATATGTTGTGAAGGGGGGTCCCCTGATAACACCTATACCCGGTTTTGGGCGCAGACGGGCAATAGTTTAAAAATTATGACCCAAAATATATTTTAATGTTGCATATATACCTATATGTTAAGTCTATTTATATAAGCGTCTGTTGACCTAGCGGTTATGATAATAGTCCGGTAATCAATGCACCCGTGGTTCGAGTCCTCTTAAGTTTTTATTTTTAATTGCAAAAAGTGACATTATTTAAATATATTATTCTCCTGTAAAATATCTTATGAATTTATTTATTTTCAATGTTTATTTTTCAAAATGTGCAATTTAATTTAATTTTTAAAATTTTTTTGATAAACAATTCAAAACTGGGATTTTAAATAAAAAAATATATAATTTATGCTCAAGTAACTTATTTATTTATGAACGGTTGACAACATTTTGGAAGGTATCTATCGTACAAACACTTCATACATAAAAACATATTACACCAAGAACATTTTATAAATGATTGAATATTTAAACAATTTATACATTTATTTATTAATAATTCTTATGGCATAATTGTCCATATAACCACTAGCAACAATAATGGTTACCGGTCAATTATCATTACCACTAGGCCAACAGACGCTTGTATAAATAGACTTAACACATAGGTATATATGCAACATTAAAATATATTTTGGGTCATAATTTTTAAACTATTACCCGTCTGCGCCCAAAACCGGGTATAGGTGTTATCAGGGGACCCCCCTTCACAACATATTTCAATATGAAGAAAATCCAAACCGGCCCACTGAAAGGTTCCCCTTGTGAGTGAGAACGGTGCGCGCATACCGCAGTGCTGCCAATGCTGGCATAACTTATACATATTTAAATATTAACATCAACAAACATGACAATATTATATTATCTATTCATTTAATGTGACTGTAAAGAAATAAAAATAAATCTAGAACCTTGCTTATCTACTTTATTTGTCTATACTAACAAAATAGTGCTCCGTCATGGTCATAGGGGCCCAACTATCCTAATTTGTCCGGGCCTCCAATAGGTTAAAGACGGTCCTACTTATTTGTGGCCATTTTAAGACAAAATAAAATTTCAAAAATGAGAAAACATTCAATACAAATGTTCTGCAATGAAACATTAATACCATTCCAAACTATTATAATAAAACATTTTGACAATATTTATTGAATTTCTTATAGATTGACGAGGCAATCCAACATTTGGCTCTCATCAATTTTACTATTAAACGAATGTACCCGGATCCCAGCATTTTTCTGGACAAAATTGATTGAAAATCGTAAAATAATTTCTGAACTATTAGCAGTAAGGTTTGACAAAATCTCAGCAAGGATTGTTTAACGAAAATCGACAAAAATATTATTAAAAATCCAGACTTAAAATTTCCTTTTTATATTGAATTTTAGCCATTAAAATAAATATCGTTAGTAATTTGAATGAATATACAATTATTGACGTCAAATGTAACATTGATTAAATTTTTTACATTTATTGATATTTGATATAAATTCCACAACAGTTCTCAAGAATAAAGAAAATACATTTAACACCTATATGGAAACATGTTTTTTATAACGTTAAGAGAAACATACGGTCAATTTGACCGTTATGTGTTTTTTGATATTTTTTTTCAAAATTTCGTATGTATAAGTTGATGTAATTGTAGAAAAATTATGTTAGAACATTTAAATAAATAAAAACTGTTTATTGATAACAATTTTATTAATTAATTAACATGTTTTCAGCAAATAAAAAAATACTTATGAAACCAAAACTTCGCTTTCACACACTTTTTGAATGTTCAGCTTTATACACTATACACATTCTTCAGCACAGTCAGTGCAGACTCTTCTCTGACACTGACCACAAATTGCTTGTCATCAAAGTCGGGATCATTAGTTGACAAACATTTACTACTACCAGGACGGTACATTATGTATGAAAAATATATAACCACACGGTAAAACCAATAAGAAACTATGTACAGTTTATATACAGTTCATATACTATCAGAATACACACAAAGCAGGATAAAACTATAATCAATCTATATATGTACAAATACAGGTCACCATAACGCAAAGAGAAACATACGGCATTTCTGACCGACAGCAAAATAACGTTAAGGGTAATACGCGGTATATCTGACCGACCGTAAAATGACAAAAACAACTGCACCCGACAATGAGCTGGGCAAAACTAATAAGTAGTATGAATAATGGATAATTTTCGGGGTGGGGGGAAGGTACTCAGCGTCAAATTCCAAAGTCAACCAGTTTAGCCAATATAAGAACGACAAAATGCGAGTCGGTCAAATTGACCGATGTTTCCATATAGGTGTTAAACCATTGGCAGTGGTAGCAGTTGTAGATATCTGTCTTGTGGTATTTATATAAACGGAAAAATTATTTTTTCCACATTTTGCTGCAATTTGCAAAATATCACGGTTTCTTTCGAAACCAGAGGTCTCCAAATCTAATAAAACTACAAGAATTTCAGTTTCATTTTCTTCCAAATTCAATTCTTCATCATATTCATTCAATGGTACTACTGCAGGTTTACTCAAAAGGGAGCAATTGCTTTTATAAGTAACACCCTCAAAATTTTCTTTTTGATGGCGTAGAACAGTCCGCAATTTTTTCAACTCCATCCGCCTTTTCTTGAATTCTATAGTATTCGTCAATATCCTTCTTTTAATTTTTTTGTTTTGAATTCTTGACACGTATTGTGTATGAAGTTTTCCTGGTGACAAGCTTATTTTTTTATTAATTTTTTGAATATATCCCTCTCCAAAGTTTTTTGTCCTACAGTACAAGCAAACCTATAATCAGCTGATGCTGACATACTGTAACACCTTGACTTTGGAGCCTTACTGGCCATTGTAGCATTAAGGCTTTCATTTGCGTTACTAGAAGCACCGCTTGAAAATTTTTCTGCATTTGCTGCAAATTGATCGAAAAGGCTTACAAGCTCATCAAAAAGCATTTGATCATGAAATCCGCCAGGAATTATTTTGTGATCATAATTTTCTTTTTGTTGAATATAGCCACACCATGTACCACATTTGCTATGGTCATTAAATGTATGATGAGGAATACAACAGATTGCATCTGCCATAGCTCTGCTATTACCTCTATTCTGAGCTACAGCATACATAAAGCATCGATGAAGATATGTTATTCGATCTTTAGTCAACTCTGTATGATTTTTTTCAATACTGTATATTTTTTTTTTACTCCTCCTGATGTATGATTGATATCAGATTGCTTAATTATAGGATGTGAACTGGCAGATCGACATGCAGCTATTGTACTACTGTCATCATCTCCAATCAATACTCCAACTTCTATATTTTCAGCCCTCAAAATTGTACTGTCTACAAGTTTCTTAGCTACATATGGCTCCATAGCCTTTGCAGATCCATAAAATTTTTTATGACAGTTATGTTTGGAAGATTTACCGTCTTGACATTTTTTACATTTTCGGTTGCATGAAGAAAAATCTAACACCATTCCACTCAAATGTCCAATAATTGCTCCGAAACCATTTAAGCTATCGTAATTCCGACCACTACCTCGAGTACTCCATCCCATATCGTACGAAACCAAAATCCTGATTACATCATTGAAAGATACAGAACTTTCTTTAGTATGAGATATTTCAAGATTAGGTGATTGGGCTTGGGGACTAATTAAAAAACCTGTTTTATATTCTTCAGGTCTATACGGGATAAAAAAATGTTTATTATTAATTACTGGTAATATGAAAATCATTGGAATATAATTTTTGGTACTTGTTAATTATCTTCCCGCAAGTTTTAAAATATACTATAAGTGTATATATACACACCGATATTAATACAACCGTCCTTTGGGCTATATGCGGAGCCGAAGCTGAGGATTAATATATAATATTCTTAAACGGGGACCCATTCTCCATGGCAATGAACTGTTTTTAAATAGTATACACTTGGCCCAATATCATATTCTATGTTCATTTGCAGAAGGATAATTAACAAGTAATAATAATTGTAACAAAATCTTATTAATTACAATAACTTAGTGATGTAATCTGCTTTTTCTATTGTCAACTGTCTCTCCAATGCTGCTGCTTCTTTGCAACTATCTTTTGCTACTTCTTCTGCTGCTAATTCAATTATTTTTTCATATTTTTTAAATGTTTTGAAGTCAAAACATGGAATGTTCAAACAAGCAAACAATTTAGAAATATGAGTCCATCCAAATCCACAGTGCAATGTAGCTGAAAAAAAAATGAATTCGACAAATATAACTATTGAAAAATTGAAAGAATAATTTTATATAACTTTTGAGTACTAAAATTTACCTAAGACAATTTTATAATTGATATCAAAACGAACATTACGCCTGTCAGATGATGAACTATACTTGCCGGTGTCAACCTTATTGAGAAGTAAACACTTGTGACAACGTACTAACAATTGTGATCCCAACCCTCGACGTATTTCACTCTCAATATATTCTAAAGAAAGAGCTTCCTTGCAGGATACACACCATAATTGTTTACCAAGAATTGCTAAGTCAACTATACGTATTCTCTCTATAACTTCAGGCTGCTCGTAAACAGTATGAGGCAAGAAGGTATCAGGATTATAATATCTGATGTTTTCAACTGTTTCATTATTAGTACGATTAGTATTATTTGTAATGTTTTCTGTTTTACGATTGAAACCATTTTTCTGCTAAGCAATTCTTAGCTTATACGTTTATTCAGAAACAATTTTTCCGTTCCAACGATATATTTTTTTTGTGTTTTCGGCATCGTTATTCGTTATACACTGACAATTAGTGAGAATCTAATAAATTGTTAGCACAGTGATAATGTACACACTTTTAGTCTAACTGGCACTAGTATATTTTTATATTTACTACAAATAACAAACGCGATACAAACTGTTTGTAAAAATCTTATGATAACTAGATAAAATTTAGTAATTCAAATTTAATATCACAGTGGCAGGGGGGTTCTGTAGGATTGAGTACCCACAGTATCCACCTGCCAGTGATGGAAAATTGCGAAAATATTTAGGAGAGACCTTCATGAAGACAGTCCGCGAAGCGGACGCGTCTGCCTATTTTAGTGTGAATATTAGAATCTTCTTTACTTGGCCCGGAACTTGATTGTTGGTGCAAGATATCGGCTTGTGTGTTGCTGACGCTCTTGTTTTCTCGTTGGTTGGGCGCAATGCTTTCATCGTCTGTCAAAACATATGCTGACTTGACTCGACGATAGACACTGTTATATTACGGCCACTACTGTCCGGTCGAACATTAGGCTTCGGCTGAATAATCGGCTTCGGCCAAATTTGGGCCGAAGCCGAAGGTTGAACTATATAGTATAATATTGTACAGTAAAGTATTTTTATATGCGGTAAGTACGTTCCACAGAAAACCGTATATAGAAAATTACAAAAAAGACATAGCGCACATTATAAAGTTAGAGATAGATACATAAATAGATAAATTTCTGATGTAGAATTTTCTTTCGTTTACGATAATTGCTGTAAATATACACCGATTTAAACTATTTTTAGGGAAAATGTTTGTCTTAGTGAGTACTCCAGACCTATTGATTTTGGTGCTAATCGGATTAGGGGTTTTGGAAATATTCGAAATTTTGTACCAATTACCATCTGAAAAGTGAGTAGTATCTTACCAATTTTGATAAGATTTGGTACACTTGTAGTTCAATTCAATCTAAGGGGCACTTATTTCATAAACCTGCCGAAATAGCCACTGAAAGGGTGAAAACTATCCTCAAATTTTTATATTTAAATACCAATCAATTCTTGTTGCCATGGAAACAAGTGCAGTTAAATTCAAATGTCAGATAATTATTATTATACAACTGACATTAGGAGATTAGAAAACTACTATTTATAACAGAAAGGTGAGTTTAATATTAAAAAATATACATAATATCTACACATATCGTACATACTTCGACATAATCTCATCAAACGCATGTACAAAGCAGCCATTTTGTATCATGCAAAGCAGCCAACCTACAGAAAGTTACAGTGTTGTCACGTTTAATGAATTAAAGGAGAACATTCAAATCAATGAAATTATTTAATTTAGCTATTAATTATTATACATTTAGTACATAATTATTGTTATTCTGTTTCATTGGACATCATAAAACACTATGTTTGCTAAATTATTGAATTTATATAAAAAAAAATTCGTTTTATCAAAATGAATTTGACATATAGTAATGTTAAAAAGTTAAAAATAATAATTATAATTTTCAATAATTATCGAAATAAGCAACAGGAATTAAAAAAAACATTTCTGTTTATTAATTTGATATATATATATATATATATATATATATATATGCATTTACTAGCAATTTTTAGTTCTTATACTATGCCAAAGTATATATTTATCAGACTCGAATATGAGTTACTTTTCCTACTATTGTACCGCCAGTACATCCTTAAAATACAAAGTGAATCGACAACAAACCATTGGTTACTATGGTTACTACAGCTATAGTAGCGCTGGTAAACCAGCCGAATCAAAAATGTAGTGTGAACCCTTACCAGCCGCTGGTTGCTGGTGCTCCTACCAGCGCTGATAAAGCAGCGCTGGTAAACCAGCCTAATGTGACCGCGGCTTTAAATATGATTATAAATATGTAAAAACTCTAAAAACATCTATTTAATTCAATATTGTGAAGATTTTATTTTATTATATGCTCGAGGTTAAATTTTTATGTTGTACAAAACATGATGAAAATAAGCTTGCTTTTCTATATCCGACCGGAAATTCAATTTTCTCCACAACACGGGGTTGATATTACTGTTTATACAAATTAAAACAGTAATTTACTGAATTTAAAATACGTCAACATTGATATTTGTCCGTGATAGCGGCCATTTTGAATAGTTTGTAAAATGACCACCAGTGTCGCATGCTGATTTGACAGTCTCAATAATAACACAGCGAATACACTGCAAACACACGACCGGCGCCTGTGACGTCAGAATTACCCCCACTCTGGCGGACATAGTGTCGTCGGATAGACGAGCGGTATTAAAATTAAAATATCGGTATGGAGAACCATACATGACTTCCATGTTCTATAATATCTTTTACAATAATTTTTAATATAAAACACGTTTGTATTATAAATATTGGTTTTCTAATATTCTAATGTCAGATGTACACATTTTTGTAGAATAATAAATTATTTGACATTTGAATCTAACTGCGCTTGTTTCCATGGCAACATGAATTTATTAATATTTAAAATTGAAATTTTGAGGGTGTTCTTCACCTCTTCAGTAGCTATTTCCGCACGTTTATGAAATAAGTGCCCCTTAGATTTGTTTGAACTACAAGTGTACCAAGTCTTATCAAAATTGGTGAGATAATTCTCACTTTTTAGACGATAATAGGTACAAAATTTCGAATATTTCGGAAACCCCTAATCCGATTAGCACCAAAATCAATAGGTCTGGAGTACTCACTGAGGCAAACATTTTCCCCAAAAATAATTCAAATCGGTGCATATCTACAGTAGTTATCGTACACGGAAGAAAATTCCGTGCGGAAATTAACTTTTCTTTACGTTTTAAAGTTAGTACAATCAGAATCTGCTCTTATCTCGGACACGATTTTTTGACGGTATTACAATACTTCCATTTCTTCGAACATGGAATTAAAAACTGTATCTCGATAAATTCTTAACGTATTGAAATAAAATAAGCGGCAATGTGTTTGTGGCAATTATTTCTAATAGAAAAAAGTTAAATATTAATTTTATTTTTTTATTGTTTATAGCCTCATTAACTACTTTTGGTGAATTTAGCATGAAGAAACACAGTGCATTTACTTACCAGACGTTTTTTTATTTATTTTTTAATCTAATCGATTTTTTGAAAAGCTGAAACAAAGCAGGAAAAAGGATAACATTTCCAAGAAACCATCCAAAAGGATTTCTATTGAATACTATTTTTATTTGCATAAAAGTATTTATTATACATAATATAATTGTTAATATTTTTAAATTTTGTAGTGGTGGTTTACATGATGTTTTACAAATAAATCTAAGACATTGTTTTAGTTAAATAAAAATATTTATCTGCAGAATTTTTCCCAAAATATGAAAGGGGGTCCAAAATATTTTTGACAATGTTCGTTATAATTTTCAGTGAAAGTACTAATTAAAACCTATATTCTGATTTTTTTCAGATTTTTTGAATCGATAATTTAGAAAAAAGGAGGAGGGGGGGGGGACGCTCTGACAACGACATTAAAAAGCAAATAGGTATATCGTGACTGAAGGGTTGAAATCAAAAAGTTTTTTTTTAATTTTTTATTGCATTTTAGGAGACCTATCAAATGACATCCCACTCAATGGGGTAAGAAAAAAATGTAAGTTCACGTTTCAGTCTATGAAAGGGGGGGTCCAAAATATTTTTTTACTATGTTCTTTATAATTTTCAGTGAAACTACTAATTAAAATCTACATTCTGGAATTTTTTCAGATTTTTGAATTGATAGTTTAGAAAATAGAGGGGGGGGGGCGCTTTTTTTAATGACTTTGGAGAGAAAATACATCGTGACGAATAGTTAAAATCAAAAGATTCTGTTACATTTTTTGTTACATTTTAGGAGACCTTTCTAATGACATCCCATTCAGACATCGAGAATCAATAAGGGTTCCCAGTTTTCTACGGAACCCTAAAAAACAGTAATCATTTTTAATAACTAAAATATGTTATAACCTGTTATTTTTTGTTATTTAACCTCTTTATCCATATACAGGTTGATTCAGCACTGTCGTGCCAAACTTAAACAGTAGATTAAGAAAAATATTTTAAGTAAAAAACTTCATATAAACATGTGTCCGGAAATTTTCGTTAGGGAACTACAGCCCTCCAAAGATTGTGCTCAAAATCAGTTTTTATGAAATTTGGTATTTGGTTTAGTAATAGTAAATGTTATCGATTTCTCATATTAACTATGTAGTTATAATTTAGACTAGGGATGTATGGGGCCAGTGGGCCCATCGATTTTTATCTAGTAATTTTTGTTCTTTATTTTTTTTATAAAGTTGGGCACTTATTTAGGGTTATATGATACAAACTACGCAAAAATATACTTTGCTTGTCATAGGATAAACCGTTTTCGAGAAATATCGATAGAAAAGAAAACATGCAGAATTTAACATAATATGGATGCTTCAAATTACAAATAATAAATTAATATTCTTGTTCTATGATTAAAGGTAAGAAAAAAGTTCAGAAAAAAAAATCTTTTTAGATGAATCCTCTAAGATCTATTATAGCCAGTTCTATTACTGTTACACGTACTTTACTAACTTGACTAAAAACGGAACTGAAAATGGCTATTTGTTGATATGGATGCATTTTTTAAGGAATACTTATGTGAACTTTTTGTCTTAATTTTTATCATAGAACAAGAATATAAATTTATTTTTTTGTAATTTGAAGCATCTGTATGAAGTTAAACTCTGCATGCTTTCTTTTCTATCGATATTTCTCGAAAACGGTTTATCCTATGACAAATAAGCCAAGTATGTTTTTGCGTATTTTGTGTCATATAACCTTAAATAAGTGCCCAACTTTAAAAAAAATTAAAGAACAAAAATTACTAGATAAAAATCGATGGGCCCACTGACCTCATACATCCTTAGTCTAAATTATAACTAGTTAATATGAGAAATCGATAACAGTTATTATTACTAAACCAAATACCAAATTTCATAATTTTATCACAAAGGATTCTCTAGATATTTAATAAAAAACTGATTTTGAGCAAAATATTTGGAAGGCTGTAGTTCCCTAATGAAAAATGTCCGGACACATGTTTATTTGATGTTTTTTACTTAAAATATTTTTCTTAATCTACTGTTTAAGTTTGGCACGACAGTGCTGAATCACCCTGTATATAAATATTTTTAATGTTCGGGACCAAAAATGAAACAGTTGCACTCCTGTATAAGATAGGACAAATATATTTCCAAACTATTTTCTGTTCTTTTAATTTGACATGGCTCTGTTTTCGAGTCAGATGCGCTGTCCATGTCACTATGTCTATGTAGGATAGCCTTTTCGAACGAACCCTCACTCAGCCCCACGTGACATTTAAGATTTCTTAGCTCCCTCTTTCTCCCACCCACGGGGGTGTGCGGGTGGTTAAATAATAGACTTTGTGATCGCATTGTATCTCTATAAACTTCCAGGCCCGGCAGAACAGATAAATTTCTGTGTTTAGTGAAAAAATGGGGGGAGGGGGAAGTTGGAGAGTTTTTTTTAAATATGGTTTTCGAAACATTAAAAATTATCATTAGTTTTACAAATAAGATTTCAAATTATCTTTTTATTCATAATATCTGACTCAATTATTTAAGACCAAATTGGATGCTGTAAAAGGTTTTTATCTAAGTACATGTGACGACGAAATCATTTATTTCGATAAGGATTAATGTTTTTCAGGTTATAAATAAGTCCACGTAAAAAAATTTTAATACTTTTCCAATTTCTGGTGGGTAATTCGACACACGCAAATTTTTCGAGTGTCTAGTACGACATACCGAAGCCTAGACTGATGCCGGTCCTGTAAACCTTAATCCTATATTTTAAACTATTCAAAAGTTATTTAGGTTACTCGGAATTTTTGGAAGGTACAGTATAATATTTACATATAAATAATATTTAAATCACTATAATGCATTAAATAAAACATGCATTATCTATGATTGATAAGATTGACGTTTGTTTAGTGATTGAGCAATATCTCACATTGTTAAATAATCTTTACTTATTGTCAGTTTAGTTACAATTATTTATCTCACAAATATAGTGCATTTATTAACAATATTGTTAGTAATTAGTTAGTTTGTGATTGTTAGATAAGTGTATTATTTATTGGTGTACGTTATCTCAGCATTTAGTGTAATATACACCCATGTATGTACATAACGTGTACAGTACCTATAGTATGCATTACGCAATAACAATAGTACAGAGATATATTTGCTAACGGGTCAGTCCGCGGTGACGGTCGTGACATTTCAACTCAGATTGGAGTTCATAATTTCTAAATAATACTAGTAAATAACATGGTTTTACCTTTTTTCTGTAGATCTTAATGCAATACATGTATATTGAAAGAATAAAAGGTCTACGGTTATTTTACAAAAAAATGTCAGCGTTTAAAGCCCTGTGACGGTCGTGACGTCAACTATTGCAAGTCTTGCAACCTCTATTCAAAGTCTCAAGATATTAGCGAAAATATTGAAGTTACTTTAATCATACTTTAATATGTTACGAATAAATTATTTTTTAGTACCACACGAGCATCAGGTAAATACGTAATGTATTTTACTGGTTATTACTCAACAAACATTGTGACGGTCGTGACAGAAAATTGTGACGGTCGTGACACGTTGAATAAAATGATACAATAAGAGTACTTTGTGTGTGTTTATTTGCTTTTTGATATTATTAACTAATACTTATAACAATTATTTATCAAATACATCAATAGACTCATTAAATTTATAATAAATGCGGTCACCCTTAGTCATTATTGTTGGTGAAGTTAATTTTTTGTTAATTTGGTCAAACGTCACGTTTGATATGTAATTGTCAAAGACTTTTAATAGTTTGCCACGATCGTCACTTATTCTTAAGTAAGTTATTATGATTTCACCTTATTTGTTGTCTTTTTGTAAATTTTTGGAAATATTTTGAAAATTAACCAAAATTTTTCTAATTTTCTTTTGGTTTATGAAAATTGATGTTAAATAGCTTGTTAATTTTATATTTTAGTATTCATTTTCGTAAAATATTTTTTTGACTATCTGGTATCGATTACCGCGGACTGACCCAAACTAAATAATACTGACCATCTACGAGTCATGCGTCAGGCGTTTTATTTCAAAACCAGTATATATGTATTAGTGATGTAACGAATATTCGCATTCGCATTCGCGAATATTCGCACATTTTTAAACATTCGTATTCGCATTCGCAGGTAAAGTTGCGAATATTTTTGCGAATATAATATGATGTATTAACAAATAAAAATATCTATTTTAATCAGAAGACCGTTTTTTTTAGCTTTTTTTCAAAAAGTCAATATTCGCATTCGCGAATATCGACCAGTCAATATTCACATTCGCATTCGCAAATATCGACAGCTAATATTCGCAATCGCATTCGCGAATGTTTAAAATCATACATTCGTTACATCTCTAATATGTATGTACGAGTACCCTCAAAATCTAACAAAGGGGATACATTTAAGTCATCTCAGGAAAAATGAACAGATCTAATTAGATCTGTGCAGATACAATTTTATATCCAATTAGATCCAATCATCTGAATAAACCAAATTACGGATCTGCACGAATCTGGTCAGATTAATTGGATCAAATCTGATCAAAAAACTGAAAGTTACCTCTCGCTAGAGAAGCATGTTTCTAGTTTCTATGAAGGCAGTTAATGTTATAATTTTTTTTTCTTATTAATAATTAAATGAGTTGTTCAATAAAAACAACAAAATATTCTAGTGTTTTCAGGGTATAATTTGGTGTAATAATTCAGATCTGATTAGATCCAATCAAATCCAATGTGATCTGATTAATTTGCCACTATTTATCAGATTCATTTTGATCTAATTAGATCTAATTGAATTCAATCAGATCCAATTGGATAGTTGAATCTGATATTTTATTTCTGCTCATATACCTCTGAAACTGCGTAAAGTAATAATAACATAATTATTGTCAGCTATGTATATTACAAGTTTAAATAAAGTATTAAATTGAATAATATCAGTAATAATATCAATTGTGTTATTCGATTGCAAACTGTAATTACATTATATTATTCAATAAATATCTAATTAAGTTATCAAATCCTTGTAATTCGCTTTCCTCGAGTTGCTGCCAGTCAGAACCTAAAACATTCAACAATCATACCCACTCGCCCATTGTACTAGTTAAATACTGGCCATGATTTGCACAATTGGAAATTCATTAATGTATTTGCTCTACTTGTAGTAAAGTGACACTTAAGGTCTGCTCTGGATATTTTGACAGACACCAGCCGCCATTTTGTATAAATTTCTTGTCGATGACGTATTACATCAACAAGAAATTTACGTGTGTTGTGCTTCAAAATATTTGATCGGTAATTAAATTAAAGAAAATTTAAAAAATATACTATTATGCAAATACAGTATTTATTTTTATTTATTTACATTCTGTTTATCACAAATTCCTTATTAGAAAAATTTCTTGGTGATGACGTCACAGTATAAAACAAATGAACTCTTGTAATATTGAATCATGCTTCAAAATAATATTTCACATAGTTTTTTTAACAAAATAATGGCACCATTATTAGATTCAACTAACAAAAATTGTTGAAGAAGTAATTTTCTTACATTTTCTCTTTTTCGACCGAAAGATATTTTTCAACATTTTGCTTTAGACAGTGATACGTTTAAATTTAACTTTTTTTAGAAATTTTGATACGTTATAATTATTAGCTATAAAAGGGTTAAATACAATTAGAAGAAATCACGAGATCATGGGTTTATATCTGCGAAACTCCGAATCGCTTACATTTTTTTTAACCCCAATGTTGCCATATTGCTCTGAGAGCGTTTAAGGATCATTCAAATTTTCGAACTTTTTAAAGGTATCTTTGAATAGTTGTTTCTCCGCGAAAAATGTTCATAAAACAGTCTTCAAAAAAAGGTTTTAAAGTTTAGTGCTCTTTTTTCTAATAATTTGTTTAAAATTTTGTTGTTCTTCAGAATAACCTATTTTTTTGATTAAGCGCCGAAAAAAAATTATAACATTTTTGAAAGCCCTCCATGGGCCGTGGTACTTTTTTTTATTAAATATTATAAATTATTTTTCTAGATAATACTTTTCTTTTCAGTCTGTATGACCGAGTTTTGATCGAGTTATTTACGTCCAAACATTTATAATTGCCTTTTCATGACCGGATTGAATTTAAAAAAAGTTCATTTATTATATAAGAAAGAAACATTATGCTTTTGAAATAATAATGAAAAATATATTTATTTATATCGCTATTTTTTTTTCTGGAAATTTTAACATTCTTTTCAAAATAACAATGTTTATTTCTAATAATAAATTGACTTTTTTAAAGTTCTAAAGTTCAATGCAGTACAATAAGAGAGCAACAATAAATGTTTGGATGCAAATAACTCGATCAAAAACGGTCGTATAGTAAAACAAAAAACTGAATTGTTTATCTATAAAAAATAGTTTATTAGATTTGATCAAAAAAATGTACAACGGCCCATGAAGGCTCTCAAAATGGTTATAAATTTTTGCAATTTTTTTTCGGCGCTTCGTAAAAAATAATTTTCAACAAATGGTGAGAAAACAAGAACGCTTAAATTTTAAAACCTTTTTTAACTGTTTTATAAACATTTTTCATGGAGAAATAGACATTCAAAAATACTTTTAAAAAGGTGAGTGAATTTAACGCTCTCAGAGCAATATAGCATGTTTGATGCCTGGGGTTCAAACAAAAAAATTCTGACCGATTCGGGGTTTCGCAGATATTTTAGGGATACTCTAAATTAAAAAAATATAGACTCTTTAATGATATCGTGATTTCCCCAAAAGTTTCCCCATATTATATGAAAAATATACGACTTTTTAGGCATGTTTCAAATGGATTTTCGAAATTTTTTTTAGCGTTTTATTTGAAAAAAGCTGTTATCCTGAAGGATACTAAAATTTTCAAGAAATGATAAAAAAACTAGAATATTTAAGCTATAAAAATGTTATGTTTTTTTAACTCTTCTACGACCATTTTTAGGGTTCCGAAGAAACCCTATTAATCTCACTTTGTCGTCCGTCCGTCCGTCCTTTTCACTCAAAGCTCAATAGCTCGTAAACTATATAAGATAGAACCTTGAAATTTTTACTGAATATGTAAAATGACACCCTCTAGTAAAATATGTACAAATATTTTGGAAAAGTATTTTTTTAGGGGGGGTGCTAAGACGCTAAAGACAGACAAAAAATTATTTTTTTTATACCAAGGCAAGTGGCATATCAAAATGTGTAACCAAGCTAGTGTAATTTGATACTGATTCTTATTTTTTTATAAATTAAAAATGGCGCCTACAGGGGGCTTTAAAGCAAATTCAAAAAACCAAAAAAAATGTATTCCAAGTCGTGTGGGGTGTCAAAATGTAGATCTCAGTGAGTAGAATATGACACTATTTTTTTTTTTTTTTATAAATCAAAAATGGTGCCTACAGAGGGCTCCAAGCAAAAAAAAAATTGTCCCCCCCCCCCCTCTAACTCGGTAACTTCTGGCTCGAAAAATCTGAAAAAATTAGGTAATGAGGCTTTGGTGAGACTACCAACGACAAATACTAAAGTCACCAATATCATTTTAAATTTTGGAGAAAAAGGGAGGGGTGTCATACATTTTTAACTTCCCAATAGGGAGTTATTGTAATTGGTCCGAAAATCGAAATCAAAAATTTTAACATATTTTCATGTTTCAAGGGCATTAGAGTATATTGACATTATTTTCAGAAAAATGTCTGTGTGTATGTGTATGTGTGTGTATGTACGTACGTACGTACGTGTCATTTTTTTCCGGGACGAAATCTCGCGAACAAAAAATGCTATTGACTTCGTTGGGGTGCTAATCGAAGCGTCTTGACGTGAATATGATCTGAAAGAAAGGATTTTTCGAAATTCAACCCCTACTGGGGTAAAAAGGGTGTTTTTTTTATTTTTATTTTTTTCTTGGTCGAATTTAGTCGGAACTTAGAATAAATACTATACAATACAAATAATGAAACGTGTATTTCAGTATTTATTTTTTATATGGGTCCAAACAGCCATTAAAGGGATGAAAACCACCATCAAAATTTGAATTTCATACTAATAAATACATCCAATAATTCATGTTGCCTTGGAAACAACACAATTCAAAATTCAAACTGTCAGATTAGTTTTTCTAAAATGTGCATTATATTATTGACATTATTAGGATATTAGAAAACTAATATTCATAATACAAAGGGTGAGTTTTATTTCTGATAAATTCCATTAAAATTTTTCATATACATATTAAAAAAAATATTTACAAACTATAACATAGTAATATTAGTTATGGAAACAATAAGTAATCAGTATTCAAGTATTGTTAGTCATACCATGTTGGGAAGTTGATTGTGTGGACCTAAAGAATCGCACCCCACAGCATTATACGTTATATAGTTTAATTTTATATCCCCGGGTAAAATTGGATCCGACAGCTAGTTTTATTTTTATTTTTTGATCTGGGCATGTGGGGTGTCGAAATGTAGATCTCAGTGAGTAGAATATGACACTATTTTTTATTTTTTTTTTCTAAATTAAAAATGGCGCCTGCAGGGGGCTTCAAGAAAACTAAAATTTGTCCACCCCCTCTCTAGCTCGTTAACTACTGGCTCAAAAAATCTGAAAAAAAATGGTAATGGCGTTTTTATAAAACTAATAACGACAAATACTAAAATCAACAATATCATTTCAAATTTTGAAAAATTAGGAAGGGGCGTCATGGATTTTTTTTATTTTTCATATCTAGGCTTGTGGGGTGTCAAAATGTAGATCTGAATTAAGAGAATATGATCCTATTTTTATATTTATTTTTAACTCAAATATGCACCTGTAAATGGCTCTAAACAGTCCACGTAGTATATACATCGGAACCCTTATGGCATACACTGGTGTATGTCTTGACAAATTTTATTTTGAATAAATGCAGCCATTTATAAATACCTAAAAATATTTTAAAATTTAGAGATCCCTTAATTTTGCATTTTAGTGTACATTTATTAATACATATATATTAATTTAATAAGTTTCTAAATTATAATTTAGTCATTCTAACACATTATTTTGGCCTACAAATACATGACGTTCTCTCTAATAATCATTGAACCTTTGTACGTAAGTACCTATAGAATAAGATAACGCAGATAACATAATATTACATAAAATGCATGTAATTAATTATCATTAATTTAGTTATCGATAAATAAAACACCTGTCAATCAAAAGTACAAATGAGTAGATTTGATTATAACATAATAATTCTTGTTATTAGCTTTATGACGTAAGTATTTAAAAATTTGTAGGTAGTTGAAAATAACATACATACTGTTATTAAATACTTAGATATATAAATAATTATAAAAAAATAAATAACTTTTTTCTTTATCAATTAAATTCAAAAACATCATGCATGTATCACGTTTTTATAAAGAGAACATTCTCAGCTATAGAATCTAATAATAATGTTTAGACTATTTCATTTTAAAAAAGTTTAGATAGAGCATTTAATTAATCACCTTCACCAGATATGCCGATAAAAGAATCCTCTCTATGTCTTATCTGATGCTCAAACCGACTTTGCATTTTATCGAGAATGTATTCGCAACATGGAGACTATTATTAGTTTCCAGGGCCTGAATAAGTAGATATTAAAATAGGTCCATGCAAATAAAAATACGAAATACGATCCGAAATATAACGCAAAGTGCATACATAACTTTTATCACACAAGTGACTATTATGGATCCTGACTAGATACAGAAAAAAAAACGGAGCTCGGATTTGAATTCAGTGATCCCAAAGACCTAAATGTGTATTTTTTCAGATATTTTTGATATCCTTTTGTTAATTTGACTTTAAAACGACCATGATCTTAACTTCATACAGAAAAGCGGATCTCGGATTCGGATTTAGCGACCCCAAAAACATCAGTACCTATATACATGATGGTCCGGTTTGGGATACAGATATTTTAGGAGCTGATTCCCTGACTCATTGTGAGTAAGAAATTGTGCGGAAAGGGGGGGGGGTCTATCTTTAACACCCTCTGAGTTACAGGATGTTTAAAAAATTTCCTTCAGAGTAGTTCTTACAATAAAGATTATCTCATAACTTCTAAAGTAACGTATCTAGAGCAATCAAAATGAGTCAGTTCATAGGTAATTAACTAACATATTTTTCAGTATTACGGTTATTGCTATCCGTATTTCTATTTCCGAGTTATAGCTCATCAAAGTCGAAAAATATCTTTTTTTGTTAAAATTTTTTATGAAAATGACATTTTTCTCCAAAAGTACCCCTAACATATTGTATTTTTTATCATTATTTTGGTACATCATAATGTTACCTACAAATTCACCATGCAAAGTTTGGACGTGAGTCTTACAGTTTTCCGGTAAATAATTATTTTTATGGTAAATAATAATAATTAATAATAAAATTATGTAGTAATAAACAAATAAATTTATTGACTGTTTCATGTAATAGGGCAGGTAGCAAAATAGTAACTTTGGGGATTAATTAATAACTGGAAAACTATAAGACCCACGTCCAAACTTTGCATGGTGAATTTGTAGGTAACATTATGATGTACCAAAATAATGATAAAAAATACTATATGTTAGGGGTACTTTTGGAGAAAAATGTCATTTTCATAAAAAATTTCAACAAAAAAAGATATTTTTCGACTTTGATGAGCTATAACTCGGAAATAGAAATACGGATAGCAATAACCGTAATACTGAAAAATATGTTAGTTAATTATCTATGAAACTAACTCATTTTGATTGCTCTAGATACGTTACTTTAGAAGTTATGAGATAATCTTTGTTGTAAGAACTACTCTGAAAGAAATTTTTTAAACATCCTGTAACTCAGAGGGTGTTAAAGATAGACCCCCCTTTCCGCACAATTTCTAACTCACAACAAGTCAGGGAATCAGGTCCTAAAATATCTGTATCTCAAACCGGACCACCCTGTATATACAGGGTGATTCAGCACTGTCGTGCCAAACTTGAACAGTAGATTGAGAAAAATATTTTAAGCAAAAAACTTCATATAAACATGTGTCCGGAAATTTTTCCTTAGGGAACTACAGGCCTCCAAAGTTTTTACTAAAAATGGGTTTAAATTTAATATCTAGAGAACCCTTTGTGATAGAATTATGAAATTTAATATTTAGTTTAGTAATAATATGTGTTATCGATTTTTAATATTAACCAATTATATTTTAGACCAGGGCTGTATAGGGTCAGTGGGCCCATCGATTTGTATCTAATATTTGTTTGTTCCTTAATTTTTTTCCTAAGTTGGTACATCAGTAAGATTATATGACACAAAATACACAAAAACATACTTTGCTTGTTTATCATAGGATTAACCGATTTCGAGAAATATCGATTGAAAAGAAAGCATGCAGAATTTACCTTAATACGGATGCTTCAAATTACAAAAAATAAATTTATATTCTTTTTCAATGATTAAAGGTAAGAATAAAGTTCATATAAATAAACCTCCTAATATGAATTCTGTAAGATCTATAGCCTTTTCTATAACTGTTACATGTACTTTATTAACATGACTAAAAAAACAAACTAAAAATGAATATTTGTTGATATGGATGCATTTTCGGAGGTATATTTATATTAATTTTTTGTTCTATTTTTTATCATGGAACAAGAATATAAATTTATTATTTGTAATTTCAAGCATCCGTATTATGTTAAATTCTGCATGCTTTCTTTTCAATCGATATTTCGCGAAAACGGTTTATCCTATGATAAACAAGCAAAGTATGTTTTTGTGTATTTTGTGTCATATAATCTTATTGATGTACCAACTCAGGAAAAAAATTAAGGAACAAACAAATACTAGATAAAAATCGATGGGCCCACTGGCCCCATACAGCCTTGGTCTAAAATATAATTGGTTAATATTAGAAATCGACAGCACATATTATTACTAAACCAAATACTAAATTTCATAATTCTATCACAAAGGGTTCTCTAGATATTAAATACAAACTCATTTTTAGTAAAATCTTTGGAGTCCTGTAGTTCCCTAAGGAAAAATTTCCGGACACATGTTTATATGAAGTTTTTTGCTTAAAATATTTTTCTCAATCTACTGTTCAAGTTTGGCACGACAGTGCTGAATCACCCTGTATATTTTTTTTTTTTCATAATTTTTTGGTAATATTAAATATCGAGTTTGCGAACCCAGGTTCTATAGACAACTTTGATTACTACATTATGTAGTATCTATTTTCCTGGCGCAGGTCAAAATTCACCGAGAATTTTTTTCCATCTTTTGTGCGGAGTCCTTTGACATTCAATTGTTTTTTTGATACCATCATTATTCATCTCGGAAAAAATACTGATACTTTGTCCATTTAACCGATCTTCTAGCTTCAAAAATAACAATATCACTCAGTTCCCGCGAACACCCTGTATAGTTCCAAAATCTTGACAAAATGAAATGTTAAAAATCTTTATCGAGTTTTATTTGGGCGAGTAAATTGAAACGGGAGTTACAAGTTTATGTTTATTAAAACAATATTTTACATAGCAATGTATAATATTAAATAACACCGAAAAAGGACTGATTTTTAGACTTTATTATGTTAAAAGAAGAATTCTGTACACTTATTAAGGGAAAGTTCATAAAATAGTGTTCCGAAAAAAATCTATTCATCTCACTTTGTCGTCCGTCAGACCTTTTGAGTCAAAGCTAAATAGCTTGTAAACTATATATTCTAGAAACTTTAAATTTTCACTGAACATGTAAAATGATGCCCTGTAGTAAAATATGTACTCATTTTTTAAATATTTTCTAGGGGTTAATTTGACACTCATTTTTTTTCTAAATCAAAAATAGCGCCTACAGGGGCCTTTAAAGCAAATAAAAAAATTGTATACCAAGGCGTGTGGGTGTCAAAATGTATATCTCAATCAGTAGAATTTGACCCTATATTTTATTTTGTTGTAACTTAAAAATGGCGTCAGCAAGAGGTCCAAGCAGTAATTTATATTGTACCCCTCTAACTCGGTAACTACTAACAAAAAATCTGAAAATAATTTGGTAATGGTGCTTTGATGGCACTACCAACGACAAATACTAAAGCCAATAATATTTTAAATTTTGGATATATTTCAAATTGGTAGGGGTGTTTAACCCTTGTGTTGCCACCCAAAAAAACTCACAGCATCTGCCACCCGGGTACCCGGGTATCCTCCCTACAAAAAAAGTCGACTGTAATTAAAAATAATTATATGCATTCCATCAATATACAGGGTGATTCAGCACTGTCGTGCCAAACTTGAACAGTAGACTGAAAAAATATTTTAAACAAAAAACTTTCAATAAACATGTGTCCGGAAATTATTCCTTAGGGAACTACAGGCTTCCAAAGATTTTACTAAAAATGAGTTTTAATTTAATATATAGAGAACCCTTTGTGATAGAACTATGAAATTTAGTATTTGGTTTAGTAATAATATATGTTATCGATTTCTAATATTAACCAATTATATTTTAGGCCAGGACAGTATGGGGCCAGTGGGCCCATCGATTTTGATCTAGTAATTGTTTGTTCTTTAATTTATTTCCTGAGTTGGTACTTTTATAAGATTATATGACACAAAATATACAAAAACATACTTTGCTTGTTTATCATAGGATAAACCGTTTTCGAGATATATCGATGGAAAAGAATGCATGCAGAATTTAACTTAATACGGATGTTTGAAATTACAAAAAATAAATTTATATTTTTTTTCTATGACTAAAGGTAAGAATAAAGTTCATATAAATGAACCTCCTAATATGAATCCTGTAAGATCTATAGCCAGTTCTTTTACTGCTACATGAACTTTATTAACATGACTAAAAAACAAACTAAAAATGACTATTTGTTGATATGGATGTATTTTCGGAAGTATATTTATATTAACTTTTTGTCTTATTTTTTATCATGAAATAAGAATATAAATTTATTTCTTATAATTTAAAGCATCCGTATTAAGATTAATTCTGCATGCTTTTTTTCCCATCGATATTTCTCGAAAACGGTTCATCCTATGATAAACAAGCAAAGTATGTTTTTGTGTATTTTGTGTCATGTAATCTTATAAAAGTACCAACTCAGGAAAAAAATTAAGGAACAAACAAATACTAAATCAAAATCGATGGGCCCACAGGCCCCATACACCCCTGGCCTAAAATATAATTGGTTAATATTAGAAATCGATAACACATATTATTACTAAACCAAATACTAAATTTCATAATTCTATCACAAAGGGTTCTCTAGATATTAAATTAAAACTCATTTTTAGTAAAATCTTTGGAAGCCTGTAGTTCCCTAAGGAATAATTTCCGGACACATGTTTATTGAAAGTTTTTTGCTTAAAATATTTTTTTCAATCTACTGTTCAAGTTTGGCACGACAATGCTGAATCACCCTGTATAATTATTCATATTCTTACCTGAATATAACGAGAACTCCATAATTTTTGTCCAACAATCAAAGTAAAAAAAATCTGTGAAGGGGGTGAGATGAAAATCTGATTTTTTTTTCTAAAGATGCTTACAGTAGTAAGGTTCAAAGGCCAAGTGGTGTTTTTCTGATTTTTTTAATTTTTCTAGCCACTTAGTGTCCTGCAATTAGACTGAAAAAAATCACGCTTTGAAATGAAAAATAAAATAAAAATCAACAATTTTAGTAACTCCAATGCAGCTGTATCGTGGACTTAAAAAAGTCATATAGGCGTCGCGCGGCAACTTACGCCACTGAAAAGGGGCAGTAGCATCTTTAAAAAAAAATTCAGATTTTAATCTCACCCCCTTCACAGATTTTTTTTTACATTGAAAATAGCTAATTTTGGAGATTTTGCATTTTTTTGATTATTTTTGAATTTCTGGCAGCTGAAAAAATTAAAATAACAAAACGAATCAAATTGCCCTTTTTAGATAATTATTAAGAGCATTTGTAAAAAAAAATTCAGCAATTTATCTTGCCCGCCACATAACTTTTATTTGCTTCGAAAACAGCTGGTTTTGGTGTTTCCGTGATATTTAACTTAATTTTTTTTAACAGAAAATGTGCATCAATCAAGCTGATTTTTTGTGGATACTGAGTACTATATGTGAACATAAATTACGCATAATTACAGCTTTCTCGGTTATACCAGAAAGCCACTGAAAATTTTGAAAAAAATATAAAATGACAATTTCATAAATGAAATTGAAAAGCCTTTATTACGAATATCTACAACGAAAATAACCTAAACTTCAAATTGAGTTAAATCATTTTGAAGCTAGACTCTTTAGGCTTTTAAATGACCCCAAGTTTATTATAATTGTTTAATTAGAACGCATGCTATAGCGAGTCGAAAAAACATTAAAAATCGATGAAATCTTCATATCTTACGAGGGTAAAACGATCACCATCTCCAACCTGTGAACATTTAAAATTTTCTAATTACAGTTTTTGCTAACTAATACGTATAATAACAACTGATTAAACTTTCATCAAAACTAAAAATGGTGCAACATCTACTTTTTTTATAACTGGAAGGACTCCGTTATAATGCTCGTATTAAAAAAAGTTCCGAGTTTTTTTTCCGGCAACCTACAGAATTTCATTCTTTACATCTTTCTGAATGTAAATCACCAACTCTTATGAATCCTAACGGTTTTTCAAACGGAATGTAGCCTGGCTCCCGGTCTACATTGTAAAATGTGATATTTATTATTATTATACGGGGTGTTGAAAAAACACCTGTGTAACTCGCCAGGGAGAAATTATCAGGAAAAATGATTCAGACACAAATGTTAGCATTTTTTCCCAGCTATCACATGGCGTCGCCAGTTATGGAAGAGGATCTGCCCCCCGGGGGGAACGCTCCCCCCTTCGTATTTTTTAAATGGGAACCCCCTATTTTTATAACAGATTCCCTGGCCCAAAATACCCCGGAAACCGCTAAAATAATTTTTTTTGCCACTCCCCCCCACTCCCACATTTTGTAAATACACCATGTTATTTTCTTGAAAATATCGATTTTTCCTCCTAAAAACTTCCGAGAATCATCAGCGATGCTTTTTTTGTCCCATCGTGACATAGTGGGAAATTGACCCACCCCGGTAGGAAATGACAGAAAACAAATTCTAATGTCTGAAAAATGTTTCCCCCACACAGAGACAGTGGGGGCAACTGGTATACATTACATTCACTAAATAAACAATTCGAAATGAATATATATTATTATTATTTATATTTTATATATTAATTCATATTTACTTATTATATTTTTACAACAAACTTTTTTTTATGATATTCTATACGAAAATCATGCTTTTCTATTGGGGTACCCGGGTGGCTCAAACGTGTTTCTTTTTTCAAATGTAAAATTTTTTAAGTTAAACAATTTTCAAAAATATGTTGAATGCAAATTTCGGTCAAATCATGGGGATTCGATAAGATTTTGGCCAAGCTTTCTTGGAAAAAAAATTATTCAACAACACGTACGCTGATGGGTACCCGGGTGGCAACACAAGGGTTAAAGAACTATACATATTAACTCTTTTATTGTTATACGATTTTATTAGATAATATTAATTGTTAATTTCTCTTAATACGGACCTGGCCTAATAATTCCATATTTTCTAGATTAATTACATCAATATCACAACTGTTATATGTACATATACATAAACTGTTTTTATTTCTATACAATTAATTAAATCATGGTAATTGTAATTTTTTCTTAACTTACCGCACTTAACTATTGAATATAAACTAGATCACAGTTATCATATTATGTTATATACAATTTAATTTGAAAAAAATTACAACACATTCTACTTGTTCATACAATATGATGTATTTCATAAATTCTCTCATAAGTTATGAATTTCTTGAAAGATTATACTTAACAGCAACTTTATCAGCAATTCTACAAAAGTTTATCAAGAAAAATGACTCACATATATTCTCATAGGTTTTATACAGGGTGCGCCATCAGTATGTGGTCAATGAAAATAATGAATAATAACTTTGACTATTCTCAATAAAATTCGAAAACATTTGTTTATTTTTTGAGCTTACCCTTTTACAATTTATTTCAACTCGTTCTAAAAAACAATATCGATCATATGGCCGCCTTTATTTCTGAGACAAAACCGAATTCTTTTTTTAGCATTTTCTCTGGCGATATCGCTGCCATTTCGGCTCGAGTGTTGCCTTTGAGCTCTTCTATGGTCTTCGGCTTGTTGACATAAACTCAACTCTTAAAAAATCCCCACAAAAAAAGTCCGGTGCAGTCAAATTCGGAGATCTTGGTGACCAGTTAATATCGTCTCCTTACGACACCACACATGCGCACTGAGTTAACACAACTGACCGATTGTTTTCAACGTAAAGTGTCACTATTTCGGCACGTTCTTTCGGTGTAAATCGATTCATGACTGAAATTGTACTGACGTAACATTTACATAGTGCTTGATGACGCTTATCGGTTGAGAATAGTCAAAGTTATTCAATAGTTCCATTGATCACATACTAATGGCGCAGCCTGTAGTTCTTCAAATTTACGAGTATTTTCATGGACAATGAAATCTTGTCACTAAGGTGGTTTGTGTTTCGTTAACATCTTCAGTACTCTCTGTCGCTCGGCTGCTATACGTTTCTTAACCAAGTATCTATTTAACAACACAGCTGGTACACACAGTATGTACAGTAACACAGGTACTGCAGGTACCGCGTAGTACCAGACAGTACCTCGAGTATTACTGTTTAATATACACCACAGTGTTGTGAATATAACACACTGTAATGCGTACACTGTATATGAGAACATGCGTGCATATATCTTCCAATATATAACAGGGTTAGATAAATACCAACCATAATAGAACATACTCATTATAGTGTTCTGTGCACTGGCTATGATACTTCCAATTACTATTACTTGTAGCTCTCTGTTCTCGCGATACCAGGCCACAGCTATGACACACGAGTGCAGTAACAGACACACACCCGTCACTGTCGGTGAAACTGTGAACCCCATCAACAAAATAAACACACGTGAAACTGTAACAAAAACAACAACACTGTTCAAATATCTCCAACTTTCTCTCAGACACCAAACAGTGAACATACAAAAAACACTAGTTCTGTGTTTAAGTGTCCCCTCAAACAGACACACTTTGTCACGCCACTGTTGTACAGTGTCCATTCACGCTAATGAGTACTTACCAATAAGGAATAGTGTACTAATAAACTGTGTCGCTGCTTCTTTAACTCCAATATTTTCTGAGTAACATGTTTCATATGAATACTGAACTCTTGCTACAGTAAATACAGAGAAGGCCATAGAGACCCACCGCAACATGTCTGTAATGTTAATAATATATGTTATTTGTGATATTTTGCAGATCTACGTTTAATGAGTACAAAACTGGGATCCCGGTCAATTTTCTCCCCATTTAAGTTTGTTTCATTTAAGTTTGCAGTGGTTTCCTGGTGATCAAATCACCAGGAAACCACTGCAAACTTAAATGAAATAGACTTTAGTGCTTTCAATCCCGAGAACTGGGATCACGGGAATCTCAGCATTTTCTAGGCACCGTATTCCCTGTGCTGAGCTTGACAAAATACCGGAATTACGGTATACTGGCAGATTTTTTGAAAGTAATATATTATGTTTTTGAATTTTTGTTTTCGGTGTTGGAATGAGACATTGAAAGTATAGAGGAAGTGGATTTGAATCTATCTCTTCAGGAAAAACTCGATAGAGCTATCCACCATGGGCTTAATTCAAAAATCACTTCTAAATCAAGAACAGCCAAAGACATATTAAACATGATTAAAAATAAGCTGTAAAATTTCAAAATTCAAGCACAGCATATTGTAGATATTTACCAATAAGAGTACACTAAATTAGCGCACTCTAATATAATGGACTGAGCAATAGCCTCACAAAATTGAGAGAGACAAAGCGATAAAGTAGCCAATATCTGTATCTTTTCTGTAGGTCTGTAATGACTGCAAAACTGTGACGTGACCAATTAAAATTCTATAGAAAGAGACAGGTATTGGCTACTTTATCGCTTTGTCTCTTCGCCAGTATTTGCTACACAGTTGGATAGGAAATGCTCAGTCCGTTCTATATGTGTATGTATTACACTCACTTATACAACACGTGTGTGTGTCTGTATCTCTATACTTACTCGTAAAGCTTGTGTCCTGAATTTCCTGTTCCACATTATTCATTATAACGCACAGTTGTAGCGTTAACTGAGGCAACGCTTCTAGATAACTTTCAATCATCTGTAGTTGTAATAAATACACAGTTTTTACATGACTATCTTTAATATCCATTTTACTTTTCCAAAACAATATAAAATTATTGAATGCTACTACAACTGACGCTAAAGGAACAATATAGAAAATAGTCAATAACCATTTCTTTTTTCGAATTTGGTACAATCGTGAGTTTTTATTCATATCACATCTGCAAACAAATAATAATACATCGTTATCTTCATTACTAGTATAATTTATTCTCATAATTATATTTTCCCGAGGTTTATTTTTGAAAGAAAATATTTCAAGCAAAAAACATTTTTTGCCTAAAACGAGTTTTTATTTAATATATTTTTAGGCAAAATGTTTGGGGGTCTGTAGATCCCTCATGAAAAGGTTTCAGATACATGTTGTGTTTTATAAATGACAAATTAACAATGTATATTTATGTGTATTTTGTATCATATGACCTTATAAAAATACCAAACATAGGAAAAAAATTAAGAACAAAAAAATAATATATAAAAATCAGAGGATCCACAGGCGCCATACATCCCTGATCTAAATAACCATTGTTTTATACTGGAAACCGATAACACGTATTATTAGTAATCCAGGTATCCATTTTCATTGCTGTATCACAATGGGTTCTCCAGATATTAAATAAAAACCAATTTCAGATCAAATCTTTGGGAGTCTGTAGCTTCCTCACGAAGAATTTCTGGACACATCTTTATATGAACTTTTTTGCTTGATATATTTTTCTCAATTAACTGTTCAAGTTTGTTCCATCTGATATGATGTGTAAATACGATTTCAGGGGTATCTCAGTTAGTTAAAAAAGGCGGTTGCATATTGTATCTTATATCAAACAAGTACGTATTTCACTCTCCGTAATATTAGATTTTAATTAAAAGTGGCTATTTGCACTTACAGTATACAAAATCAAAAAGTATAGATTATCACACAGAATGAAGTATCCAATCTCATACAAACTGAACCATAACGTACACTAGTTAGGTTAGTGGTATGTGCAAATAGCCAATTGCAGTACATACTGTATGTGCAAATAGCCTCATCTTAAAAATAAACTTATTTATTGTTTGTGTAAAAGTATCATAATTATATTATTTACCGTATACCTACATTCCATATAACCAGTATGTGTTGATGAATGCCGGCACCCACACAAACACCATAGTCAACGTTCCGTACATATATTGTCCCCCCAAAAAGTACTGAAACATAAGCCATACATCAGTACCTATATCCAGCACACTGAATAATATTGTTATTAGCAATGCACAGTATATTTTTATACGAGATAACTTCGAGATGCCATCAACTTGTTCTTTATTTAAATTAGTGATAAACCTTACTACTCTGCCATAACACAGTAACTCCTTGGTAACATGTTGTTCACTAGCCACTATCTCTTCACTAGCGTTCAACATTGCTATTTGTTCTTCACCGCCATTGTCGTTACTCGCTGAAGATGGTACTGAGATTATCTCTTCTTGTATTGCTTCCATTTTACATGTAAAATTAGCTACTTTCTCACGTACTTCTTGACCAGTTATCGAGAGTTTTGTTGTGTTGTCTACAAAGTCGTCTTCGATGATAGGGGAAAAGGTATAATTATTGGCCACTGATAATGATTGGCCACTTTTTAGATTTTCGGTTTAAAATAAGAAACGTGGTAACTTAATAAAATCTAAATGCTTACTAAAATGGTCGACTAGTTTATTTTCAATAATAATTACATTACTTCGATTTTAAATTTTAACGTATTGTAATTTTGACATTTTGTTAAAGACTACGTAAGGATGAATGAGTGGATAGAAAGTAAAATTTCTGTTAATAATTTGCAACATTTAAAAACAGTTGTTAGTTTATATTGAAGATAATTATAAAAATTTAAGTGTTTCAGATATTAATTGTTAACTATTTTTAAAATATTAATTTTAAACTCTACTGAGCAATCATTGTGTTAACACATACAAGTTTTTCTAATGATTGGCCACTGGTGGCTAATTATAGGTAAACAATATACATAAAAAACAAAAATAATAAAAATAATGTTACTAAAAACATAAATGATGAAAACGTAGCTCATGAACAGACAAATTTAGATATAGAAAAAAAATTAGAAGAGAACTTTGATGTAATTTATGAAATGGGAGTCCCAGACAATTGTTTACATTATTTCAGCCCCCTGCCCACCCACAATAATATATTTGTTCCTTAGAATTATGTAAAATAAAATTTTTTGATGATACAATACTAAAATGAAAAACAGTTAATAACATGCCAAATTTTCATGTTTTCGACATTTTAATATTCAATTTTAGAATTTTAAAATAAAATAAAAACGTAAAAATATTAAAGCTGGATAAACGAATATGGATAACTGAAAGTTAGGTTTTTTATAAAATAAAAAATGAGTAAAAATGTAACAGAAAAATAATTGAAATAAAATCAAATAAATGAGCTGCCTCTAAAAAACCCAAATCTATTATAATTTACTGATTATAACCTTTGTAGAACTTTCATGAAATTTACTATTAAAATAATGGCTAGTTATCATCATTTACTATATGTATGTTAATCATTATCACTATGAACAATAATTGTAAAAAATACTATAATCATTAAAAAAATGGCCAATCATTTTACTTTTTTGAGATATTTTCTATTTTATGCAAGTTTTTGTTTTTCCTAGTTGTAATACATATATCAATAATAAAGTACTAAATTATGAACACATTAGTGTATTATTATTCCATTTATCACTTATATTAAAGGAATACCGTTTGTTTCTTTCGAGTTTTTTCTTAAGTGGCCAATAACTATACCGTCTCCCCTATTTTTAATACAAGTTATTTCATTTTCAATATCACACAACACTGCTAGTCCTTTATCTATATTTATATTAGAGTTTTCACTAATGAAGCATTAAACGATTGTTTTTTTTTGTTCTTCAGTTCCTTGTTATTCCTCAAGAGTTCGGTCAAGAGATTTATTATCACGATCACTGTCTATATATTTAAAATTAGTTATTCTATCACGGATATTTAACATCACTGTTTCTTCTTCACTTATTGTATTGTTTTTTATTTTATTACATTTCAAAGATGAAGCCACATTAAAGATAAAAAATGCAATAAATATAAATTTTATTTAAATAATGTAAAAAAATATCAACAATCAAAATGTATTATTATTGTTTTTAAAATCATACAAATACACTGTTTTCAATCAACTTTATTCTGTTAAATAAACTAAAGATTTAAGTATAATTTACAGACTGGTTTGGCTTATTCAGCTACACCGCACTATAGCACCATAAAATTGGCCAAAATTATTTATTAAATATATTGTAATTTAAATAATTTAAAACTGTAATACGTATTTAATTAAGGTATTTTATACAAATTTCGATGAGATTTTCATAAATGGCAATTTTTTTTCGATTTGATGCAATTTTTCGTACATATCGTCTTGCTTTTTAATACGTTTTGAATGTTAACAAAAATGATCATTACCTGACAATGTACAATTAATAAAAGAACCATTCCTCTGCAATAACGTACAAGAAAGTATAATAAAACCTTTCGAGTTTATAAGAGATCTATAGACAAAAATAACTGAATTATAAATAGATTTTTTAACATGCTATTTTAATAAAACTGAATGTAAGTAATATTATACAGGGTGGTCTATTTAAATTGAGACAAGCAAATATCTCGAAAATTATAGTTTTTCAGGAAAAATGTTTGCTACAAAAGTTTCAGGGCTAGAAGGGGGAAAATGAATTAAGGTAAAATTTTTTACTTTGAGTGGAGGTTTTAAGGTCATTTTGGGCTCAACTTAATTTCTTAATTATTTTTTTAAAAAGAAACAACTTTTATCTGAGATTTTTTTTCAAAATCCTCATATTCAGGGGAATTTTTTTTTAATTTATTTTTTTAATTAAAAAAATTCAAAATTATTATTTATAATTATTAACTATACATGTTTAAGTAAAAATTAAATTAAAAAAAAGTATTTTGTTTTCATTTTAGGATTTCTTTAAATATTTTTTTTTAATATTAATTTTTACTAAAAAAGATAGTAGTCCAGTGCCAATCCGACTTTTTGAGACTAAAAAACAGAAAAATTCTCTACAGGCTGGCGATAGTGGGAATCGTTGCTAAAAATGATTACAAACAGAGGAAAAATAAATGCACCCTTGCACATGAAGCGGTTTCGAAGGGGGGTGGTTTTTAAGGGTTGAAAACGGTTTTTTGCGATTTCCGACGAAGTATGACTTCCTATCGAAAAATAGTTTACAGTAAAGTTGTAGATAATAAATAAATCTACAATTTTGTTTCGAACCAATTTACAACATAACCTCAAATTTTCCGAGATAATAGCGAAAAACCGTTTTTTTGAATTTTCGAGTTTTTTATGTCGAAAAAATTGTCAAAATACTTGAAATTTTCATGAAATGTATATTTTGAAGTCCTTTAATTTTACCGAGCTGGCCGGAATTTCAAAGTTAAATATTTTCTGAAATATTAACGTTTTTCGAAAAAAATGAAATTTTTTCAATCGAAAAATTGATCATAGAAATTTTCGATTTTTTAACTTTTAGGGGGCTCATTTTTTTTGTCTTGAGTTGTACTTTAAGAAAGATAAAAAATTAAAATACCTTTACATTTAAAAATTCTGTGGAAAATTAGAAAAAACAAAAATAGTGATTTGTAAAAAACGCAATTTTATTTTTCAATCACTCTAAAAATTTTGTACTAATCATGAAATTTTTGTGCGAAAATACAAAAATAAAATATATTCAATTTAATAAAAGGATAATTTACGAAAAAAAAATTAATACAGTGTAAATTGATAGGAATAGGATGCTGTAATTAATTAATTGAAAATTTTTAACATAATAATAAAAAACTTTATTTAAAAAAAATAATAGTATATTAATTTTTTGTAAAATTAATATAAGTACTATGTAATGGAACTTTCTTTTATTTGTAAGAACAAAGTAATTTTAAATATATGTAAAAAAAATTCAATTTATGATGCTTTTACGATTTATTACCGAAAAATTATTATTTTACAGCATCCTATTCTTATCAATTTACACTGTATTACATTTTTTTTCGTAAATTATCCTTTTATTAAATTGAATATATTTTATTCTTATATTTTAGCACAAAAATTTCATGATTAGTACAAAATTTTTAGAGTGATTGAAAAATAAAATTGCGTTTTTTACAAATCACTATTTTTGTTTTTTCTAATTTTTCACAGAATTTTTAAATGTAAAGGTATTTTAA
This sequence comes from Sialis lutaria, assembly GCA_949319165.1. Taxonomy (NCBI): domain Eukaryota; kingdom Metazoa; phylum Arthropoda; class Insecta; order Megaloptera; family Sialidae; genus Sialis; species Sialis lutaria. The sequence goes on from OX439237.1 coordinate 28,888,711, forward strand.
TTTTTTATCTATCTTAAAGTACAACTCAAGACAAAAAAAATGAGCCACCTAAAAGTTAAAAAATCGAAAATTTCTACGATCAATTTTTCGATTGAAAAAATTTCATTTTTTTCGAAAAACGTTAATATTTCAGGAAATATTTAACTTTGAAATTCCGGCCAGCTCGGTAAAATTAAAGGACTTCAAAATATACATTTCATGAAAATTTCAAGTATTTTGACAATTTTTTCAACATAAAAAACTCGAAAATTCAAAAAAACGGTTTTTCGCTATTATCTCGGAAAATTTGAGGTTATGTTGTAAATTGGTTTGAAACAAAATTGTAGATTTATTTATTATCTACAACTTTACTGTAGACCATTTTTCGATAGGAATTCATACTTCGCCGAAAATCGCAAAAAACCATTTTCAACCCTTAAAAACCACCCCCCTTCAAAACCGCTTCATGTACAGGGGTGCATTTTTTTTCTTCTCTTTGTTATCATTATTAGCAACGATTCCCACTATCGCCAGCCTGTAGAGAATTTTTTTTCCCCAAAAAGGCTTTGGCACTGGACTATAGGTTAAAATTGGAGATTTTGAAAAAACTTTTCAGAAAAAAGTTGAACCTATCTTTTTTTGTTATATATGAATAAGTAAAGAACTAATAGGTTTCCATTTAAAATAATGAAGTTGATTCCAAAATAACCTTAAAACCTCCACTCAAAGCCAAAATTTTTACCCACATTAATTTCCCCCTCCCAAACCCTGAAATATTTGTACCAAACATTTTTGTCCTGAAAAACCTTAGATATATTTGCTTGTCTCAATTTAAATATGTATGTTGCGTTTACTTGCAATAGAACAATCCATACTGCAACACTATTTCGTAAAAAAAGAACTATTCTAATATATTGCTGTTGAAATATACCGACAGAGCTTGTTAGCAGTAGGGGAAGGGGGGGGGGGGGGAAGAAAGAAACTTTTTGTTCTCCGTCCATTCAGCTACCCCATGGGTAATTACGTTCAGGGCTACGACAGATTCGACAAAATCGACTTTTGGCCAGTTTTTTTTGTGCAAATACTCCAATGTGCACCGTTTGATACAAGTTAAAAACAACATGACACAAACATACAAGAGTGGGGACGAAAGTGAATCAGCTTTCCTATTAAGATAGCAGCGACTGCGACCTTGTTTAGATATGTACACACCTCGATAGAGTGTTGTATATGTTACTGGCAATGTATGAAATCCGGCATTGTATAGAATTCCTAGGTATTCTATACAATGCCTAAAGATCACCAGGCAATGTATGAAGTGAATTTAATTATATACATTTCCTACACTGAAAAAATTTAAATTTAATTTTTAACATAAAAAACATGTTAACGGGAGGGCGAAATTTCATTCTGTGAAAAATTAATCGATAACGTAGTAATAGGTATTTTATACCAACAGTATCAAAAATTACTATACCGTATGTTAAAATAATTATAAAACTTAAATAATTATTTTAACAAGTTTTTAATAGCTAGATGAAAAAATTTCATTAATATTTTTATTTATTTACGATGCGTAAGAATGGGGAAAAAATAAAAAATGCATAGATTGATGAAAAAATTTTGATCCTAGAAATTTTTAACACGTGACATGGTAAAATTAAAAAAAAACGTCTACTACAATTCAATATACTGTATAGCAGTTTCTATGACGGCGATAGGCCAGATATGAAAAGTAATATAGAAACATAGTAAAATTATAGATATTGTACGTGAAATTTTCATATAAAAGAAATTAAATTAAAGAATGGCGTATATTACTTTTTCATAGTAAATAAATTTTAATAGGTACTATGTTAAAATTTACCAGTATGTCATTGTAATTTTTCATTTACTTTATTTTAAATTCTACCGACTTTTCTGTTAATTTTTTTCAGAAGTTGATTCTGTCCTCAGGTTCACAGCATTTTCTGTCAATTTTTAAAAGAATATTCTTTCCGTGTAGGCCAGTGGTTTCCAAACTTTATGTGACTACGCCTCCCTTAAAAAAATTATCTCTGGCGCCCCCCCCCCCCATTATTTCATAAAATTATAGACATATTTTAAAAAGGTATAAAATGTATTTTTTGCGTATAATTATTTTTAATGCGATGAATATGCTTGTTTATTAGCACAAACTTCATTAAATCTAGGTCTTTTAAGGGGAATTATTTCACTCTGATTTTTTTTATGATAATTCTATCAGTTTTGCTTTTTCAATAATAGTTGTCAATCAAAAACTACACAGTAACGTCCCTTTCAGAAACAGATAGTATGTATGTATACAAAAATAATGTTATGTTATAAAAGTTTATTTATAATTATATATTTTTTATTTATACACCTTAATGTGATGTTATGAAAATTAAATTTCTGTTAAAGTTTTCGCGCCTCCCTTTGCACTAGTCCGCAACTCCCTAAGGAGGCGCGACTCCCAGTTTGGAAATCACTGGTGTAGGCATTGTATAGACTAAAATTATAAACATAAATAGGGTGAACCAACCAATTTTGGTTCTGGCACAAAATATTGGTTTACTTTATGTAATAAAATACTATAAGCTATAGTAATATTGATTATTATTATTTATCATACTTTAGTTACCTTACTTAATACTGGCGTAATATGTTATTAATGACTAAATAATATCTCTTTATATTTCTTCTCTGTTATGAACTATTTGAAGTGTAATTAAAAAAAATTTCAAAAATTTGTTTCTTCGTAAAAATGAATAGAATATTAACTATAGATAATATTACCTACAATTTTTAACTATTTTTCTCTAACTCGCACTGTTTGTTTCGATGTAATTCGAAAAATTCAAAAATCGATCTCAGTAAACATCCGTTTCCGGTTGAAAGATCGTTTTCAATAATAGGAGGTTTTCTTCCCAGACAAAAATTAATCTTTAGTATAAAATTTCACTCTTCTACGATTTGTCGTATTTGAGCTACAGAGTCTACAGACACACAGACATGATGACGAAAATAGTCTGAATAGATTGAGGGAAAGTCAAAATGAATTATTCCATCAAAATCCGAATTTCGAAAAAAATCGTATAGTTCATATACATAGGTATAAGAAAGTAAAAATATAACTTTTGTCTGGAAATTTTTTAGGGATTTTTCTTGTTTTTGTTAAAACTTGAAAATTATTATTTATTAACTAAGCATGTTTAAGAAACATGCTTATTAGTTCAGTTTAAAAAAAGGAATCATTTTAAATTTTAGGATTTTTTAATGGAATTTTTAATTAAATAAATTAGGTTAAAATTGAGGTTTTTGAAGAAAACTGTAATGATTTTGAATATTTTTTCAAAAAAAAATTTAAAAAAAAGCCAATTAGAGACCTAAGGATATGAAAACATCAAAATATAAACAATTTATACAATTTCTTACAATTATATTAATAATAAATAAGTATACAGGGTGGGGCATTTAAAGTGTTACAGATTTTTATCTCAGAACCACCGCATATTTGAAAAAAATGTTCAAACCAAAAAATGTATGGTTTTGAAGGGGTAATCAAATAGTAATATTTATTTTTTATTTTAGTGTAGCCTTCAAGGATATTTGAAGGTCAGCATCATTTTTTTAAATAGGAACCTATAGTTTTTATTTAATAACCTTATTCTACGTGAACAAACCAATGGCGTAGATAGCTTTTTGCGTTGGGGGGGGGGGGGGGGATGAAGACCTTTTGAATTTTTTGTAAAATTTTTCATTGTAAATTTTGAAGACCTTTTTTTAGTCATTCATTCGTATTTTTTTATAACGCACGATCCCCTGTTTCAATCTCATTATTATTATTATTAATATTTGGCTCTGAAATTTTAGGAAATTTTTTTATGATACATTATCCTAAAATATTGGTAGTGAGACATTGAATTAGAAAAAAAAATGTATTTTTATTTTTACGGTTTAAATAATTCATGAGCAACTTGTTTTTACCGTTATAAAAAATCAGGGAGCTTCTGAAAATATAGTAAACTGAAAGATTTTTGACATGAAACCGATTTTTTTAACCGTGCCACCACACTATGTACAGGGCCGTCTTTAAACTATTGAAGGCCCTGGGCACATTAGGACAATGGGGCCCCTATGACCTTGACAGAGCTAATGAAGTTTTCAGTTCAAAAATTAAGAATATGAAAAACTATACCTTTACAACTTCAAATTGAGACTAATCAATTTCAAATTGAGACTAAACAATCTCAAATTGGGAATAAACAATTTCAAATTGAGACTAAACAATTTCAAATTGGGAATAAACAACTTCAAATTGAGACTAATCACTTTGAAATTAGTCTCAATTTGAAATTGTTTATTCCCAATTTGAAATTGTTTAGTCTCAATTTGAAATTGTTTATTCCCAATTTGAAATTGTTTAGTCTCAATTTGAAATTGATTAGTCTCAATTTGAAGTTGTAAAGGTATAGTTCACTGATGATTTTTTAAAAACAGTGTACGTAACTAGTACACCATTAAATTTAGTATGGCCAGTATTTCTCTGGAACAAATTTCCCTGACTTTTCCCGGTTTTACAGGTGAATTTATACGTTTTTCCGTTTTTTATTAAAAATTTTTAAGCACATTTTACACGATATATTAAAGTTTACGGAACTTTAAAAACGAACTTGAATACCATTGCGAATTTTGTTGTAATTTTTTTTTTCAAAATACTGATTTTAAGGTATCAAAATTCTCTACAAAATGATTATTTTAAAATTAAATTTTCTACATAAATGCACTCCGTGACGTGAGATACGCATTTTTTTATCACATAAAAACGTTAAAAAGAGAAAAGATGTTGAGAAACGAAATGCACCATTATAAAGTAGAGTAAATTTCCATCATTCCATAAAAAAAAGATTTCAAATTGGTTAATTTTTGACCATTTTACAAACATTTGAAAACAGGCTATTTTTTAGGTATCCCCTTATTAATGTGCAGATGGTACGTGTATACGTAAAATAAACCAAATTTCACGAAATTATGTTTAATAAAAATAATCACACTATAATATAAACGTGCAATATATATATATATATATCCGGACGAAATATTTTCTTTATAGACTCTGCTTCTACCGAGCCGATTTTGATAATTTTTTTTTCGTCATGTAGCTGCACTCTTTTTCCAGTCAATAGGCTAAATTTCATTTCTTAGCTATGAAAGGTCTCTGAGCTGTGATTTTTTTCCGAAAAAGTACATCGAATTTTACTGAAAATGAAATTTTAAGGTAAAAAACCATCGGCATTTTTTTTTAATCCGAGCTTCCTATTGGTCGAAAATGACGTACGTTCTGTCAGATTCAAAATACACGTGTTTTTGACAGATGACAGGGAATGTTCTAGAAGGTTTTCTATCCTTTTCTATTAGGAGTGAGAAAATTTTTGATGACGTAGATTTGAAATTACGTGGTTTTTTACGTTTTTTTTGTAAAAAAATTATTTTGAGTGAAATTTGTTGAATTTTTTTTAATTGTTGAAATCATTCATTTAAATCAGGGACGGCGTTTCAAATATTTTTAAATTTGTATTTTTTTTAATGAAATTGTATAAAAATATAATTTTTAATAGTTTTGTTACGGCAATTTATTCAAAATTTCACATTTAAAAATAATAATTAAGTCAGGGGCTGGTGTCGTTTTAAATATATGAAATTTTTGGGAACTGTCACGTTTCATAACGTTTGTAAAAACTTAAAAAAAATTAATTGTTCAAAAATTAGAAATTTCAGAAAAATATGAAAATTATGTCAGTAGCGTCTCAAAAAAAAATTTTAATTGTTCAAAAATCATAAATTTCAGAAAAATATGAAAATTATAATATACAGCAGTAGCGCCTCAAAAAAAATTATTTATGAATTATTATTTTTTTGAAAGTTCAGATTGATATATTAATAATTATTTTTAAATTATAATTTAGTCAGGGGCGTCGCATGAAAATAGTTAAATTTGCTATTTTTTAAAAGTGCAATTTTTTTAAAGTTATTTAATAAATAACAGTACATTTTAGGTTGGGTAATTTATACATGTTTCATTTAAATCAGGGACGGCGTTTCAAATATTTTTAAATTTGTGTTCTTTTTTAATGAAATTGTATAAAAATATAATTTTTAACAGTTTTGTTGTAGGTGATTGATGCAATTTATCCAAAAGTTCACATTTAAAAATAAATAAGTCAGTAGCGTCTCAAAAAAAATTTTAATTGTTCAAAAATTAAAAATTTCAAAAAAATATGAAAATTATAATATAGATCAGTAGCGCCTCAAAAAAAATTATTCATGAATTATTATTTTTTTGAAAGTTGAGATTGATATATTAATCTTTTTTTAAATTATAATTAAGTCAGGGGCGCGCATGAAAATAATTTAAATTGCTTTTAAAAGTGACGTAGACAAATTAATTTTGATTAAAATTGAACAAAAATTAAAAACTTCAGGAATATATAAAAATAAAAAGTTAACCATTTAATAAATAACAGTACATTTTAGGTTGGGTAATTTATACATGTAATATTATTGAAAATTGTAATATTGATAAGTGATTATCACCGCCAATTTAAGAAATAAAATGAGTATCAGCAAAAAGAATGGAAAATTATTATAATATACACATACGAGGGTCGCAGCCGAAGGCTGAGACCCGAGTAAATTTGTGATTAGGTAATTTGTACATTTAAAATTACTGAAAATTGTAATATTGATTATCTCCGCCAAATGAAAAAATTAACTATCAAAAAATAGTGGAACGAGTATGATATATACACATACGAGGGTCGCAGACCCGAGTAAATTTGTGTAAAAAATATGGCGTGAAAGGGGGTTGGGGCGCGAAGCGCCCAGGGGCACAGCCCCTAGTATTTTCAATAACAAATCACATAATAAATTAATATCACCACTGCTAAAAACCATTACTATATTCAACAATTGAACAAATTGCATGAAGTGTGGTACCTATACACTTCTGATTGATTATGTACTTAAAATAGATCACGTGATAAAACAGAATTATTTGTTGACAATAGAACTTTTTTGAAAATTCTGCATGTTTTTTTTTTTAAATTTTAATAGATAATAGGCTATTTGATTAATTTTAGAAAATATTTTTAAATTATTCTTTATTACATAATAAGCACACTACATTGATATTTCGGGGAGATCTACTGTATTATCAATAAAAATCAATGTTAAAGTTTAAATTTTCAAAACTGCGTCAGAAACGCTGTTTCTATCATGGCGCTGGTCATATGGTGCGTGTGACGTCACACGCACGTAAATAAGTCATTGCGTTAATAAAACAGTGCATCTGAAGTGAATTTCATCTTCAAATTTAGTGGATAGAATGGTGTATAAATGGTGTGTAGTGCCACAATGTATAAATACGTCTATAAAAAGTCCACACAAACTGTTTGTTTCTGTTCCAAAGAATCCCAAAAGACGAAAAATGTGGTTACAATAATTGAAAAGATCCAACAAGTATTTTATTGAATACAAATGTTTTTATGTGTGAAGATCACTTTGATATAAGTAATATTTAACTAGATAGTAGCTAAAAATATCGGTTCTTATAAAACGAAATAACATATTTTCTGAATAACTATACTACTATACACGTGATTTTTGACAATTCTGACAGCGGCCACCCGTACACTCCGTATTAACCAACATCTTTAATAGGTACATAACCTCTTAATATGGCTTAATCTTGCAGCATATAGGATTTCAAATGTTTTATGTGGTACTTACACTGCTGTTTTCACATTTTTAAGTTCCGCAGCACAGTAATCAGCGTTATTCTTAAAAAAAGTGCAACCATAAAAGCGTCTACCTTAGATAGGTTGCTATAATCAGCTCGCACAAAATTTAATTCTATTTTGAAATTCGAAACGAATATTTATGCCACTAGTAATAAAATTTATCTAAAAACTGCATCAAAAATAGCTGAAAAATCGAATATAATACTTTGATATAATACACAGAAAGCATAAAACGCGAACTCAACATGCGTGTGACGTCACTAGAGCTGCAACCAATCACATAGCGTTCCCGTCATAGATAAAATTTCAAAAATTATTATATTTTTTTTTTGTGTAATTTGCAAAAAATATACATAATTTATTTTAAAATAAAGTGAAATATGTTTTTTTATGCTATTATCTGATAGGATGACCACAATTTGTAGTATATTTTCAATGTTGTCAAATAGCCTATTGTTTAGAAATATTTGCGGAAAATTTCTTGACGTGGTGTGGTTTTTGCATTTTTACAGAAAATTCCCTGTCTAGCAAAATTCCCTAACTAACTAAATCTAAAATTATTTTGTTGAATATTAAAAAAAAAATGAAGTCATATAAAAATTTTTTTGAAACAAAAGCTAATTGTTTTTTTCCAAACAATAAGATACCGTAATAAAAAATATAGGTTTCCATTTGAAAAAAAAAAGTTGGGCCTATTTGACCATGAAGACGTCCAAAAAATAAAAAACTAATAACGCCATTTTGGGTCCCCCTCAAAACCAAACAACTTTTATTTGAAGCATTTTTTGATTTAATTGATAGATAAAAAAAATTGGGTTAATGAAGATTAGTACTCAAAAAAGAATTTTTGCGGATGTGGAATGTGGATAGTTGTGAAGTACTGGATGATTAATATACTTTTCATATTATTTATCCCACTAATTATAATCGTATTATACCCAATTCGACCCTACTGTAATTATTACATATAATAACTAACTAATAAACAAATAAACTGTATTTTTTTGTAGGTGTCAATTCTGGAGTTAGTATAAAAAATCACCCCCCAAAATTATACTACTCATTTTCCACCGATTTTAATCAAGCGAAAATTCTAAAAAATATATATAATATGTAATTCATAGTCATATATAATTTGTTTCAATCTCATTTAGATACCTCGAGTAGTTTCGGATTTTTTTTAACGTTTAGGGTTACCACCCCCAGTACTCCCTAACTATCAGGGGTAGAAGTCTTAAATAAAGAGTAAATATGTTTTAGATGCAAAACGATAAATGCAAGGTAAAAACTCTTCATTAGACTCTAGTGCATTTTTCTTATATAACTTATATTTTTATTATTTAATAAAAATATTAAAGGGTCTTTTAATATTATAAAAATAACACGAAGAAATGAAGATTGACATACTATTTTTAATATAATTAATTTTGAACATCGTTAAAATAATTATTTTATATTAGTTATAGGAAATTGGGTTGACTTCATTTCTGGTTGCCATATTTTACATCTCTCTTTACTATGTTTTATTGCAAAATTCGAATTTTTAACTTATTAATATTTAAATTAAAGAATTTTCAGTCAAGAAAATGTCTATTAAACAAAATCTCGCAAACAACAGCTCTAGATAAATTTTGATTAACATAATATTAATCAGCGAATTTTTCTGAAGAAGTAAAATCCTGTTCTGGATCTTTATTATACGTTTATTTCAAATATAAATGCTGATATTAGAAAAAAATTCTAAAAGTTACAATAATTTTTTTTCTGTATAACCCCCTTCGAGAAGTTGGGATGCATACGCGCCTGTACCATACATTTAAAGATGTTTAGTATTACCGAAGTCAATATTTAATTTTAAATTAACAGTTTACTTTAAGACGATATTTTATTTAACTGGTCTACTAAAAAAATAAAACCAAAATGAAGATCAGTAATTTAGAAGATAGAATTCATGTGCTAGACTCGGACATCGACGTTATGGGAGTTATTCAATCTATCGCTGATTCAGGAAAGCAGGAGGAAGCGTTCTATATTTGTGATGTTGGAGACATAGTAAAAAAACATGAAATATTCAAAATTGCAATGCCACGAGTTGAACCATATTATGGTAACATTTGATTTTAAGAAGTCACATCTACCTGAACGCAAAGTTAATAATTAAATTAAATAAAAATTATATGTTATTTATTATTAATTATTATTGATGTATAAAAAAAGTTTACAAAATATATTCTTTATAAAAAATAGAAAATTAATAATGACATTTTGAAAGGTCCTGTTGAAAAAAATGGTGTCTCATGATAAATGTTTGAAATATTGATGAATCTAAAAAATTCGAAAAGATTATTTTAAAGTATTTATAAATTGATATAAGATAAGGGTAGTGAATTTTAACCTTTTTAAATTCATTAGTTCAAATAAATATATAGAATTTTTGATAACAAATTAATAATTTAAAAAATACAATAATGAAATAAATTATTAAATAAAAGCTATACCTATTTGCCTTCATGAGTGTCCCGTGCTTTCATTGCTTTATATCATAAAAACCAGCAAATTTTGTGATAGCTGGACATTTATTTTTTACTTTTTAGTGCATTTTTAATAAAAGCTTGTTTTTAAATAGTATTTTTTATATAATTTTATTGTATCCCTTTTTCCTACTTGTATTTGATTGTTTTGCTTGCTCGCAATATCGAAGATACGAGAAGCTTTGAGATCGTTTTAAAATGAGAACAGAAATTTTTTCACCAATTTCAAAATTTTAGCTTGATCTTTCCGTTTCTGTTCAAGACAAACACTTTTTGTTCCATGTCTGTCTGTCTATCTGTCTTCTTAATGAAACTTGGTTAGTTGGTTGGGTCTAGCTTGAGGACGGTTCCATTTCAAAATCATCAAAATCGTGTGTAAGGAGGAAGTGTGACCAAAAAATATTTTTTTTCAAGATACCTTAAGAATGACACTTGTTATAATAGTATAAGGCACCTACATTTGTTGTAAAATATTCCCTTAAGATTTATCTCAATTTGATTTAAAAAATTATCTTTTTTTTATTGTTTATTTACTTTGACATATTAAATGTCATTTTGACGTTTTAAATGTTTAATGTTTGCACTTTAGATTTACAGTGTGTTAAGTAAGAGCGTGTACGGCGTTACTCGCAGTCAGTAAGTTATACAAAATATAAATCTTTTTTTATTAGGTTCAAAGTACCCCCGCCTATTGCGCATTGATGAAAAAATTTCAGTCTATATCGATCTTTTGTCAGAGAAACACAGAAACTGCGATTTGAGTGACGTGTACGCGAAACGTTTTGAAACCGTGTTTTTTTGCACGCACCCAAAAGGGCCAAAAATGTCTAATACAGTGGCGGCCAAGTACATTAAAAAGTCGAAGGCATTTGTTTAGAAGTGGGTGAATCGGTTTAAAAAGTTGAAAAATGTCGACGACTTTCCAGATCGTGCTTCAGTAGGGAAAATGGCCAAAAATGAGGAGAAACTGATCGTGTCATTCTTTTCAAAAAATCGACATGGACTGAAGTTTTTTCATCAATGCGCAATAGGCGGGGGTACTCTGAACCTAACGATAAAAGATTTAGGTTTGTATAACTTACCAACTGTGAGTAATGCCGTACACGCTCTTACTTAACACACTGTAGATTGAAATTGTTAAAAAATTAAAAATACACGAAAAAATAATTAAGTGTGTCTTAAGAAAAAATTCGAATTTAAAAATTGTAGTAAAATTGTATAAAAATTAAGTGCCAATTTTGGTTTTTATTTAAATTGTTCAAAAAAACTAGGTACCTTTGGTGAATTTAGTGCGAGAAAGTACTGTGTATTTACTTGGCAGATGTTTTTTACATTTTTTTTGTTGTCTCCTAATTGTTCGAGCTTATTTGGTTGCCTAATGTGTATGAATCCAATCGTGTTTTAGTCGGTTCTCTGGCATTTATCGGTATAACATAAATAAAACGAGATTTTTTTTATATTTGTAAAAGTATGAGGAGTAATAATAAATAACAAAAAAAGTAGTTTTTTGTGTTCAGGTGGATGTAACCACTTAAATATCTTCATGTATTAAATAATTCATAATTAAATTATATTTTTATAGCTGTAAAATGCAACGATAGTTTAATTGTTCTTCGTGTTTTGGCTGCCCTTGGTACTGGATTTGATTGTGCTTCTAGATCAGAAATCAAAAAAGTTCTTTCGCTTGGCGTAACAGCTGATCGTATTATTTTTGCTAATCCTACAAAACCATCAATGCATGTTAAATATGCATCTACTGTAGGAGTATCCACGATGACATTTGATAATGAAAGTGAACTACACAAGATCAACCAATTCTATCCTAATGCTAAATTAGTTCTCCGTATACGTTATGATGCGACTGTCTCACAATATCCTCTTGGCTCAAAGTTTGGATGCTGTGTTGAAACCGGTAAGTTTCAAATTAAAACGGTAAAGTTTACAGTATTAGGTGTTGGAATTAATTCGTAGCGTTTTACGAGAAATGGCGTTGGTATTACATTATTCTGTTTTTACCTTCAGAAACAAATCAGGTGTTATTAGGTGACACATCTTATTTTTTAATTTTTAATAACAAAAGTTGCAATTATAGTCCAGTCAGTAGACAATTTCGTATAGGGGTGGCGCTAGAAAAAAATGACGGAGTACGATTTTTTCAAGAAATTGGTAGATTTCAATGTATAGAACATGGTGATAACTTTTCCCCCCCTTCACAGGGGGGTGCATAACTTTCTAGGGGCTTACAAAGATGTCTAAAATCGGTTATTTGTGTATACCACTGGGGCTGTCAGTTTTAGAAGAAAACAGGTGTAATAAATCTTAAAGCTGATAAAATTACGAACAAAATTGTGTTTTTAAAAATTATGTATCGTAAATAGTTATTGATATAAAGCCCGCGAAAAAACCACTTAGCGGCGTCGAGTTAGGAGATTACGCCTGAAATGTAGAGTTAGGTTCGAGCGCAGTGTTTAATATGTATTTAATTGAATTTCAAAATGAAATTTTAAATTATAATAGAGAAAAGAGTGCCCTAAATAATGCTTAGCACCTAATGTCGAAATCTCGAAAAATGTTTAAGTTATAAGTACTCAAAGTTCTAGATATTACAAAAATTTAAGGAAAATTATTCATGTTTTTCGACGACCCCAGAGAAGACCTTCTACACCGAATAAATTAAATTCCAGCTAGGAATCTATATTTAATGCCCTAAATAATGGTTTCTGTCTGACCATGATTATTTTAAAATTATTCAAGTTATAGGTAAATATCTAAAGACAAATTTTTATAACAAAAACTTTTAATATACACTGTTTTTGAATACAATTGTGATTATTACAACTTAAATTATGTGCTTTATATATTTTCCCATTATTTGAACAATTTTAAAGTTATCATGGTCAGACATAAACCATTAATTAGGGCATTAAATTTTCTATGGATTCCTAGCTGGAATTTATTTTATTCGGTGTAGAAGGTCTTCTCTGGGGTCGTTGAAAAACATGAATAATTTTCCTTAAATTTTCGTAATATCTAGAACTTTGAGTGCTTATAACTCAAACATTTTTCGAGATTCCGACATTGGGTTTCAAGCATTATTTAGAGCACTCTTATCTCTATTGAAATTTAAAATTTCATTTTGAAATTCAATTAAATACATATTAAACACAGCGGTCGAACGTAACTCTACATTTTAGGCGTGATCTCCAAATTCGACGTCGCTAAATGATTTTTTCATGGACTCTATTTCAATAACTATTTACGATACATAATTTTTAAAAATACTACTATATTCGTATTTTTATCAGCTTTAAGATTTATTACACCTGTTTTCTTCTAAAACTGACAGCCCCAGTGGTATACACAAATAACTGATTTTAGACAGCTTTGTAAGCCCCTAGAAAGTTATGCACCCCCCTGTGAAGGGGGGGGGGGGAGTTATCACCATTGAAATCTACCAATTTCTTGGAAAAAACGTACTCCGTCATTTTTTTCTAGCTCAAATATTATATTGACTGGACTATTATTTAAATATGTCGAAATTTGTGCCAGATAAAGTGTTTTTGCGGGAACGGCACAAAATAAAAAGTTTTTTACATCGGATTATTACTGGTGATGGCATTATGACAATCCTAAGCGTAGAAAATCTTGGGTTAAGCCAGCGTTTCTCAACCTTTTAGTATTTGCGATCCAATTTTCAATCACAATTCTGATCGCGCCCCCCTCCCCCCACCCACATACAATAATTTTCACTGAAAAATAGATCTCAGCTAAATATAAAAAATACTTTATATTGTCAATTTCTAATATTAAACCTTCTTTCGAAAAACTTTGGTCTGCAAGACAGATCCAAAGAAGTCGCTAATAATTATTAATCTTGTTTTTTATTTAATATTGATAAATATACATATAGTGCAGTACTGATACAATCCTATTTATAAGTGTATTTTGTCAGTGTAAATGTAAACGTGTATTTTGGTTCTTATTTTTTATTCATGTCAGAATGTATTTTATTGCTATTCATTCAGTAAATTAAATAATTTTTTAAATAATATTTTTTCTCAATATGCTCGCGCCCCTCATTTAGTTTTATCACGCCCCCCTAGGGGGGTGCGCCCCACAGGTTGAGAATCGCTGGGTTAAGCCCTGACAACCATCACCATCAATGGAAAAACGTAATATTCATGGGTCTAAGCTCCTCCTTTGTATTTGGTAGGATCAACAGGGTGTGGTTTATTATGAACTGATAAAAACCATCACTAGGGATCGTTACCGATTACAAGTGATGCACTTGAGTCGTGCATTGAAGGAAAAACAGCCTTAACGGAGCAAAAGACACGATACAGTTATTTTGCTGCACGACAGTGCTCGACCGCACGTCGCAAAACCAGTGAAAACATATCTACAAATACTGAAATGGGAAGTTCTAACCCACCTGCTCTATTCTCCAGATATTGCCCTACAGGTTTGTCATGAGAGAATTCCATTTATTATGAAGATTGTAAAATCATGGATTGTCTCCAAGGACGAATCGTTCTTTCAACAGGGTATCTGTCTCTACTCGAATGTTGTGGCAAGCGATGGGCAGTATTTTTTTTTTTTTCATTTAAAATAAATTATTATTTGTCTCTCAAAAAACGCTACGAATTGATTCAAACAACTAATATATTGAAATAGGATTAAGGATGTATCGTAATGCCGGGTTTACACGGGTCGATTTTCAGCTAAAATTGAAAGCGTCAAAGTAGACCAGCTTTCGACTTTTGCCGTGCGGCGACAAGCCGCATGCGGCGGACGACTTAAATCGACCGTGAAAATGATCAGTCGCATGCGATCGCTCGCCGCATGAAGGTGTTTTCGTTCATCTGGTCTGGTCAACATTTTCAAACAAATGAACTAATCGCATGCGATTTTTATCGACTGTGAAAATGGTGTTGCTGTGCGGCCTTGTCAGGCGATTTGGCGGAAATCGACCCGTGTAAATACTTCTTAAGTCTGGCGGGAACTACTAAATTTCGGCCTGGTTTTATTGGAACTTTTAATTTTATTTCTACTTTCTACTAAGAAATTCATTAAAAAAACTCGTTTTTTTTTTAACTTTTAAGGGAAACAATCATTTTATAACACAAATACAACTTTTCTTACTGTTTATTCAGCATTAGTTGGACTGAAATTAATTTACCTAAAAAATACTCTTTTTTATAATAATATGTTATAATGTTAAAAATGTCATTAAATTATGAATATTGAACTACAAGAATTATAGACAAAAGATTTTCGAAAATTTGGAAATTTTATGATGTAAAAGTAGATATATTCTCCTTGATCCTAGAACTTTTGTTTTCTTCAAAATAACTTCCCGCCTCCGAGAATAACCTCTCTGCATATATTGATCAATACAATGTTGAATTTAGCTAACAGTATACCGGGTGAGTTTTTTATCTTGAGACTGCTTAATATCTGGAAAACTATGTATTTTTACGGAAAATGTTTGGTACAAAAGTTTTCGGCAAAACCAATGGAGGTAACAATTTTGATCTTGAGTGGAGGTTTTAAGGTCATTTTGGGTTCAACTAAATTTTTTCAAATGGAAACCTATTTATTTTTTTGTACACTCGTACTTTGCAGAATAAAAGAAACAACTTTTGTCTAAACATTTTTTAGAAAAACTTCAATTTTAAGGTCATTTATTTTTCATTTTTTACATTAAAAAATTTTTTTTTCGCGTTCAAAAATTTTGAAATAATTATACAAGAAATTTAAGAGAAAATACAGATTAATAAATGAATTTGAATGTTTTTTTATCTTTTTTTTTACAATAAAAAAAAAATTTGCGGTGAAAAACAAAATAATACAATTTTTTTTTAATCTCTATTTTCTTTATACATCTTGTATAATTATTTAAAATTGACATAAAATTTTAGATTTTTTAAAAACTCTCTATTTGTGCGTTTAATTAATTCCTAGAACGATGCGTAAAAACCATGGAGCAATAGGTTTGTGTTTTTAGGGTTCCGTAGAAAACTAGGAACCCTTATAGTTTCTCCATATCCGTTCGTCTGTCCGGCCTTTCGTCTTGTAAAAATTTTGACATAGTAAGATTAAATTTGGTGTAGGGTCGTAGATTGATGACCCAAAAACAGAAACGAAAAGATTTTTGAAAAAAAAAAGTTTTTTTAGACCCCCCTTCCATAAAATTAAGTGTTTTCAAAAAAAACATATTTCACTTACCCCATTGAGAAGTTAGAAAGGTTTCCTAAAATGCAACAAAAAATGTAAAAGAACCTTTTGATTTTAACCCTTCAATCACGATGTATTTGCTCTCCAACGTCATTATAAAAGCGTCATCCCACTATATTTTCTAAACTATCAATTCAACAATTCTGAAAAAAAATCCAGAATTTAGATTTTAATTAATACTTTCACTGAAAATTATAACGAACATTCTCAAAAATTATTTTGGACCCCCTTTTATAGACTGAAAAGTGAATTAATATTTTTTTCATTAACCTCATTGAGTGGGGTGTCATTTGATAGGTCTCCTAAAATACAATAATACAAGTCAAATGACTTTTTGATTTTAACCCTTCCATCACGACAATTTTGAAAAACTCTTTTTTTATAAATCGTAGTGAGAATGACACAGTATCCTATCATGTGCATACCCAACACGCGCTTGCCCGTTTTATTTAAAGTCTTTTTACCCTTTTTCCAAACTTTTTATCTCGCGTAAATGAAGGGATTACTGTATACAGGGTGGCCCAAGTAAAACGAAACGGGTGCACTTTTGGTAATTTTAAATAGGATTTTGAAAAAAAGCTCGAACACGTCGATTTTGCTTTCAAGGGGGGCATTTTTTACTATCAAATTTTTGCAAGAATCTTTTCGTTATGAGAACTACCCTTAAATTTTTAAATAGCATGATAGGGCAAGTGATACCTCTTTTGAAAGGTTTTTTCATTCTTAATACAGTGCTTTTGGGATTTTTCAAATCTGTTTAGTTTTAGTCAAGTTATTTACATTATAAATTCTATAAATGCAATGATTTTCTGATCAAAAAACAAATATTACAACTAAAATTCAAAACAAAGTAGGCTTATTATCTTATCAAATAATTCAAAACCATCCAATCTGGACATTTATTGAATTAATTAAAGTTTTGGATGTTGGTAATTTTTTTTTTAATTATTTGATTCCACATATAATTCAATAAATGTCCAAATTGGATGGTTTTGAATTATTTGATAAGAAAATAAGCCTACTTTGTTTTGACTTTTAGTTGTAAATAATTGTTTTTTGATCAGAAAATCATTGCATTTATGGAATTCTAAAACTAAACAGATTTGAAAAAATCAAATAGCACCGTATTTAGAATGAAAGAACCCTTTCAAATGAGGTATCACTTGCCCTATCATGCTATTTAAAATTTTAAGGGTTGTGCTCATAGCGCTGAGGGTTGAAAAGATTCATGCAAAAATTTTACAGCAAAAGATGTCCCCCATGAAAGAAAAATCGACGTGTTCGAGCTTTTTTTCAAAATCTTATATTAAATGACCAAAAGCGCGCCTGTTTCGTTTTTACTTGGGCCACCCTGTATAATAAAAACTAAACAAACATATTTTTCTGTAATTTCAGAAGCTCCACATCTTATGGAATTAGCAAAAGACCTTGGTTTAAATCTAGTCGGGATATGTTTTCATGTAGGTTCAGGTTGTCAGGATCCACCCGTTTTCGGCAAGGCCATTACAGCTGCCCGACATTTGTTTGATTACGGAGCTAAATTAGGCTTCGATATGAATTTACTTGATATAGGTAATTTTTAAAACTAATGATAAATTGTTTCATTACACAGCACCACAATAAAAAGTGTCGTGACAAAGAAACTAGATCTCACATATCTTATGGTTTTTGATTATGAATTCGAAGACCGTTTTATCAAAGTAGTTTTAGTTTTTATCTTACATAACCTCAAAAAGGACCACGCAACTCTCCTTATGGAAAACCGGTCTCGGTCAAATGTTACGATACTATACTGAATGATATCCCTCAATGTGTAGATCAAAAAAGTCAATGGGACCTAGGTCAGAAAACTACTGTTCTGAAGCTATAGCCTTCTGAAGTTATGGAATCCACGGGCATGGAAAAAAATCATTATAAAGTTACCACTTTTTTATGTATTTTCGTGCACTGAATGTGAATCCATGGTCAAAATAGATACATCATCTTTCAGTCTTAGAAAATCGCTGAACCATTTTCAGAAATCTGAAGAATGGCGATATCGATACGTACTGCTTGAACGACATAAGACATCTCACGTTTTGGCGCGTTTTCAGTGATTTTTTAAAGCCTGAGGGATGCTGCAGTCATTCTGGCGTCGGATAATGCGTCAAAACGTGAGATGTATTATGTCGCTCAAGCAGTACATACCGATATCGCCATTCTTCAGATTTCTGAAGGTGGTTCAGCGATTATCTGAAGAATGATTCATCTATTTTGACTACGGATTCGATTTCAGCGCACGAAAATACATAAATAAGTTGCTTGGTAATTTTATCTTAATTTTTGCGGAAAAATGTTTAGTTGTGTTCTTTACCTGATTTTAATTCGACAAATTGTATTTATTCGAAAAAATTGAATTTTCACCAAAATTTGAAATTTTTGAGGTTATGTAAAAAACTAGAACCAATTTGATAAAATGGTTTTCGAATTCGTAATCAGCGGATCAAAAACCATACGATAAGTGAGGTCTTTTTTGTGTGGCGCTGTGTTATTATTATCTCTAACAAACGTTTTATATTTTTTCAAACTAGGCGGAGGTTATCTTGGTGAAAAAGGTACATCCATCGACAAGACTGCTGAAATTGTGAACAAAACCATAGATGTTTTATTCCCAGAAGGATGCGGAGTACGTGTAATAGCAGAACCCGGTCGGTATTATGTATCTTCCAGTTATACGCTAGTGTGCAACATCCATTCCAAACGAGTAGTGGCCGGTAATGAAGAGAACAACAACCCACCTCATTTCATGTATTACATCAACGCTGGAGTCTACGGAAGCTTCAACTTTGTTCTTTATGGTCAAGAAATAGCCATACCACAGCTATTAAAGGTAAATGATACAAAATACCGTAAACCGGGGTTACTTTGATTATTTTTGAAATTTAAAGGGTTATAAAATCTAAAGTATGGTGAGTAAAAATTTACAAAAAAACTGAATAATCGGGTTTTTTCATACTATTGATAAGCCAAAGAAAAAAAATTTGGCCCAATAATTTTTGTAAAAAAAAATAAAAAGTACGTTATTAAAGTTAAACTGAGAGTCCTGTTACTTTGTTTGATACACCCTGTTTATTACAGAAATCGGAAGATTTAAAAAAATGGTCAACAGGAACAAAAGTTACACGCGTTTTTATGATGTTGAGTTACTTCTCTTAGTGGGCTCTCACGCCGGAGCAATATAGCAATATAGCAACTTATAACTAGCGATATTATTGCTATCTGTCAATATACATTGAATCGGACATATTGTCTCACACCAAATAGTCCGGTAAAAATAGACATTTCAAATAACAAAAATTCCGACAGAGCTAAATTTTGGTGGAGACCTTGGATACACCAGTAGAAATAAAGTGTCAAAAGTCCCCATCAATCCCATGTCTGCTAAAAAAGTTATTCGGGGTCAAAGGTAAAAATTTGAGGTTTTTTGGATTTTTTCAAAAACGGTAAGTTTTATCAAAAAAGTAGCCAAGACAAAAATTATAGATATTAAAATTATCTATAAAAATTGTCCTTATACTTTTTTTTCTAAGAATTGCCATTCCTAAGATATCGCGATTCTAAAGTTGAAGGAGTCACGTTCTACATGCACGATGCTCTGGAAGCCAACTTTAATAAAAAAAATTGATTACTTCTGATTTTTTTGTACAGTTCAATTCTTTAGTATTCAAGGAACATTTTAAGACCAAAAAGAAAAAAATCGCCTCGGTACTTTTTTAATAATTCATAAAACAAAAATACATAAATCGTGCACGGTGCTCTCGATGCCAACTTTAAAAAAAATTGATTACCTCTGATTTTTTTATACAATTCAATTCTTTAGTACTCAAAGAACATTTTAAGATCAAAATGAAAAAAATCCCCTCAGCATTTTTTTTATAATTCATAAAATAAGAAAAGTAGTTTTTCAATTAATTGTTTTCACTAAATTTATTTATTATTTGTACAATTATTTGGTAGTTTTACCTGGAAAGTTTTCCGGGAGTTTTGAAAATTGGTAATTTTATAGATTTCGATGTGCTCTTTCCGAATTTCAACTTTGCTCACGCCGCCATATTAGAAAAATGGCGCCTAATAGTAGATTATTATTAGGAGATATTGTCAAAAAACTACTTTTCTTATTTTATAAATTATAAAAAAAGCGCTGAGGCGATTTTTTTCTTTTTGGTCTTAAAATGTTCTTTGAGTACTAAAGAATTGAATTGTATAAAAAAATCAGAGGTAATCAATTTTTTTTAAAGTTGGCATCGAGAGCACCGTGCACGATTTATGTATTTTTGTTTTATGAATTATTAAAAAAGTACCGAGGCGATTTTTTTCTTTTTGGTCTTAAAATGTTCCTTGAATACTAAAGAATTGAACTGTATAAAAAAAATCAGAAGTAATCAAATTTTTTATTAAAGTTGGCTTCCAGAGCACCGTGCATGTAGAACGTGACTCCTTCAACTTTTAGAATCGCGATATCTCAGGAATGGCAATTCTTAGAAAAAAAAGTATAAGGACAATTTTTATAGATAATTTTAATATCTATAATTTTTGTCTTGGCTACTTTTTTGATAAAACTTACCGTTTTTGAAAAAAATCCAAAAAACCTCAAATTTTTACCTTTGACCCCGAATAACTTTTTTAGCAGACATGGGATTGATGGGGACTTTTGACACTTTATTTCTAATGGTGTATCCAAGGTCGCCACCAAAATTTAGCTCTGTCGGAATTTTTGTTATTTGACCACTATATTTATTAGTATTTTGACCGGACTAAAAGCAATATGATATCGCTATATTGCTAGTTGCTGATTGGTAATTACTTTATTGCTGTGTTGCTATATTGCTCCTGTATGAGAGCCCTTATAGATAAGAGGCATTTTTTTTTTGAAAGAATATATAGTTCAATCAATCTAGCACCAATTAAGTAACAAATTTTTACTACGTATTTGTGAAGAGTACACAGAGCTTATAAATATCATATAGGTTGGTCGAATTCGTTTATCTACTTCAATGATGCTAGATTGACATTATACTATTAATAAGTAATTGAAAACAAATAACAAAAGAGTTCAAATAACTATAAATAGTTCTATTGGTTGTGGGCAGTGATGTAGCTGAGGGTTGACAAAACCGGCTCCCATCAGGAGCACCAAGTCTACGAAGGGGGTAAACCTGTGAGGGAGGTGCCAAGCCTGGGGGAGAAGTAAGTCTGGGGGTGGGGTGGCAAAATAGTCCAGAATAGCATTATTAGGATTAAAGTGACATGAGGACTACAAAATTATCATCAAAAACTGAAAGGGAGCGCAAAAGTCAATTCGCAAAATCACAAAAACGTGATGATAACAAAAAATATATTCTTTAGTTACACCAGGGGAGGGGGCGTTATTTTCAGTTTTCGCCGGGGGCGCAGCGACCTTTAGATAACATTGACTGCATGATCAATGTAAACCCTATAGTTGATCAGACACCCCGTGCACATTATTCCTTAGCCATTTTGTCATTTTTGAGGTTATAATTTTATTATTTTTCTATAGCAATGTTCGGTACAGACCTACTGATATGATGTGCTAACATTTTTATGTTTCTCATAAATAAACAAGTTATCAGTAAAGTATTGCAACCTTGAAAATTCATTAAAATATCGTTTACGTACTTTTTATTTTTTTTTCTCAAAAAAATATCGGCGCAATCGAATGGATCAACAGGTCGATAGTGACGTCAACCTTCCAAAAAAAATTCCAAAGCTTTCCGTTTTTCCTAAAAACGCATATGTACGACGAATAGAAGTTATTATCAATGTCATCTCGTGAGTCAAAGTAACCCCAGTTGACGGCACTCTTTATTTTGGTGACATTTTGGATCCATTGTTTCTTATTGTTACAGCCAAAATACGGAAAGATGTATCCATCTACTATTTGGGGTCCCACGTGCGACAGTGCAGACAAGGTTATTGACTCGATGTTACTACCAGAACTTGATATCGGTGATTGGATGATATTTGAAAACACAGGTTCTTACACTTTGGTACTCGCAGCACCGTTCAATGGTTTTCCTATTCCAAAAGTACAAACAGTCGCAGACAAATCGACTTGGCTCTTTTTGAAAGACTGCTTGCCATTTTCCGAAGATGATTTTGTGATGGGGACCCCACCACCCATGGAAATGAGTGATGTTGAGTAAAACTTGTAGACCGATGGTCATCATTGACTTCTATCGACATCAACTTGTGTCAATGCAATCACTTCCATGTGTCATGACTTGTTCGGATTCAGGACCATAATCGGTTAGTTACCAGTTAGTGCAGTGGCGTAGATAGCTTTTTCTAATGGGGGGGGGGGGGGGATATGAGATTATTAAATCTCATAAAGTTATATTTTTCATTATGAAAATCATCTTTTATATGGTGCAAAGTACAAAAATTGGTTATATTCTTAACTTAGAATATTTTTACTTAAAGGGCATTGATCCCCTTAATCCCCCCCCCTCTACCTACGCCACTGAGTTAGTGACCGGCATGTTTTGATTGACTAATTTATGGAATATTTGGGTACAAATTCCATAAATGAACCAATCTAACCTAAACTAACCGCTTATGTTGTGAATCTGAACATTATTTACCAAATATTAGAATAAATCATAGACATAGAGAAATGGACAGCGCATTCGTATTTAACATAATGGTGTAATATGGGTGTAACATATGTTCTGTAAGTGAGAGAGAGATGCATGTCGTTTGGAAAATAACATATATGATTTCCAAACATATTCTGTCTCTCTCATTTGACACGGCTCTTTTTACGAGTCAGATGCGCTGTCCATTTCTTTATGTCTATGGAATAAATGATGTTATTTCTTAAGTTTTTTGTGCTATATACTTAGATATAGAGCATGGACTGCGCATCTGACTCGAAAACAGAGCCATGTCAAAAGAAAGAGATATAAAATGATTTGGGATATATGTACTTGTCCTTATTTAAATAGGACTGTCTATTTAATACTTCTTAGAAAAAGAGATAGATATATCCCAAATGCTACTGCATCTCTCATTTTCTGAAGAAATATTAAGGATGTGGCTATTTAAACTATTTATACATATCGTATGTGTACGCAATTGGCTATTTATACATACTGTGTGTTTACGCAGAGATGTTTTAATATCTATTAAATATACATACAGAATGTATAAATAGCCAATTGCATATACATACGGTATGTATAAACAGCCACATCCTTATCTTAATATAGAATGCGCGGCCCATGCTCTATGTCTATGTATTACACTGGCCGACAGCTATTTTGCTGCAGGGCATACAACTTTTTAAGGGTAATTTGGACACACTGAATCCAAAAATGATCAACATTTTACTCTTGTTTTTGCAGTATTGCAAAAATAAATGTTTTTTTCGATATGCAGACATTCAAATTCAGAATGAAACTATGTGTCCTAATTAAACTAAAAAGCCTTACATTATTCGAAAATCATATTTTAAACGAAAAAAATCGATTTTTTACCAAAATAAGGCAATTTTCTCAATTCAAAACCAGGGAATTGAACCGGAATTTATTTTTGGTTCGGGTTCGGGTTCAATAATAATTTTCGGTTCGGGTTTAGGTTAAGGTTCAGCACGGTGCAAAGTTTTTGGGTACATAAACTATTATTTTTCTCAGGTTCAGGTTCGGGTTCAAACTAAAAAATAAAAATAAATTACTATTTGAAAATAAAAAAGCTATCCTGCTGTGGGCAAAACAATATGTATGTGGTATAAAATAAAAATACATTAAAAACAGTATATTTTTAGTTTTCTAATTGTTCAGTTGTATTTAAAAAAATCAAGTTATTCAAATCACTATTTCTTGAGATAAAATTTATTTTCATCAAACTATAAATATGTATAATACACATTTGTCAAAACAATGAAGGGACGAAGATTCTGCTAGAAAAAATTAGAAAAATATAAAAATAAATTTTAAAGATTTAAATCTCTACTTTTCAGATATTTTGCAAATTGAAAAGAAATTCATTTTTACAACGTTAATAATTATAAAGCAAGCAAAAACATTTAATTTTTAGTAGTGGACTTGAGAAGTCATATCATACAGTGAAATTCAAACAAATTTCCAATTTGTTCATTTTACAATCACATTTAAAAATCAATGGAGGAAAATTGATAAAATATTATAAATAATTTCTTGAACTTTTTGAAAAAATATGGTTACCGGATACCCATAAAAAGGTTCGAGTTCGGATTCAGGTTCGCTGACTTTGAAATAAAGCGGTTAGGTTCGGGTTCAGGTTAATGAAAAATATCGGGTTTATGGTTCGGGTTCAGGTTCAGGTCCCTGTTCAAAACACTGTAACATTTACAATTTTTGTTCAATTTTAATGTTATTTACTAAAGAAGCTTTATCTATCTTCTTTATTTTTTTTTAAATCGTAATCGAATGAAAATTGGCGAAATGGTACTTAAATCAACTGCGCGTGTCAAAATTTAATAGTTCGGTCATATATTTTTTAAATTAAATACTTTAACCAAAGATCAATCGGAATGTATGTTAGTGATGGGCGATTGCGAGATGTTTCTACAATCGAAACAATCGTCACCGACTAAAATAAAATCTCGCCTTTCGATTTTACAATCGAGATGTTCGATTGTTCAACTCGATTGTAGTAGCGTAGCGACATACAATTGCGAGATATTCTTACAATCGAAACTATTTCTATCGTTTAGAATAACAATTTGTTTCGAGTAGACAGTACTCGACGTTCAGTCTGTCGAGTTTAGTCGGTTATCATTGCAATAAATCCGTTATAATTTTGAACGTTTTAACAACGCCGCGCTGCTTTAAAAAGTCTATAGTTTGGGAATTTTTTAATAAAAATTTAGAAAATAATAAAGTAGCAAAAAATTTTTTTGTAATTTTATACATTTTTGTAATTTATACTTATAAATAAATGTATCAGTAATTAATTTTTTTTTATTATTTATTTAGAATTTATTTTATGTACAGCTGTCAAGTCAAGATTTATTAACTATTTTAATTTATACTGAAACTAATCAATTAATTAAATTTGGTACTTATATTAATGTCTTTTTTCTCTTTATTATACTTTACAAAAGTAGATTTTAATTTGTTACAAAAATGCTATTTCATTATTAACCGAAACTGTCAAAAGATAAGTGTTCTAATACAGTAAGATATAGATCATAATTCATAAGCATAAAATTCAATCATCGACTTGAAATATCGATTGTTGCGATTGTATGACTCCGACAACATTCGTTCCAATAATCGATTTAAATTTTAATTCGATTATTGGAACGAAATCACTCGATAGTCGATTGTCGTGTCACATATAAATTTTAAAATTTATATGTGACACGACAATCGAGTGTTTTCGTAAGAACATTCGAGAGGTTTCGAGATATTTGAACAATCGAGACAATCGACTAAAACATCTCGCAATCGCCCATCACTAATGTATGTAGCTATGGGTTCTAATTAAACTAAAAAACCTTTTATACACATTTTTTAAGTTATTCACTTCAAAAATCATGTTTTAAACGAAGAAATTTAATTTACAAATTACCCTTAAAAAATTGTATATCCTGCAGCAAACAAATTTTTTAGGTTAATATTTTACTACGTACTTTTTAAAAAGTATTATTATCTTTTATAAATTTGTAAAATATAGTCAGTATATAAATTATAATAAAAATGTATATTTCAAACAAGGGTTATTGAAATTGAACACTGTTTACTTTTTTTACATTACATAATTTTTTTTAATTTGTCTAAAGCCCCCTGCAGGCACCATTTTTGATTTAGAAAAAATAAGAACCAGGGTCAAATTACACTAGTTTGGTTACACATTTTGATGTGTTACATGCCTTGTTATAAAAAATATATTTTTTTGCATAGCTTTGGCACCCCCCCCCCCCTGAATTTTTTTTTTTTCAAAAAGAATAAAAAATTCCAAGTTCAGTAAAAATTTCAAGGTTCTAGCTTATATAGTTTACGAGCTATTGCGCTTTGATTGAAATGGACGGACGTCAAAGTTATATTATTTCTTCGGAACCCTAAAAAACAAATATTGAAAATAAATAGTAGGATTGCGGGAAAATATTACAGTTCACAAACTATTCATGAATAAAGAATAAAACTTGTATAAGTATTAATTCGGAACTGGACGGATCTACACGACAGTGAAAACGAGACAAAAGTCGGATGAGCTGCTTCGGAGTCATAAGTAAATAATGATACGTCCGGTTTATATTATAATCTGATTTTAGATGTGGAGCTAATTTCATGCGTTATATGACAAACAGACTGACATATATTGTAAGTAGTAGATTAACTAAATTAGGACCACACAACCCATACTTACCAGAAACACGATCTGAAAAACTGAAAATAATGTAATTTTTAATAAAAAAAGAAGCAATTCAATTCAGTAAAAAATTTATTAACAAATAAGAAACAAAATAAATACAAATATATACAGTTGAATTTAAAGTGTTTTTTATCTCAGAAGCATCGTAAATTTGAACATTTTTTTTAATAATCAAAGAGTAATATTTTTTCGTTACTTTCAAGGATATTTGAAATTTGAAGGTCAACATTTTTTTAAATAGGAACCCATAGTTTTTATTTAGTAAATAACCTTATTCTACGTGAAAAAACACGAATCTTTCATTGAAAACTTTTTTTTGAAGAACCTAAGCTTTCCGAGTTATCTATCAAAATAATTCGAGATTTTGGCCTTTCTAAAAATTTGACTTATAAAAAATAAACATTACAAAAAAGTACAAGATACAAAAAAAAATTATTATGGTCTTAAACTTGGAGAGTTATTTTAATAATTTTAAAACTTTTTCTATTTATTTTATTTACGCAAAAAGAAACAAAAAATACGAATCATAAAGGGGCTAACAAATTTACAAACTAGCAAACACTTTCAAATGAGATATCAACTTATATGACAGTTCTCTTGGAGCATGAAGCATAAAACGTATTTCTGTAATACAATTTGTTGAGTCAAAATATGACCCCCGAGTTGCGTACCCCGCCACATAACATTTGACCAAACAGCGGCCGCGCGGGAATACGTTGCTGCGTATAAAGTTCTGCGCAGAATATCCGAAAAATGCGAAGCCTCCTCTAGGCGCCATTTTTTGGCATACCCCTTCCACTCTTTATTGTATCTTCATACGCATTTCCAACAAACAAAAATATTAAGTATGTATTGAGTTGTTAAATCTAAGTTTCACCCAAGTTATTAAATGATTAGGTATGCTTACTGGCCTGTGACGTCACCATGAAGTTCATTTCAACCTTCTAGATTTCAAATGGTCGCCAACGCTGTCAAACTGTCATTATATAAATTTGATCGTGATTGATTTATTATTGTGTTCTGTGTTTGTGCTATTCATTTATAGTGAAGCTTCACACATGATATTAATTATATTAATAAAAAATTATAATTTTTTTTTTTTTTTAAAACAATTTGCTTTTAAAAAACCAACTAAAAAGCTGAAAATAAAATCAGGTTAGACTCGTTCGTTCTATTGCATTTTAAAAACAGTTGATTTTGTTCATACTAGAAGAGTTAAAAAAAGTATCCTCTAGATCAGTGGTTCTTAAACTGGGGTCCGCGGACCCCCGGGGGGCCGCCAAACTTTTACGGGGGGCCGTGAATAATTTTTGGCAAAAATTAATTTGCATAAAGTACTTTTATATTTCAATTTATCAGTGATTACTTAGTATCTGACGACCTTTTTTGTTTTTCTATGAGGGATGGGGGTCTCTGAAAAATAATTGTTCAAAAAAGGGGTCCCCAGACCACATAAGTTTAAGAACCGCTGCTCTAGATGAACAAAATCAACTTTTTTTAAAATGCAATAGAACCAACGAGTCTAACCTGATTTTATTTTCAGCTTTTTAGTTGGTTTTTTAAAGGCAAATTATTTAAAAAAAAAAAAAATTTATAATTTTTTATTTTTGACTTTTTAGTTAAACATAAAATATAAAATTCAAAAACGTTCATGTTAACATACCTCCTGAATCTTTACCAACAAATAACCATTTATAATTTCGTTTTTATATTAAGTTAGTAATGATCATTATACAATTATATTTTTTCTATAAATTAAAAATCACTAAAACACATCACATATATGGTATATTTATTTATATTTATTGATTTTAATAGATTTCCTTCTATTTCTATCGTTGTCCAATGTCAATAATAAAAAAATATTTTCAACTAACACTAGTGACAGATTTTTAAAAACATGTAGCTATGGAAATAAAATATTTCGGTTGTAACTTAACTCTCGTTGTCGCTGTGTTTTTTAATTGTATTAGTATATATAGTTGATTCGTTGCCACAAACATATAAAGAAATAAATAAATTATAAATAAATATCGCGGTGAGTTAAATAAGGCAAATTTAATAATTATAATTATGTGTGATTTGTGTTTAATATTATGACAGTTGAAATCATAAATAAATAAATGAAATCAAGAAGGTTGAAAAAACATCGTGGTGACGTCACAAGTAAGCAAACCTATAGCATTTACTAACCTTGAGTTTCACCAAAAAAAAATTAAAAATAAATTAATAAGATCACTCATTAGAATGATGTAATTTATGTCTAATCAAAGAAGCTTTATGATTACAACTATAATAACACTGGTCGCATTTAAATGGTCGTTTATTGGTATGTATTAATTTATGTCTATTTATACAAGACTTTTGATTAGTGCTATATTGACACTGCTCGCATTTAAAAGGTCGCATATTTAAATGTATCACTTCATGTATCTTCAAATTACTTTTTCGTGCACATCTATAATCACACTGGTCGCATTTAAACGGTCGCTCATTAGAATGTATCAATTTAAGTCTTTTCAAATATGCTATATCTTTACAACTATATTCACACTGTTCGCACTTAAAAATTAGCTCATTAGAATGTATTAGCTGATGTCTATTCAAACTATTTTTAAGTGTATAACTGCATTCACACTGGTCGCATTTAAAACGTTGCTCAACAGAATGTATCAATTTATGTGAATTTAAGCTACCTTTATCTCTACAACAATAATCACATTGGTCGCATTTAAAAGGTCGCTCATTAGAATGTCTTAATTTATGTGTATTTAAATAACTTTTTACTTTACAGCTATATTCACATTGATCGCATTTATAAGGTCGCTCATTAGAATGTGTTAAATATTCATCACTGTGTTTTGTATCTTCAGTAAGATCTTCATTTTGTTGTTCCTTAATATTAATGTCGGTGTCTGACAGATTTTCTTCTTTAACTTCCAAGTTTTCCTATAGGAAGACAATTATTTCATTAAAAAGTAAATAAAATGAACCAGCTGTTGTTAGAATAGAAGGTACTTGTCTATTTAGGGTACGCGTCAACTCGGCGATAATAATAATTATTAGTAAATGTATTTTTAACTAGAAATTACCCGCGGCTTCACCCGCGTGTATTATGTATACATTTTTTAATCGGTATGTATTTGAACGGGAGGGATGGGGTATGGATAAAAAAGTCCATCCTTATTTTTTTCATGTACAATTTGTAACGATTTTTTTAATTTAAAATCTAAATATTATAATTTGCAACAATCATTTTTTTTTATTTTACTCATATTTCAGATTTTCTAACAAATTAAAAATGAATAATCCGTTGTTTTTAATTTAAATCGAATTAAAACATAGTGTACAGATTAGGGCTTGCAAACCGGTTAAAACCGAAACCGGTATACCGGTTTTTCGTTAACATTTACCAAAACCGAAAAACCGGGTTTTTCATGAAAAAACCGGAAGTCAATTATATCTTCTTTTTTCTTCAACTGAAAAATAATTTTATGTATCTACTGTCATTCATGAAATGTTTATGTTGTAAAATTATTTAAATTCAAATAAAAAGGGAAAGGGTGACATCTATGAAAGAACGCGCAATGTACAAATAAAAATATTATAGTGGAGTAAATGGAATTTGAGATTCATTCGTCTATAATAATAATAAAGGAGATCCAAATTGAATCTATATATATCTATTTACTATAGCTCGAATAGAGACTAATCAATTTCAAATTGAGAATTGTAAATTTCACATTTGAGATGGAAATAAATAAATCATTTATTTAA
The DNA here is from genome assembly GCA_949319165.1 of Sialis lutaria. Taxonomy (NCBI): domain Eukaryota; kingdom Metazoa; phylum Arthropoda; class Insecta; order Megaloptera; family Sialidae; genus Sialis; species Sialis lutaria. The sequence continues at coordinate 28,919,450 of OX439237.1, forward strand.
TTATAATATAATGTATTATAATACAAACTTTTTTCTTGACCAGGTTATTTTTTGGTCTTTCAATAACAGAAATTTCAAATTTGTATGATCTTTTTTTTCGACCATTCAATTAAAAATTCAAATACGTAAATATACCATTCTCCGATTTTTATTTTTGCTCGCCGCGCCGAGTCCTCCCTAATCCTCGACCCCAGGTTAGAGTCTTGTTAACCCCCCTTCCTCCCGCTCATGTAGGAGCCACTGTTTCAATTATTATTTTACTTAATATTACGATTTATTTTAAATCAAGCTCCCAATGATTTACTTTTACTCAAATTAACAAAGCATAATCAATGCATCCGTTTTGAATCTTTATACATGAGTGATATATCAGCTACAATCAGCAACAATAATATTTTCGCGTATTTTTTTAGTTACTGTAATCGAAACTCACAATCAGTTCCGGCATTTTTCTTCACCACTGAGTATGTGGTACTTCAATGCCTAAATCACTTTTAACACTAGCTTTTAAACTTAACCAATTTAAAAAAGATAATTCCCAATTTGAAATTGATTATTCCCAATTTGCAATAGATTAGTCTCAATTTGAAGAAATATAGACCAATAAATCGTTTTTATTTTTAAATATCAATTTATTGTTTTATTTTAATAAATTAAAAAAAAAAAAAAAACCCGAAAAAACCAGTATACCGGTTTTCATTTTACGAAAAAACCGAACACCGGTTTTTGAAATTTAGTCGGTTTTTTGCAAGCCCTAGTACAGATAGTCTGGAACAGCATGTATAAGTATCTATACTATTTACAGCATAAAAAAGATTACTCTGTATAATACTATACTATCAGGCACTGATCTAGATTTCAATATTCTATTTAATTTTTTTAACTTTCGGCCTATTTTTTACCGAAGGCGATTATTCTGCTGAAGATGAAATTTTGGCCAAAACCGGTCGGATACTACATATAATACATGAAACTTGCACATATATGCAAATGTCAGGGATTAAATATACAACACAAGTACTGAATATAATTTACAACATACATTTATGTATGAGAGCTATACAGGGTCCTCCAATAGTGTGTCCGGCATTGTTTTACGCCCAAACTATTGAAGATAGAGTTTTAGGATAAAAAATGTATTATATATATTGACCCTAAAGAATTTCAGGAAAATAATTTCAACCCCCTAAAACCGCTCCTTGGGGGGTAGTTTGAGGGGTACATACCCGTTTCTCAGTTAAATCAAATGGAATGGTATATCAAAAAGTACATATTTGTAAAGATCATAAAAAAATAAGAAACTTTCGTAAAACAAAAATTTTCATACTTTCAATTGTTTAAAAAATATGGCGACTTGTTCTCAAATTTTAGGGTTTCACTAAAAGTGCTGTAATTTCGTTAAAAATTAATGGAATTTTATTATTTTTTCAAATTTAGAAAGTAGAAATAATGAACTTTGTAAAGATGTATGACTATTTGTGATTTTGATAGTTTAAAGTGTCATACGCGATATATCAAAAATTCAAAAGTTCAACTAGCTATAATTCGAAATTTTCAAATACAACGGTATATCAATTAGTACTTTTTCTTAAAAAGGATATGTAAATAAACAACTTTTGTTAAGAAAATTTAAAATTTAAAATTATAATTTTAAAATTGAAAACTGAAAATTAAAATTTTTAATTTTAATTTTTTTTATCAAAAACTGTTTATTGACATATCTTCTTTAAGAAAAAGTACCAATTGATATACCATTGTATTTAAAAATTTTGAATTATCCCTAATTGAACTTTTCAATTTTTGGTATGTCGAGTATGACACTTTAAACTATTAAAATCTCAAATAATCATACATCTTTACAAAGTTCATTATTTCTACATTATAAATTTAAAATAATAATAAAATTCCATAAATATTTAACGAAATTAGAGCACTTTGAGTAAAACTCTAAAATTTGAAAACAAGTCGCCATATTTTTTAAACAATTGAAACTATGAAAATTTTTGTTTTACGAAAGTTTCTTCTTTTTTCATTATCTTTACAAATATGTACTTTTTGATATACCATTCCATTTGATTTTACTGAGAAACGGGCATGTACCCCTCAAACTACCCCCCAAGGAGCGGTTTCAGGGGGTTGAAAATATTTTCCTGAAATTCTTTAGGGTCGATATATATAATAAAATTTTTATCCTAACTCTCTATCTTCAATAGTTTGGGCGTAAAACAATGCCAGACGCACTATTGGAGGACCCTGTATATAAGGTGACCAAACGTACTCCTTTAGGGAGTTTTGAACTCCTTTTTTGTGGACAGTACTCCTTTTTAAACTGTACTCTCAAACTACTCCTTTTTTTAATTTTATACTCCTTTCTACTTCCAAATACATAAAAATTACAACGATTACTATTGATTTTCATATTATATAAAAAATATATCAACAATTGAGGGGTATGCAGCAACAAGGAGTTAACTCCAGTTTTTATAATTTGTGGGAAAATAGAAAAAACTGTTTAAAAAATGGAGAATGTATTTAAATCCCCTTTGTCTTCGTCCAATTATTATTTGTCACCGACCACATGTACTAATTCCATTGAGAAATTCGTTAAATTCGAAATTCTAGAGTCAATTTTATTCTGGAGTTTACTCCTTTTTGACCCAAATAGTTGAAAATTATTTTCTTTTTAAAGTAAGGAAGCATTGAATAAGAACAATTTTCAAGAAAATTGGTTTATTTCAAGAAAGAACACAGTAACGAGTGTACTAACTAAATTCTAAGCCCAAAAACAAAGAGTCAGCTCCATTTTTACCCAAGCGAATGATGCAGCTAACTCATTCTAGCGGATACCTTGAGAATTATCAACGGTAGGTATAACTCTTTGTTGAACCAAACGAAAGAATGATTTTTCCCCCAAGAAACGGTTATTAACTCTGTTTGGCCTAAAAATGGAGTTAACTCGTTGTTGCTGCAAACCCCTCAATTACCATAGATCATTACAATTAAAAAAGGTCATTACAATTGGACAGTATTTTTTTTAAATAATCTTATGACTACTCCTTTTATGCCAAAAATAATTGGTCACCTTACTATACAGGGTGATTCAGCACTGTCGTGCCAAACTTGAACAGTAGATTGAGAAAAATATTTTAAGCACAAAACTTCCAATAAACATGTGTCCGGAAATTTTTCCTTAGGGAACTACAGGACTCCAAAGATTTGACTAAAAATGAGTTTTAATTTAATATCTAGAGAACCCGTTGTGATAGAATTATGAAATTTAGTATTTGGTTTAGTAATAATAAGTGTTATCAATTTCTAATATTAACCAATTATATTTTAGACCAGGGCTGTATAGGGCCAGTGGGCCCATCGATTCTTATCTAGTATTTGTTTGTTCGTTAATTTATTTCCTGAGTTGGTACATCAATAAGATTATATGACACACAAAAACATACTTTGCTTGTTTATCATAGGATAAACCGTTTTCGAGAAATATCGATGGAAAAGAAAACTTGCAGAATTTAACTTAATACGGATACTTGAAATTACAAAAAATAAATTTATATTCTTTTTCAATGATTAAAGGTAAGAATAAAGTTCATATAAATAAACCTCCTAATATGAATCCTGTAAGATCTATAGCCAGTTCTATTACTGTTACATGTACTTTATTAACATAACTAAAACACAAACTAAAAATGGCTATTTGTTGATATGGATGCATTTTCGGAGGTATATTTATATTAACTTTTGTTTTATTTTTTATCATGGAAGAAGAATATAAATTTATTATTTGTAATTTCAAGCATTCGTATTATGTTAAATTCTGCATGCTTTCTTTTCAATCGATATTTCGCGAAAACGGTTTATCCTATGATAAACAAGCAAAGTATGTTTTTGTGTATTTTGTGTCATATAATCTTATAAAAGTACCAACTCAGGAAAAAAATTAAGGAACAAACAAATACTAGATCAAAATCGATGGGCCCACTGGCCCCATACAGCCCAGATCTAAAATATAATTGGTTTATATTAGAAAACGATAACACATATTATTACTAAACCAAATACTAAATTTCATAATTCTATCACAAAGGGTTCTCTAGATATTAAATTAAAACTCATTTTTAGTCAAATCTTTAGAGGCCCGTAGTTCCCTAAGGAAAAATTTTCGGACACATGTTTATTGGAAGTTTTTTGCTTAAAATATTTTTCTCAATCTACTGTTCAAGTTTGGCACGACAGTGCTGAATCACCTGTATAGTAACGTTGAAAATGTACATTTTTCATATTTTTAATACGATTGTTTTGGAGCCACTGTTTTTATTGAGTTTTACATTTACGCATGCTCGGCATATGTCAAACATTTCGAGATTATCGAAATGTTTGACAAGTAGATGTATCAATTAATGTATAACCTTTATTTTCGGTAAATCTCAATATTATTTAATATAAGCAATTCCTTTCATTACCTGAAATTCTTGCTTATGATATTTTGAAAATTCATCATAAACATCAATATCTTCCAGAAGGTCGACTTCTTCCGGTTCTTCCTTTATATTTTCTTGTTTCACGGGAAACATTTTTATATGTTTTTGTTTTTGAGGTTCACTCTACAATATAAATTAAATTATTATATCAATCAAATAACAATTACAGATTCACTGAGAACTATCACAAAGTATTAAACTCACAATTAGTTAAATTCTGTTAAATACAATAGCGAATGTTTAAGCCACCATTGGATATTTCAGTGGTGGACGCATGAAGAACAATAAAGAATAGAAACAGGAGAGTAAACTCGATTGGAAGGGGTAGGTCGAAAAGTGGATTTGTAAGAAAAAGTAAGAAATTACTTTGTGCGCAGTCACCACTCTATACACAACTATACGGTTGCGCAGTCAACTACTGAGAATACCCACTTCGAGGATCGTATTTTGACACATATAACTATTGTATTACAGAGATACAGAGTTTACTCTCCTGTCTTTATTCTTCATGATGTCTGTCAAATTACACCATAGAGATATAGTATTACTAGAGCGGTAACTTGAATCTGATCTTAGAGCATGTACCTACTAGAGACAGCCTTGCCGCTCGGCCGTACGAACAAGCGTGTGAGATAGAAAACGCAATAACGCCAGTGGCGTCACTTGGGATGGTTTCACCCAGTGCGGTACTCATGGTGTCACCCCTCCTCATAACAATAATAGTAGTTATATCAGATCAGTTTAATATTCAGAGTGAAAGACCTTTTTAGGGTTCCGAAGAAACCCTATTAATATCACTTTGTCGTCCGTCCGTCCTATTCACTCTAAGATCAATAGCTCGTAAACTAAATAAGCTAGAACCTTGAAATTTTGACAGAATATGTAAAATGACACCCTCTAGTAAAATATGTACAAATATTTTCGAAAAATATTTTTTTATACTTTCTTTTTATACCAAGGCAAGTGGCACATCAAAATGTGTAACCAAGCTAGTGTAATTTGATCCTTATTCTTATTTTTTTTATAAATCAAAAATGGCGCCTACAGGGGGCTTTAAAGCAAATTAAAAAAAAAAAAAAAAAAAAAAAATGTATTCCAAGTCGTGTGGGGTCTCAAAATGTAGATTTCAGTGAGTAGAATATGACACTATTTTTTATTTTTTTTTCTAAATCAAAAATGGCGCCTGCAGGGGGCTCCAAGCAAAAATTTTGTCTGCCCCCCCCCCCCCCTCTAACTCTGTAACAACTGGCTCAAAAAATCTGAAAAAAATTAAGTAATGAGGCTTTGGTGAGACTACCAACGACAAATACTAAAGTCACCAATATCATTTCAAATTTTGGAGAAAAGGGGAGGGTTGTCACACATTTTTTTATTTTTATTTTTTTATCTGGGCATGTGGGGTGTCGAAATGTAGATTTCAATGAGTAGAATATGAAACTATTTTTTATATTTTTTTAAAATGGCGCCTGCAGGGGGCTTCAAGAAAAAAATTGGTACACCCCCTCTCTAGCTCGGTAACTACTGACAAAAAATCTGAAAAAAAATTGGTAATGGGGTTTTTATATTACTAGTAACGACAAATACTAAAATCAACAATTTCATTTCAAATTTTGAAAAAATAAGGAGGGGCGTCACGGAATTTTTTTTATTTTCATATTTAGGCTTGTGGGGTGTTAAAATGTAGATCTGAATTAATAGAATATGATCCTATTTTTATATTTATTTTTAACTCAAATATGCACCTGTAAATGGCTCTAAACAGTCCACGTAGTATATACTTCGGAACCCTTATGGCATACACTCGTGTATGTCTTGACGGATTTTTTTTTCTTTAGTTTGCAAGTAAAGGATTTATAACTGCAGTTAAATGTGATGGCCATGAAGTAGTACCTGGAGATGACTCTCTGTATATTTGTAATACAATTTTTTGTGTCAAAATATGAATACCGTGGTGGACGGTACTTCGTTGCGCATTAGTTGACGCGCATCTGTGTATCCCGCCCGTAAGGTTGTAGGATTGTGTGAGTATTCGCGGGTATACTGAGGGGTGAATGCAGAATAAGAAATGAAATATAAATTAATATAAGATAACAGTAGAAAATTTGCACATTAAATCAAATAAATAGGTACAGTAGAATTTTTGATAAACTATAATAATACTTCGCTATAATGAAATAATCAATTAATTAAAAACTATACATTTACCTTCATGAGCACCCCGTGCTTTTATTGGTTTTAGTCATAAAAACCTGAATTTTTGTGATAGTTGAAAATTTATATTGTTACTTTTTAGTGCATTTTTGATAAAAGCTTGTTTTTAAAAAGTATTTTTTTATATAATTTTATTACTAATTATACCCGACATGTCGCTCATATTCAAAGGTTCATATATGATGCATTAAATATGTTAGCAGGGCTGGATTTACAAATTCGCCGCCCGTAGGCAGTTGCAAAAATTGGCGCCCTTTTCATTTAATAAAATTAAAAAAAGTGAATATTTTTCATATTAATGAGCTTTTTTTTTTTCGTTGTCAAATTTTTTTTTAGGTTATTACATAACAAATTTACCAAAACGCTCAAATCTGCCGCCCCTAAATTTTTGCCGCTATAGGCACGTGCCTACATTGCCTGCATGGTAAATCCGGGCCTGTATGTTAGTTAATATTTGTAATTCCCCCCCCCCCCCCCCCCCGACGTAGGGGCCATTCTTACAATTATTATTTCACTTTTTAAAATCGGGCCTCCTTATAATTTACAACTACTCAAACTCATAAGACATAAGTATTTAATGCATCATATACGATTTTTTGAATATGAGCGAAATGTCGGGTACAATTATTAAATATAATTTTCGTGATATTTTTTCGTTCAATATTTTTAGCCGTTGCAATCGAAATTCAGTTTGAGTCATATTTACTGTCTTCACCACTGGATGTGTGGTATTTCAATCAGGGAGTCGAACCGGTGCTATTTCCCGAACCGGTTCGGTTCCGGTTCACACAGAAAATAAAGTTCCAGTTTTCGTTCCGGTTCAATTTTTTATTTTTTTATTATTTCGGTTACCGGTTCAATGTACCTCCGAACCGGTTCGAACCGGTTTTTTTAAATTTTTTTTTGTAAATTATTCAAATATACACCCAAAAAAGAAATTAGTAAGTATTGATTGAATATACGAGTACAACTTACAGTGCGGCATGTTACAAAGTCGCTTCGAACCGTCAAATTGTAAAATTTACAAACTTGAGAAAAATTAGTAAATTTTACAAAATAAAAATGTATATATTTCACAGTAAGAAATTGTAATGCGGCCAGCATGAATAGATATGCAATAGAGTGATTATTACTAAAGAAAATTGTAATTTGTTACATAGGATACGTTATTTATTACTGGTTAGCGTTGCGAAAGATGTTTATTAGAAATAGGAATTTTAAATCATAAAAATAACAGGTGGAACTATTGATATTTGCAAAAATTACAATTTCATTTTGTTGAAATTACTAATACTACTATGAAATAATACTTACTTCTACAGGAAATTTGTACTCACAGGAAAGGTTCCTGGGTGCCACATTCTGATTTTAATGAAATTTGGTAAAAATTACAAAAAATATAAAAAAATGAAACATTATTACAATGGTAAAAAATATTATTTTCATATTATTAAATATTTTAATTACATTATTGAAAAATTATTTAATTACACAAATTATATTAATTTTAATTAAGTTCTTAAATTTAAATGACTAATAATTATTGTGTATACAAAATACTTTTATTAAACTAATAATAAATGAGTAATTTTAAAACTACATTACATACAGGCTGATTCAGCACTATTGTGACTAACTTGAACAGTAAATTGAGAAAAATATTTTAAACAAAAAATTCTATGTCCGGAAATTTTTCATGAGGGAGTTGCATCCCTCCAAAGATTTTGTCCAAAATTCAAATTTCACAATGGACTCTATAGATATTTAATAAAAATTATTTTCTGTATTTCCAGAATATACTTCATATTCAAATGAAGAAGCTTCGGTACAATTACTTCAATTGATTGTCCATCAAAGTTGTGTTTCTTTAAATGAGCTTGAAATGATTTTAATTTATCAAATCTTTGATAGCATTTAGATAAGCATTAAAAATAACCTGAAATTATACTTTGATGTTCTTCACTTTTAATATGTGAATTAAAAGTAGTATAATGAGTAAAAATTGTAGAGCATGAGCATCTAATTTGTGCCATATTGATTATAATTATATTTTTTTAATTATTTTAAATTGTAAAGAAACGTTATTAAACAATACATATAAAAAAGCACTTGTAATAAATATATAAGAATTTAAATTAATTAAGAGACATTTGAGTAGCTTTAATATCACCTAGTAAGGCAGTTAATGAAGAAGATAAAGATATATCTTCTGCTGTATCTATATTAAACAACGTTTTTTGAATTAATAACCAAGGGGCACGCGCTTCAGGCGGAAACTTTATATTAAGTGTAAAGTATATTTTAAATACTGTTAATACGGCCTCTATAGGGCTGTTAACACTATATGAAATGTCATTTACTCTCACATATGATTCACTTATGTCTTCCAATGGTCCTACAATAATTGGACGTGGTTGACATGGGATTTTATGTTGGACCATCCAGCGTTGCAATCGATCTATTGATTCGTTTTTATCATTTAGGCTCTGCAAAAAAAATTTTGGGATGTTAGATGCATATAGTATATTAAATAATTTTATTATAAAATAAAAAGTAATGTATATTTTATGGAATTTAAATTTAGATTATATAAAACCCAGTTTAAACATTGAACGAATATATAGTTTTAAAATAAATATAAATTCTTTTATATCGACTTATGATATAATACTCACTTCAATGTGGAACAAGAATCCTCGTTGAACTTCCGAGGTAGTCGGATTCCACCACGAAGACCCGTTCTTTAATTTTCGTCTAGGACCATCTGCAGTTGACGGAGGTATTGCAAATGGATTTTTAAATAATGTTGGTATTATCCATAATACCAAAGTATCCAGTGTAGCTATTTTGATGTAGAAATAATTATTTAATAATAACCCAAAGAATAAACTATTTTATCTTCTGTAGATACTTACATGATGTGACATTAGCAAAATTATCCACATACTTGGATAGGTCGGGATCTTTCGGTTTGCGAATACCTAGTAGTAATCGCACTAAACACGTTCTTAGGGTTATCCACTTTTCTTCCAAATTTTTACAATTTGGGTATAGCTTTTCAAAATCACTGATTAACTGCACAAAATCACGTAATCACCGCAACAGACAATCATAGAATGACTCAGTGGCTGGCTGACAAGTACAGGCTTGTACGTTTTTTGAAAGCCGTTATAAGTTACAATTCTGCATTGTAAGTTTTCCAGAGCGACATTTGAATTAGCTAAAAACGATTTCTCACATTGTAAAATTTACCGATCGTTCAATCAATTACTATATATTGCACACAGAGTTGGGCAAAATTCAATTGTAACAGCAATTAAAAATAAACAATTTTTATCACTGTATAATAAATCTCGGTCTTCTAAAGTAAACAAATGACAGGCATCGTAAAACAAATATTACCTATAAGAATTAAAGAAACTCAAATGTAGAAAAAATAATACTCGCTGAATAAACAAAATTTGAATATTAATTACTTGGACGTTCTACGAAAAAATAATGTTCAATTCCATTAATACAAATCGCCAATAAAACTGTTAAAACAGTTGAAGAGATAAATATAAATATAAATAAATAAAACCTATTTATACTATTATAAGTACCCAATTACAAATACAACTACAAAGAAAAAGTTTACAATATTGCATTGTAATTCAAACAAAAGTAATACGTTATTAATGCTAATGCTATTAATTACAGTGTGTTATTGTAAAGCTTACTAATGAAAAAGTTAAAAATAAATTATTTCACAATAGACGTGCCAATTTATTTAAATTTACAATGTAAAATTGTATTTAATACATTATCGGGATTATTGTAAAATTTCCGTACTAAAAATGTAAAAAAAATCATATCTCGGTATGAAAATTACTTCAATATAAAGTAACATCTATTGTTACAACACTGCATTGTAAATTTTAGTTATTACTAATGAATCCGGCCAAGTGCTAGGAAAATTAGCTAAAATTACAATGTTTACAGTATCTACTGCTTATTTTCCTTGTATTTACTTGATTTACAAGACGAAGTTGTAATTTTTGCTTATGTTCAAAAAATACTTTTTTCCGTGTATGTAATAATTTTAATTAAATTATAATTAAACCTACCCTATAATTTTTGAATTATATTTTCCTACATATCTTTACTTTCCAATTATGTGTATACTGTATGTATCAATACTTTTATGGCTTGTTTTCTTTATTTGTATTAATTTTAAAAAATGTGGTTATGCCGGAATAATAAAATTGCTGACAATTCATATTTGGACTATGCTCAATGAAATTTAAATTTAACGTGTATTTTAATAACAATTTTCATGTATTTCTGAAAATACCATTTTTCTCTCAATCTTTCCCATTTTTTCTTGTATATTACCTTTATGACTTTTTCTGATAGCAGGCCAATTTTTAAAGATGAACAAAGAGTGTTTTTTTATTAATTTATAAATTCCGCAGAAAAATTGAAATTTGTTATTAATTTACTAATATATAAGCACAGCTACATTTGGGTCAGTCCGCGGTAATCGATACCATATAGTTAAAAATATATTTTACGAAAATAAATACTAAAATATAAAATTAACAGGCTATTTAACATCAATTTTCATAAACCAAAAGAAAATTAGAAAAATGTTAGTTAATTTTCAAAATATTTCAAAAATTTCCAAAAAATTTCAAAAAGGACAACAAATAAGGTGAAATCACAATAACTTACTTAAGAATAAGTGACGATCGTGCCAAACTATTAAGTCTTTGACAATTACATATCAAACGTGACGTTTGACCAAATTAAAAAAAAATTACCCTCACCAACAATAATGACTAAGGGTGACCACATTTATTATAAATTTAATGAGTATATTGATGTATTTGATAAATAATTGCTATAAGTATTAGTTAATAATATCAATAACGTCAATAAGCAATTAAACACACAAATAGTATTCTTATTGTACCTATCCTTTAATTCAACGTGTCACACCCGTCACATTTTCTGTCACACCCGTCACAATGTTTGTTGAGTAATAACCAGGTAAATAGATTACATATTTACCTGATGCTCTTGTGTTACTAAAAAATAATTTATTCGTAACATAATAAAGTACGATTATTATAAAGTAATTTCAATATTTTCGCTAAACTTTTGAGATTTTGAATAGAGGTTGCAAGACTTGCAATAGTTGGCATCACACCCGTCACAGGGCTTTGAACGCTGACGTTTTTTTGTAAAATATCCGTAGACCTTTTATTCTTTCAATATATGTACATTAGGGTGGGTCAAATTGTATATGGCCGAAAAAATCTCTATGGGCAACTCGCGATTCTGGTACTATGGGCCATAACAAGTATTTTTGCCAATAGAACCATACCTCTAAAATCATTTTCGAGCTTGCCGAAATTTGTCTGAAGATATTTTCCAAAATCCACAAAAATGCACGAAAACGCCCCCTGGCGGCAGTCAAAAATAAAAATAAATGTGAAAAATGGATTTCCCGACCCAAAAAACTCCAGTATACACATTTTCAATAATTGTACATTCGAAATGCACTAAATAGATCAATTTCTGAGTATTTTGGAAAATATCTTCAGACAAATTTCGGCACGCTCGAAAATGATTTTAGAGGTATGGTTCCATTGGCAAAAATACTTGTTATGGCCCATAGTACCAGTATCGCGAGTTACCCATGGAGTGAAAATAATGGACCCACCATAATGTACATGTAGGTATTACATTAAGATCTACAGAAAAATGGTAAAACCATGTTATTAACTAGTATTATTTAGAAATTATGAACTCCAATCCGAGTTGAAATATCACACCCGTCACCGCGGACCCATTTGTCAGTGGTGCCAATTATAAGTAATTGCAAAAATTATTTTACATTTGAAACAGAATAATAAATATATTTGTATAAATACATTTGCAATGAAAAATTAAACTTCATTGAACCGGTAAAATTAAACTTTATTGAACCGGTAACCGAAAGTTTGTTTTTCGGTTCGGCTCCGGTTCAGGTTCAACGTCATGTTTAAAATTTCGGTTCAGGTTCAGTTCCGGTTCGCCCAAAAATTTCGTTCCGGAACCGGTTTTCGGTTCGGGTTCGGGTTCGGTTCGACTCCCTGATTTCAATTCTTAAATCAATTATAGCACTAGTTTTTAAACTTAACCAATATAAAATTGATGATCCCCAATTTGAAATTGATTATTCTCAATTTGAAATTGTTTAGTCTCAATTTGAAATTGATTATTCCCAATCTGAAATTGATTAGTCTCAATTTGAACTTGAAAAGTTATAATAGTGACGTATAATAAATAAAAACAACAAAATTGTCTAAACGTCAAAATTTAATAAGCAAAGAAACAATACATTACAATTCCTTAGTCGACTTTAGCCGAGTTCACAGCACCAGCCAACTCGCATAAAATAATCACGTGTAGATATTAAAAAGCAAGATAACATGCTGTATACTATCATTGCTTTTTGATGTCTACACGTGATTATTTTATGCGAGTACGTTGGTGCTGTGAACTCGGCCTAAGGCCGCGGCAATACGCTTCCAGTCGACTTTAGCCGAGTTCACAGCACCAGCCAACTCGCATAAAATAATCACGTGTAGATATTAAAAAGCAAGATAACATGCTGTATACTATCATTGCTTTTTGATGTCTACACGTGATTATTTTATGCGAGTACGTTGGTGCTGTGAACTCGGCCTAAGGCCGCGGCAATACGCTTCCAGTCGACTAGACCGAGTTCACAGCACCAGCCAACTCGCATAAAATAATCACGTGTAGATATTAAAAAGCAAGATAACATGCTGTATACTATCATTGCTTTTTGATGTCTACACGTGATTATTTTATGCGAGTACGTTGGTGTGAACTCGGCCTAAGGCCGCGGCAATACGCTTCCAGTCGACTAGACCGAGTTCACAGCACCAGCCAACTCGCATAAAATAATCACGTGTAGATATTAAAAAGCAAGATAACATGCTGTATACTATCATTGCTTTTTGATGTCTACACGTGATTATTTTATGCGAGTACGTTGGTGCTGTGAACTCGGCCTAAGGCCGCTGCAATACGCTTCCAGTCGACTAGACCGAGTTCACAGCACCAGCCAACTCGCATAAAATAATCACGTGTAGACATTAAAAAGCAAGATAACATGCTGTATACTATCATTGCTTTTTGATGTCTACACGTGATTATTTTATGCGAGTTCGTTGGTACTGTGAACTCGGCCTAAGTCGACTCGAAGCGTATATTTGCCACGACCTTACATTCGGAGATTAACCCGTGCCATTTGAAAAAACGAATTTCGAGAAACAGCTGCCTGAAACAGTCAGCAAGTACGGAGTGATGGAAGCGCGCGAACACTCACTATGTTAGCATTCGAATTTATTTTAAAAAAATCGGGGGTGATTTTTAAAAGTATAAGGATTGAGAAAATGCAAAAAAATCGATTTTTTGAAATTTACAATGTGGTCAAGTACTTAAACTCGGAACCGGACGGATCTACAAGACAGTGAAAACGAGACGTAAATACGTCCGGTTTATATTATAATGTAATTTTAGTTGTGGAGCTAATTTCATGCGTTATATGACAAACAGACTGACATATATTGTAAATAGCAGATTAACTAAATTAGGGGTTCACCAGTGGCGTACGCTGGAGGGTGTTAGGGCGGGGGGTCAGAACCACCCCCATGACATTTTTTTAGATCAATATTAATATTACTCTCAAGAAAACTATAAATTTGGAACATTTATTTTGGAGACCTTTTTTTACTGATTATCAATCATTTTTTTTCTCTCTTTGACCCCCCCCCCCCCCTTGACACCATCCTGCGTACGTCACTGGGGCTCACAACCCATACTTACCAGAAACACGATCTGAAAAACTGAAAATAGTGTAATTTTTAATAAAAAAAAGCAATTCAGTTTAGTAAAAAATGTATTAACAAATAAGAAACAAAATTGATACAAATAAATACAGTTTAAACAGGGTAGTGAATTTGAAGTGTTTTTTATTTCACAAGGGAACCTTTTCAAGTCGAAAATTCGTATCGAGTTTAAACTATGTATATAGTTAGAGGAGGTCAAGATAAATAAGAAAAAAATATCACATCTGCGGTAAAACGGTTTAAGGGGATGAAACACCCCCTTTGAAAATGTGCAAAATAATTATATTTTTCAAATAACTCTGAAACTAATGAAAATTTAAAAAATCTACAATACAAAATTTTCATGATTATTTATGCTCTATCATTCTTTTTTAGGTCTTTAATGCATAAAAAACATTAAAATTAAATGTGAAGACCTTTTTTATGTCTTTAATGCATAAAAAACATAAAAATAAAATGTGGAGACTTTTTTTAGCTTTTTTTATTTTAAATCTGTAAAAAAAATTTGTTTACCTTGTGGTCCCTGCTAATAATAATATCAAAGTGATCCCTGGTAAACAAAAGGTTGGGAACCACTGCTCTAGATGGAGATTATGTCGAAGAATAAAAGAGTTCTTTCATTAAAAAAATAGTTTTTCATTGTTAGCCCAAATACTTTTCAGCCCATTATCATTAGTATTTCATTGTTTGAGTACCGTTCAATTACTGCACTGGCATAAATTATATGCACATGCAACACCTAAATAACGTATTACCAACAAACAAAAATATTAAGTATGTATGGAGTTGTTAAATCTAAGCTTCACCAAAAAAAAATAACAAAAAATTAATAAGATCACTCATTAGAATGATGTAATTTATGTCTAATCAAAGAAGCTTTATGATTACAACTATAATAACACTGGTCGCATTTAAATGGTCGTTTATTGGTATGTATTAATTTATGTCTATTTATACAAGACTTTTGATTAGTGCTATATTGACACTGCTCGCATTTAAATGGTCGCTCATTAGAATGTCTTAATTTATGTAAATTTAAACTACATTTATGTCTACAACAATAATCACATTGGTCGCATTTAAAAGGTCGCTCATTAGAATGTCTTAATTTATGTGTATTTAAATAACTTTTTACTTTACAGCTATATTCACATTGATCGCATTTATAAGGTCGCTCATTAGAATGTGTTAAATATTCATCACTGTGTTTTGTATCTTCAGTAAGATCTTCATTTTGTTGTTCCTTAATATTAATGTCGGTGTCTGACAGATTTTCTTCTTTAACTTCCAAGTTTTCCTATAGAAAGACAATTATCTCATTAAAAAGTAAATAAAATGAACCAGCTGTTGTTAGAATAGAAGGTATACTTGTCTATTTAGAGTACGCGTAATAGCGTAATAACTATGCGCATCCAACTAGGCGATGGTCAAATCGGCGATAATAATAATTATAAGTAAATATATTTTAACTAGATATATACATTTTTTAATTGGTCCGTATTGGAACGGGAGGGATGGGGTATGGATAAAAAAGTCAATCCTTATTTTTTTCATGTACAATTTCTAACGATTTTTTTAATTTAAAATCTAAATATTATAATTTGCAACAATCATTCTTTTAAATTAAACTCATATTTCAGATTTTCTCATTGTCATAAAATAACAAATAACTAATAACAAATGAAAAAAAATTGTCAAGACATACACCAGTGTATGTCATAAGGGTTCCGAAGTATACAGAGTGTTCGCGGGAACCGAGTGATCATTGCTAACTTTGTTATTATTAGAGCTAGAAGATCGGTTAAATGGACAAAGTATCAGTATTTTTTCCGGGATGAATAATGGCGGTGTCAAAAAAACAATTGAATGACAAATTTCAGAGATATATTGAAATATAACATTTTTTTAAATGGAACACCCTGTATATTATTATTGAATTTTGTAGCTGAGGATGTTCTCTTTATAAAAGTGCAATACATGTATCATGGTAAAATTGATAGAAAACAAGTTATAACAAGTATAAAATCAATAGAAAATATCGAAAAATAGTGTGCTATGAAGATTTAATAAAATACAAACAAATGATAAAAAAATTTAAAACAATAATTTCAGATATGTGTGCCTTATTTCGCAGATTTTTAACGTTTTTGAGCATTATTCATAAAAAAATATAATTAATTATAATAATTTTTTTTTCGTTATCAGTTAAAATCAAAAACGTTTAAAATTTGCGAACAAATGACATCAAAATCTTAAACTATTGTTTTAAATGCTTTAATCGTTTGTTCTCAATTTATTAAAACTTCATAGCACACTGATTTTCGATATTTTCTATTAATTTTATACTTGTTATAACTTGTTTTCTATCAATTTTACCATGATACATGTATTACACTTTTATAAAGAGAACATCCTCAGCTACAAAATTCAATAATAATACACAGGGTGTTCCATTTAAAAAAATGTTATATTTCAATATATCTCTGAAATTTGACATTCAATTGTTTTTTTGACACCGCCATTATTCATCACGGAAAAAATACTGATACTTTGTCCATTTAACCGATCTTCTAGCTCCAATAATAACAAAGTTAGCAATGATCACTCGGTTCTCGCGAACACCCTGTATACTATATACGTGGACTGTTTAGAGCCATTTACACGTGCATTTTTGAGTTAAAAATAAATATAAAAATAGGATCATATTCTATTAATTCAGATCTACATTTTGACACTCCACAAGCCTAGATATGAAAATAAAAAAAAATCCGTGACGCCTCTCCTTATTTTTTCAAAATTTGAAATGATATTGTTGATTTTAGTATTTGTCATTACTAGTTTTATCAAAACCCCATTACCAATTTTTTTCAGATTTTTTTGAGGCAGCAGTTACTGAGCTAGAGAGGGGGTGGACAATTTTTTTCTTGAAGCCCCCTGCAGGCGCCATTTTAAAAAAATATAAAAAATAGTTTCATATTCTACTCATTGAAATCTACATTTCGACAACCCACATGCCCAGATAAAAAAATAAAAATATTTTTTTTTGACACCCTTCCCCTTTTCTCCGAAATTTGAAATGATATTGGTGACTTGAGTATTTGTCGTTGGAAGTCTCACCAAAGCATCGTTATCTAATTTTTTCAGATTTTTTGAGCCAGTAGTTACCGAGTTAGAGGAGGGGGGGGGCAGACAACATTTTTACTTGGAGCCCCCTGCAGGCGCCATTTTTGATTTATAAAAAAAAATAAAAAATGATACCTCATTTGAAAGGGTTTTTCATTCTGAATACGGTGCTTTTTGATTTTTTCAAATCTGTTTAGTTTTAGTCAAGTTATTTACATTTTGAATCCCATAAATGCAATGATTTTCTGATCAAAAAACAAATATTTACAGCTAAAATTCAAAACAAAGTAGGCTTATTTTCTTATAAAATAATTCAAAAACATTCAATTTGGACTGGATGTTGGTAAATTTTTTTTAATTAAATTTTTTTAATTTTTTAATCAATTCAATAAATGTCCAAACTGAATGTTTTTGAATTATTTGATAAGAAAATAAGCCTACTTTGTTTTGAATTTTAGTTGTAATTATTTGTTTAATAATGTGGTATTTTTAGAAAGAGGACATTCCTATGTATATAATGTAGGTATATAATTTCATCGTGACGCTTTTTGACGCAAAAAAGATATCTCTCGAAAAATATACATTTTCGAAAAAAAAAAAATCTTTATTATATAAACACGTTAACCCATTCACTGCTAGCAAATATATTGAACAATACTGCGACGCTGAAAAAATCGTATTTTATTTTTAAAACTCAAAGCCACCCTAAATGATTTTCAAAAATACGAATTGATGCGAATTCTGCTGAACTCTTATGATCCTTTCGCGGATACTACGCACAAACCAGATGTTAAAGAACCTCATTATTATCCGTATATTTACTGTCCGTTCTTCGTTATTGTCCACCCCCGTTATTGTCCGATTGTTTATCACCTTTTCCTGATTTTTGAAGTGAAACGCTAAGGAAAGTGTAGCATATGCGTGTGTAGATTTACATGAGAAAGATGGCTGAATAGCGCATTTAATCAAATCAGATCTTGATAGATATGCATTTTGAAATAAAGCCGAATTTGTTCAATGGTTTTTGATCTGTGGAGACCTGCAAAGACTACAACAATCTATAAAGATCTACAACGATTTCAAAGATCTCTGAAGATCATTGTAACGTTGAAAATTCGTGAATTTTCAACAATCTCTATTACGATCAACAATTTAACGATCTTTAGAGATCTTTGTAGATCGTTGTAGATCTTTGCAGGTTTCCAGAAATCAAAAACCAGTGAAAAAATATGTCTCAAAATGCAGATCTATCAAGAAATGATTTGATCACTTCAGATCTAAATTTTTTTTAGGGGATGATTCCGTTTTATATGTTCCGAATAGACGATCCCGAAGGAAGGATTTTTGTGTACTGAAACGCGGATCTACCCGGGGAAAATAGATCTACCTAGATCAAATTATATTCATTTATTTATTTTGATGTACGTCGTTTGCCATAGATCTAATTATATTTATGGTAATTGTCGTAGTATCTTTTTGATCTAAGGAGAACTAAATATTAATTCTACCACTTTTGTTTCTTAGATGTACGTACAAGACCGGCATCAGTCAAGTCTTCGGTATGTTGTACTTGTACTAGACACTCGAAAAATTTGCGTGTGTCGAATTACCCACCAGAAATTGGTTTATCTAAGAAATAATAATTAATTCGAAAAAAACGTCAGATTTTATGAATAAAAAGCTAATTTTAATTTTCATTTGTATAACCTCATTCATTAATAATTTTTAATGTTTTAAAAACCATATTTAAGAAAAAAACTCTTCGACTCCCCCACTTTTTTACTCGATACTCGAAATTTATATGTTCTGCCGACCCTGTGTACGTAGATATCAAGTAGATCAAAGTAGAAATATTGTAGATGTAGACAGGCCCGGATTTACCATGCAGGCAATGCAGGCAGCTGCCTATAGCGGCAAATTTTAGTATGGAAAAAAAATAGACATAAATTCTACCTGGGAGAGCTACAGAAAGAACTATTAAGAGCATTTTAACTATTTAGCAGAATTCTGAAGAGCATTTTTTAACTAAAAAAGCTAAAAAAAGGTTTTCAGACTTTGATTGATAAAATTCATAAAAAAAATTCACTTTTCAATCGAAAAGGGCGGCAAATTTTTAAATCCGGCCCTGGATGTAGATCTAAAATGAAAATTGGAGATGATCTCAATGTTGGCTATAACATAAAAAAGTTTATTGGTTCGTTGCCTGATTTTTACACCAGTATTTCCGGAAAATGGAATACTTTTGGCTAATTTGCGTGTATTTGACCAGTTTACAGATTCAGATGTTGAAAACCAGTTTTCTGGTGCTATTGTTGTTGGAAACTCCTGTCTTGATATCACATGTTTTGTCATCTTCATTTTCTGAGTCTAATTCTAATTCACTTTCGATTTCAAAAATACATGTACTCAAAGTCAATATTGTCACTAAATATTCTACCACTCACTAATTTTGAGTTAGAAAAAAATAATTTTAAATTCTACTGATTGAGATCTACATTATGTTTCTAAGATAATTTTATGCCTAAAAGAGATCAACTTGTTTCAGATGACACAACAAATAATAAAGATGACACAATAATAATAAAACTTGCAAGTGCGTGTTGGGCACGCACATCATAGGGTTCTGTAGTCATTCTCACTACGATTTATAAAAGAGAGATTTCAAATTTTTGAAAAGCAAATATATCGTGACTGAAGGGGGTATTAATGTTTGCTTGGAAGCCCCTTGTAGTCGTCATTTTCGAGATAGGAAAAATATATTAAATATTCAAATGATTCAGATCTACATTTCGACGTTCCACATAATATGTATCTTGGTATAATTTTTATTTTATTTACTACGGAGCCCCCTACAGGTGCCACTTTTGAGTAAAAAATATATAAGAAATATGGTCAAATTCTACTGATTGAGATCTAAATTTTGATACCACACATGCCTTAGAAAAAAATAATTTTTTTGACGAGATTTAGTTCTGTTACCCCTTCGTAAAAAATTATTTTTTCCAATTTTTTAATTTTTTTGTCTAGCAGGCATAATTTTACATGTTTAGTAAAAATTTCAAGTTTGTAGCGTATATAGTTTACGAGATATTATGATTTAACTGGAAACGACGGAAGGACAGACGGACAAACGACAAAGTGAGACAATAAGTTTTCTTTGGTACTCTTAAAAGATAACAATAAAAATGTATCGATATATTACATGATAGAACGCGCCAGGCGCATTCTCAGCACAGTAATAAACAGAACGCGCCTGGCGCGTTCTGCGCGTCGCACGAGATATTGTCAGAACGCGCCAGGCGCGTTCTCAGCACTGAATGGGTTAATAACAGGGTTAATAAAAATTTAAAAAATCCAAATATTGTTAAAATTCAAAATTAAATTCTTAAGAATGTAACTAGTATCAATATTTTGATAATTGTTCAAATAATTTGCTTACAAATAAAAAACTTGAAAAATATAAATAATATTGAATTTATGATAAATTTGGAATCGTCAATTTTCAATAAGCTTTAATAGTTATATAATGAATATAATTTTAATTCTAATTGTCAAACATAATGCCTAGGGTTATAAAGAACAAGTCAACATACAAAAAAAAATCATTTTGTAACATTTTTATATTCTAATTTTTTCCGCTCTTAAATCACTGTGCGGCGTATGATTCGTGTATTTAAAATACAGGTATCATTTTGAATTGTAAAATTGTACAATAAACAATTTAGATTTAGATTATATAGCCGTGGTTCTTAAACTATGTGTTATTAGTAGTTATTACACATTTATTACCACTACTCCAAAATCCCGAGCAAATTCATAACGATTTGACAGCTTGCAGATAGCGTTGGCTTAGCATTTGCTTTCTAGCGAATTCTTTATAATACCTTACATTATAAATAAATTTATCTATACATATTAGTATGATAAAACGACTGAAAATAACAGTGATATTAAATATCGAAGTCAAAATAAACATATCAGCAACAGTTATTTTAAGTAATATGATTTTACACAATTATAATAATGAACAAAAGTAAACATAATTTGTACGCCACTGATACGTCAAGCAATGAACGACGACCAAAAAGTAACAATGTATTTTATCGAAGTCAAAAAATCTATGCAATAGTATGCAGTCCATCCTGTCAGTGATCAGACACGTTCGAATTTTGTCGTACCGACTTGCACTCACTTGTATTCAAGTCCGTACGAACGATTTACTGTACTGAACCAATTCAAATGACTCGTCACTCGTCAATTCATTTTTGTAAGTGAACGAATCAGTTAGAACGAATCTTTTTACTGAATTGTTTCAAATGACTCGAGTCACTAAAAAGACTCATTTTTCCCATCTCTACTGTGTATTTACAGGGTGTCCCATTTTAATCTATCACCCCCCTAATTTTTTTTATCTATGAATTAAATCAAAAAATGTTTCAAATAAAAGTTGTTTGGTTTTGAGGGGGACCCAAAACGCCGTTATTAATTTTTGATTTTTTGGACGTCTTCATGGTCAAATAGGACCAACATTTTTTTTTCAAATGGAAACCTATATTTTTTATTATGGTATCTTATTGTTTGCGAAAAACAAGCAGCTTTTGTTTTAAATAATTTATTGTATGACTTAAATTTGTTTTAATATTTAACAAAATAATTTTAGATTTTAGATTTTCACTAATTTTTTACTCAAACCCCATTAACTTTAGAGGAAAAGTGTAAAAAACAAAAAATGTTTCTTTTATTTTGATATAACTAAGAAAATTATATCATAACTAGCGGTATCCCGCGGCTTCGCTCGCGAAAATTTCGAAACTAATTAGAACCCTCTATACGTAATAGAGGATGACATATTACATTTTTTATATTGATTTTTATTCATTACTTATAAAAAAACGTAAATATCCCGGATCTTAGTTAAAAATGTAAAAACTAACTCCCGTCTACTCTCGCCATTAGGGGTTGAATATCGAATTCTTTTATTGCAGATTAAATCCATCCTAGTCCCCGTCGAGCTTTCATTTTTAATTGAATATTAATTTGTCCGAATTTACTTTAATATCATGAACAGTTATTATATATTATTATTCCCATATAGGGGTTGAATTTTTGTAACTGCGATATTTGTCTTGTAGAGTACCTACTTATGCCATGTTTCATTCGGTGAATACAAAAAAAAAATATTTTACAAATTTTTCCGCCCCCCTAATACCTTGGGGGTTAAATTTTGGGAAATGCTGAAATAATCGTTTCACTTTTTATATTTTAGATTATGTTCGATACATTTCAATTAAATGCGAACAAAAAAAAATATTTTTTTATATAAACTTTGACACCCTGTTTTAACCCTGTAGGGGTTGAATTTTGAAAAATCCTTTCTTAGTGAGTGCTTACATCATAAAAGGAAGGCACCTACGAAATTTCATGATTCTAGGTCCAGGGGTTTGGGCTGTACGTTGATATATGAGTGAGTAGTTAAGGACAAACTCTTTTATAGATATAGATTTTTTTTAACTTTTTCTCTTCAAAATATTAAAGCAAAAAAAAAAAATTGTTTTAAAAAAATCTGAAATCATTTTTCTAGTTATATCAGATTAAAACAAACATTTTTTGTTTTTTACACATTTCCTTTAAAGTTAATGGGTTTCGAGTAAAAAATTAGTGAAAATATAAAATCTAAAATTATTTTGTTAAATATTAAAAAAAATTGAAGTCATACAAAAAATCATTTAAAACAAAAGCTGCTTGTTTTTTCTCAAACAATAAGATACAATAATAAAAAAATATAGGTTTCCATTTGAAAAAAAATGTTGGTCCCATTTGACCATGAAGACCATAATAACGCCATTTTGGGTCCCCCTCAAAACCAAACAACATTTATTTGAAACATTTTTTGATTTAATTGATAGATAAAAAAAATTAGGGGAGTGATAGATTAAAATGGGACATCCTGTATACAGGGTGTCCAAGATAAGCGTGCAATGCATGGGGATATCCTAAACGGTAAGAGATACAGATGTGGTTAAATCAGATGAATTATTTGTAAGAAAGGGGTGAATATTACAACATCAAAAAATATTAATAATTTTATGTGGTTCAGGCGGTATACCCAAAAAACTGAAAATTCAGAATTTCTTTAAATGACTATAACTTTTTTGGCAAAGTAGATAGGTACTTTTTGTTTGCGGTTTCTTTAAGCACTTTTTTGAGTAGAATTGTTTGGTGTATTTAGAATTTTTATATCACTGTTAGTTTCCGAGTTACAAGCCCTAACTTTAGTTTTTCTTATGGGCCGCCAAGTTGGCTATATCATATTTGAACGTGTTTTTTACTCTACTTTACAACGATATGTCACATGTCATACTTATTATTAAAAAAAAGTAAAAACCTTTTTTTTGTAATAGTTTATTGTTTTTAAATATGCATTTGTTATTTTCATTGTTGTTATTGCGATATTTGTTTAACAATTTTTGTTTTTCATGGCTCACTTAAATGTTTGTAATTAAATACTTTATAAATATCACCAATATTTAGTACTTCGACTCATGGGCGTAGCCAGAATTGTATTTAGGGGGGGGCAAAATTTTTTTTATGTAACATATTTTAGTTTAAAAAAATCAGATCAAAATTAATTTCCGTGGATCTTTATTCTTTTTATATTCACAGCACTTTAACAAAACAATTTTTTAAAGACTTTCCAGCGGATTATTTCCAAAATAACGAATTTTCAGAGAAAATTTGTCAGACAAAAGTTTCGTGGCTTTGAGGGGGCTATACCTATATTGACAACATGTGTTGACCTTGAAAAGGTCACCATTATGGATTTTTTAGGTTATTTTTCAAATGTAAACCCATATTTTTTGTTACAGATTCGTAATTAACTAGGGAAAATAAGTAACTTTTGTCTGAAATATTTTTTCTGAAAATGTCAATTTTGTATGATATGGAGCAAAACAAACAGTAATTTCTGGATTTTAAATAATTTTTTACTCGAAAACTACCAATTTATAAAAAAATATTACAAGAGAAAAGAAATGTTTAGATTTCGGCAAGGATTTTCAGAATTTTTTTTAAAGTAATTATTAATTAAAAAAAAATTGGTTTTAAAGAAATTTTTCGAAATAAAAAAAAAAACGAATTAAAAATAAGTAAAAATTCTCCGATAATTCTTGTTGAAAACTAAGCACTTTTTGCTTCTTGCGATTATTTAAAAAAACAATAGTTTTCGAGTAAAAAATTATTTAAAATACAGAAATTACTGTTTGTTTTGCTCCAAATCATACAAAATTGACATTTTCAGAAAAAAGTTACTTATTTTTTCTAGTTAATTACGAATCTGTAACAAAAATATGGGTTTACATTTGAAAAAGAAAAGTTGAACCTAAAAAGCCCATAATAGTGACCTTTTCAAGGTCAACACATGTTGTCAATATTTAGCCCCCTCAAATCCATGAAACTTTTGTCTGACAAATTTTCTCTGAAAATTCGTTATTTTGGAAATAATCCGCTGGAAAGTCTTTAAAAAAAACACCCGGTATGGTCTTTATTAGATGTTTTTATTTTATTTTTAATTTTCCCTGAAATTTTAGTTTACATGTAAAAACAAAAGATTGTGATTAAAAAAAACTTTGATATAAGATTTTCTGGATCCAAAATATAAAATTACGTTCAAAAATCCAATGGACATCATAGAAATCTAGAAATATCCCTGTTTAGACAATGTACTGATTTACTTATTACTTTTTGTCCACAAGCTAGGGGGGGGCAAGCGCCCCCCCCTGCCCCACCCTGGCTACGCCCATGCTTCGACTTATTTTCTATAATAAGTATGTCATGTGATATATCGTTGTAAAGTAGAGTAAAAAACACGTTCAAATATGATATAGCCAACTTGGCGGCCCATAAGAAAAACTAAAGTTAGGGCTTGTAACTCGGAAACTAAAAGTGATATAAAAATTCTAAATACACCAAACAATTTTATTCAAAAAAGTGCTTAAAGAAACCGCAAACAAAAAGTACCTATCTACTTTGCCAAAAAAGTTATAGTCATTTAAAGAAATTCTGAATTTTCAGTTTTTTGGGTATACCGCCCGAACCACATAAAATTATTAATATTTTTTGATGTTGTAATACTCACCCCTTTCTTACAAACAATTCATCTCATTTAACCACATCTGTATCTCTTACCGTTTAGGATATCCCCATGCATTGCACGCTTATCTTGGACACCCTGTATAGTTTTAGACTGACAACTTTTATAAAAGCAAAACTGATAGTATTATCCTGCGATACTTTCAGAGTGAAAGCCTTAATAACACCTAGATTGAATGAAGTTTGTGCTAATAAACAAGCACATTCATCGCATTCAAAATAAATTTTATACGCAAAAAAAATACATTTTATACCTTTTTAAAATATGTCTGTATTATTTTATGAAATAGGGGGGGGTGGGGGGGCAAGAAATTATTTTTTTAAAGGGAAGCGTAGTTACATGAAATTTGGAAACCACTGCATTTATGTCTGAGAGCTAGAAACGTTGAAAATGTACATTTTTCATATTTTTAATACGATTGTTTTGGAGTCACTGTTATTGAGTTTTACATTTACGCATGCTCGGCATATGTCAAACATTTCGAATTTCGAGATATCGAAATGTTTGACATATATGGTATACAGGATGTCCAAGATAAGCGTGAAATGCATGGGGATATCCTAAACGGTAAGAGATACAGATGTGGTTAAATGAGATGAATTATTTGTAGGAAAGGGGTGAGTATTACAACATCAAAAAATATTAATAATTTTATGTGGTTCAGGCGGTATACCCAAAAAACTGAAAATTCGGAATTTCTTTAAATGGCTATAACTTTTTTGGCAAAATAGATAGGTACTTTTTGTTTGCGGTTTCTTAAAGCACTTTTTTGAGTAGAATTGATTGGTGTATTTAGAATTTTTATATCACTTTTAGTTTCCGAGTTACAAGGTTACAAGCCCTAACTTTAGTTTTTCTTATGGGCCGCTAAGTTGGCTATATCATATTTGAACGTGTTTTTTACTCTACTTTACAACGATTTATCACATGACATACTTATTATAGAAAATAAGTCGAAGTACTAAATACTGGTGATATTTATAAAGTATTTTATTACAAAAATTTAAGTAAGCCATGAAAAACAAAAATTGCTAAACAAAAATCGCAATAACAACAATCAAAATAACAAATGCATATTAAAAACAATAAACTATTACAAAAAAAAGGTTCTTACTTTTTTTTAATAATAAGTATGACATGTGACATATCGTTGTAAAGTAGAGTAAAAAACACGTTCAAATATGATATAGCCAACTTAGCGGCCCATAAGAAAAACTGAAGTTAGGGCTTGTAATTCGGAAACTAAAAGTGATATAAAAATTCTAAATACACCAATCAATTCTACTCAAAAAAGTGCTTTAAGAAAACGCAAACAAAAAATACCTATCTATTTTGCCAAAAAAGTTATAGCCATTTAAAGAAATTCCGAATTTTCAGTTTTTTGGGTATACCGCCTGAACCACATAAAATTATTAATATTTTTTGACGTTGTAATATTCACCCCTTTCCTACAAATAATTCATCTCATTTAACCACATCTGTATCTCTTACCGTTTAGGATATCCCCATGCATTTCACGCTTATCTTGGACATCCTGTATATACCAATATGTACAGCCTTTATTTTCGGTAAAACTCAATATTACTTGATATAAGCAATGCTTTTCATTACCTGAAATTCTTGTTTATAATATTTAGAAAATTCATCATAAACATCAATATCTTCCAGAAGGTCGACTTCTTCCGGTTCTTCCTTTATATCTTCTTGTTTCACGGGAAACATTTCTATATGTTTTTGATATTGAGGTTCACTCTACAATATAAATTAAATTATACAATCAATCAAATAATAATAGGCTATTTGACAATATTGAAAATATACTACAAATTGTGGTCATCCTATCAGATAATAGCGTAAAAGAACATATTTCACTTTATTTTAAACTAAATTATGTATATTTTTTGCAAATTACACGAAAAAAATATAATAATTTTTTTAATTTTATCTATGACGGGAACACTATGTGATTGGTTGCAACTCTAGTGATGTCACATGCATGTAAACAACGCTTCCTCGAATGATTGTAGTTCACGTTTTTGTCAGTGCCTGATGAAGAGCCTTTGATGGTTTTTGTATACCGATGATGCAGCTGACATTATGATAGTTATGTCTAAAGGCAATAGGAAGATTCTTTTTTATTAATTTTTTATCTACGTTTACAATGAATGGTCTTAAAAAACTACTTATTATTGGTATGCTTCCTAAAAATATTTTACTGGCACAGGATAATGATACCCCAAAATTATCCTCTAGTTCAGAAAATGTACTGTTCAATCTAATTTTTGAAGTTATACTTCTTTAGGGACGTTGAGGGTAAAATTTAGTAATGTAACGGAAATGAAAAGCTATGTAACAAAATGTTACGCGGTGAAATATACACTATGGGTATATAGAAATTGTCTTTTACCAGAATCACACAACTGTAAAAAGTATTGCCTATATAAAAAATAACTTTTTTAAATTCGATTTAATACTGGTGCTGCCAACTTGAACCAACTAAAACCGACATTTACATTTGATTGGTCAAACAGTATCTATCCTCCTGATTGATTGATTATTACATTATAATATTCAAATTTCATGATTTATAAATATGGACTTTGAAATAATATACAATTAAATTTTAATTTAAAATTGAGATTATTCGTAGTCGTTTTTCAATCATGCCAAAGAAGTATAACTTCTAACGCGTGTACATAAGTACACACACTCAATGTTTTTAAAACATAGCAAAATGTGTTCTATTTTTCTATCTGTGTGTTTATGCAGCAACTGAATTAAAAAATAACATTCTTTGGAAATGAATATTTTCAATATTCTCATTGGTATCTGTAACATAACTATCGGAGTCAGTAACCTTTGATGATGACGTAGCTACAAAAGACGATAAATGACCGCTTTCAAAAGAAGAAATATCACTATCTGATTTTTCATCATCGAGGACAATATTTCTCTTAACTGCTTTCAACCGTAATGGTTCAATATTGCATGGTTCAATCTTAAAGGGCGAAGTGAAACGAGAAGTAGAAATACTGTGTTTTTGGAATCTTGTTTGCGCAGCCCTGCTCCTATAATGCATATTCACTTTTGTTGTTACTTGAACAGATTTTTTTATAGTTATGATAGTTTCTTTGTCTTGATTTTTTGGTAATTCTGAAAAGACAAACATCAAAAATTAATTACTTCATTTAAATAACATAAACTTCATTATACAGAGTGTCCCATTTTAAGTGCACACCTCTAATAACTTTTTATGGTGAAATGTTATCAAAAAACTTTTCAGATAAAAGTTACACGGTTTGGAGGGGGACATAGACGTATGAGGATGAAATTTTTTTAGGTGGTGTTTTCAGTGTGATATGAAGGTCAACATCATTTTTTTAGATAGGAACCTATAGTTTTAATTAAGTTATTTTATTTTACGTGAAAAAAACACGTATGTATCTTTCATTGAAAACTTTTTTTGAACAACAAAAACCTTTCCAAGATATCTAACAAAATAATTCGAGATTTTGAACTTTCAATATTTTTTAAAATTTTAAAAATAATTCTTCAAGTCTTATTAGATCAAAATAAACATTTTTTGTATTATGTACTTTTTCTCTATAGTTGATGGTTTCTGAGTAAAAAAATATTGAAAGTTCAAAATCTCAAATTAATTTGTTAGATATCTTGGAAAGGTTTAAGTTGTTCAAAAAAAGTTTTCAATGAAAGATACGTGTTTTTTCACGTTAAATAAAATTACTTGATTAAAACTATAGGTTTCTTTTTAAAAAAATGAAGTTGACCTTCATATCACCCTGAAAACACCACCTAAAAAAAATTCATCCTCATACGTCTATGTCCCCCTCCAAACCGTGCAACTTTTATCTGAAAAGTTTTTTGATAACATTTCACCATAAAAAGTTATTAGAGGTGTGCACTTAAAATGGGACACCCTATATGTATTATTTTTCTCCTGTAGCTTTTCAGGCTGTTGTCCACGTTGTTGCTGTATTACTTTACTTGACATTTAGACTCTTCAGAAGTGTTTCTGAAACTGGTCAGATGCTCGCGAGAGAGCAAAGGTTTTGGCTCAGACTATAAAAGGAGATCCATAGACATCCCGACAACTTCTACCGTAACAAGGGGATAGAGTTACCGAATATTGAAGAAGACTCCGACATGAGAGTCGAAACGTCTAGCACCGATTCATTATATTATGACATTTGTAATAAACAGATAACATACCTTCAGGCTCAATAGTTTCTTGTATCATATTGTCATTTTTTTGTAAGCTTTCAGTATGGGTTTCAGTAGCACTTTGACTTTGCAGACATTCTGTGACAAGATCAATTTTTTGCCTTTTAAGGAACACTTTTCGAGAAAATCCAGCATCAGATAGTTGTCTTTTGAGATTCTTTTGACAATCAAATTTAGTTGGCGCAGCCTCATTTGTCAAAAGCAACTTCTGACTGAAGCCATACTTGTATTGCATGTAGTTAATTACGTCTTTTTCCATCTGCAAACAACATTATTGTTAATATAACAAGTAAAGTACCTAAAACTATAAAGATAGCTAATAAACGACATAACAGTAAACATTTTAAATCCTAATATGCTGCAAGATTAAGCCATATTAAGAGGTTAGGTATTAAAGATGTTACATATTTCGTTTTATAAGAACCGATATTTTTAGCTACCATCTAGTTAAATATTACTTACATCAAAGTGATCTTCACACATAAAAACATTTGTACTCAATAAAATACTCGTTGGATCTCTTCCGGCTAATTGTAACCACATATTTCGTCTTTTGGGAATCTTTGGAACAGAAACAAACAGTTTATGTGGACTTTTTATAGACGTATTTTTACATAGTGGCACTACACACCATTTATACACCATTCTAGCCACTAAATTTGAAGATGAAATTCACTTCAGCTGCACTGTCTGATTAAGGTAATAACTTATTTACATGCATGTGACGTCACACGCATATGACCAGCGGCATGATAGAAACAGCGTTTCTGACGCAGTTTTAGAAATTTAAACTTTAACATTGATTTTTATTGATAATACTAAAGATCTCCCCGAAATATCAATGTAGTTTGCTTATTATTTTATAAAGAATAATTTAAAAAGATTTTCTAAAATTAGTCAAAAAACAGATTCACGAGATTCTTCAATGGTGGACGCATGAAGAATAGAAACAGGAGAGTAAACTCGTTTGGAAGGCGTAGGTCAAGTGGATGGGGCGGCCCGCATTTGTAAGAAAAAGTAAGAAATTACTTTGTGCGCAGTCACCACTCTGTACATTTATAACCTTGCGGTACTCACACAACTATACGGTTGCGTAGAGGTTCGAGCACGAGAGAATACCCATCATATTTATTTTGACATATATAATTATTGTATTACAGAGATACAGAGTTTACTCTCCTGTCTTTATTCTTCATGGTGTCTGTCAAATTACACCATAGAAATATAGTATTACTAGAGCGGTAACTTGAATCCGATCTTAGAGCATGTACCTACTAGATTCAGCCTTGCCGCTCGGCCGTACGAACAAGCGTGCGAGAGAGAAAACGCAATAACGCTACATCTTTTCTCTTTCGCTCTGTGTGCTGATGCTGCGAAGCGAGAGAAATAGACATAGTCCTATATATGGTTCGCACGACCAAGCGGCAAGGCTGCCTCTAGTAGTTACATACTCAAAGAATCCGATCATTGAGTTTTCACCATTCACTTTAGTATGTAATATTATAACTCTATGGTTACACGTGCGTTTTGTGTCACATATTTAAAAAAATAAGGTTATAATAATATACTATGCGCATATTACATACTTATGTATTACTAAATAATTACAATGAGTTTTAAAAAGCCCAAAATAATAATCGAAGATGGAGATACAGCAATATTATACTTGAGTATTAATAGTATCTACCCTATTGAAATAACTCCTCAAATAACAAGTAAAAAAGGGGTTTTGATAGATAATATCCTACAGACACGTTTTGGAGCTCTCAAACCTTACACACTCATTGGGAAGAAATATGGACAGAAGATTAAATTAAGCTCTGGATGGGGATACATACTGCAACCTACTCCAGAATTATGGACTCTTACTTTACCTCATCGGACACAAATCATTTACTCAGCTGACATTAGCATGATATTATTACAACTAAATCTAAAACCTGGAAGAATAGTCATCGAATCAGGTATAGCATTTTATTTTTACACCAATATAAGTTTTGTTTATATTAATTGCTTCTCCGATTTTAAAAATTTTACCGGATCTATCCGTTTCAGGTCAAGACAAACACTTTTTGTTCTTTTTGTCTGTCCCCCAATCTTTGTCACACGCATAACTCATGAACCACTGAACCGATATTGACGAAACTTGGGTGGTTGGTTGGGTCTGGTTTGAGGACGGTCCCATTTTAAAAGTATTAAAATCGTGTGTAAGAGGGAGGGGTGACATCCCTAAATATTTATTTTTTGATTTGAAGATATCTCAAGAAAGACACATGTTGTGTGAAAATTTTATAGAACCTTTTTTGTAGAGCATTCAATTCTCTATAATATAGGTCACCTACGTTTGTTGTAAAATATTCCCTTACAAAGATCTATCTTAATTTGCTTTAAGAAAATTGTCGTTTGTTTTTTAAAATTGCTATTTACTTTGACATATTAAATGTCATTTTGACGTTTTAAATGTCATTTTGACATTTGTATAGCAGAAAAATAATGATTTTGATTGAAATTATCAAAAAATTCAAAATATACAACATATTAACGAGGTGCGTAGAAACGCGAATTAATATTTTTTATTAAAATTGTATGAAAATTAAATGGTTAACCAATGCCAGCCAGTTGATCTGAATACTTTATCGGTTTTTACTTAACCCTGGACGGGTAGACGTTCGTAATAATTACGACTACATTTACACAACGCCCTCTACAGGGAAATCAAGACGGGGTGGGGAGCCGAGCGGGAAGATATGCCTCGTTTAATAGTTGGTCTTCAACCTCTGCCAAGGACAGGTGTCAGTGTTTGCTATTTTTCTAGAGAGAGCCATAGATCGACAAGTCGTATCTTTCACGAAGGTCTACTCTCTTATTTTATTTATTTTTATCTTATCTTATTTATTTTTTATTTATTTATCTTATTTTTATTTTTTAAATTTTAGTCGAAATATGTACGTAAAAGGATATGCTGTGAATGTGAAAAAGATCTCATTCATCTCAATGCTTGATCAAATGATACTTTCTTTCGTTTGTCGATTTGCTGTAAACTTATATTACTAAGCTTATATTTTAATCTTTCGTATTTCGGTATTTTTGTAAATACATAAATCAAAAGATTTTAAAAGCAAAACTTTTTTTTTGCCATAAATTTATTAGAAAACCAAAAATTATATAGTAGTAGTCAATTTTACGAACGTCTACTCTTTCCCGCTAAATTTTGACGTCTACCCGTCCAGGGTTAAGGGAGTATCCTGCTTTATGAGGCCAAAAATAAGCGTTTTTTGGGGAATTTTTTTAGGATAGAAAAAAATAAGCTGATGAAGCAAACTTTTCTGATTATTTTATTGCATATTTGAACGTTAAAAAATTTTTTATTAAGACAAAAATATTCGAACGCAACCAATTTATATGAAATTTTGTACAACGCCTTGCAATCGCAGTCGCCAATCGGAGGGAAAGATGAAGCTCGTAATTTTTGTCTGAGACAAAAAACCAAAGTAAGTTTTAATTTTTATATATTTTTCTTCTATATGAACTAAGAAAAACCCAACAAATTTTAAAATAAAAAAAAATGTCAGGTTTGAAAAAAAAATGCTTTTTGCAAGAAAAAAAATCATTTCAACTTGCTAAAAAAGTTGTTTAGATTTTTTTTTTCATGAATCTTTTTAGTTCATATGGAAGAGAATTTAAAACTGAAGACAACAAGCTTTGGTTCATTTTGATTGGTTGTTTAGTTTTCTTGCAATCACACCCGCCAATTTAGAAAAATGATAAAAAATTAAAACTCGAGAAAACACGCTTCAATGTTTACGGTCAGAAAAAGCAGTTAAACGGAGAGAAAATATATCATTATAATTTGTACTATAGCTTGACCCGGGGCTTATACAAATTCAAAATATTGTTTTAGAATTTTAGACGATAATTGAACCTTTTCAGGTAGGTACATTGTTCGGATTTATTCGACCGAGGGGAAAAGCGAGCGCTCAAAATGCCCGAGCGCTTGTATACCTTCTGGACACTCCACTGTGAATAATGCTATATTTTTGAAAATATTTCGAATTTGCATATAAAACTTTACAGACATATTCTTAGATATATTAGAAAGAGATTTAAGCAATAAAAAAAAAATTGATTTTTTGAGACTCATAAAGCAGGACACTCCCTTAAATTGTTCAATAATTGACTTGAATTTAGCACGAGGAAGCACTGTGCATTTACTTGGCAGATGTTTCTTTAATTGTAACAGTTATTACAAAAATACACTGATTGTATTTAAGGTACTGGTAGTGGATCGTTATCACACGCTATACTTCGTACTGTCAAGCCTTCAGGTCACTTACACACATTTGATTTCCACGAACTAAGAACGAAACTTGCACAAGAAGAATTTACTTCACACGGACTGAGTGATTGGGTAACGACGTACCACAGAGACGTTTGTACTAATGGGTTCGGGGACGTATTAAACGGTAAAGCAGATGCTGTGTTTCTTGATTTACCAGCCCCGTGGACTGCTGTACCTCATGCTGTGAAAGCACTTAAACAAATAGGTAAATATCCGATGGTCTGGAATATACAGGGTGAGTTGTAATATGATTAATTGACATTTATAGGTGGATATATTTGTTCGTTTTCACCGTGCATTGAACAAGTACAGAGGACGTTTGAATGTTTAAATAAGTACAATTTTACTGATGTTAGAGCTGTGGAAATTATACAAACGGAGAGAAGAGTTTTTAGTAAAAATATGCCTTTGTTGAATTTAGATTATTTAAAAGTAAGTTGTATTGAAAATGACATTTGGTTGAATTTAAATTATTTTATTTACAACTAAATTAATTTTTTAGACAGAAAAAGAAAGTGTGGCAGAAGGAGAAGAAGAAATTAATCCAAAAAAAGTAAGTTTTTTATTTATTATATGGAAATATAAATTTGATAATAACGTTATTTTCAGAAAAGAAAATCACTGATAAATACTAGTTCACTTTCCGTATTAACTTCTGCGCCTCCTCCAACTCAAACGGGACATACTGGATTTTTAACATTTGCAACTTTATTACCACTTTGGGCTCG
Organism: Sialis lutaria; assembly: GCA_949319165.1. Lineage (NCBI taxonomy): Eukaryota > Metazoa > Arthropoda > Insecta > Megaloptera > Sialidae > Sialis > Sialis lutaria. Next base: position 28,954,639 of record OX439237.1, read on the forward strand.
AAAATAAATTACTTATTTTTGTAAATACATTAGACAAGGATAGTCCAGGAAAAATAGACATAAAAATATAGAAGATCGAAAAAAAATTGTAACAGGTAAAATTTTTGCATACACCTCAGTATTAAGGTACTTAATAATGTGTGAAAGTTCCTTATTGATATGACGTGTGCAAGTGTCAATTTTGTGGGGCCAAAGTTCACGAAAACAGTATTTTTCAAATATCATGAAAATGGTGACCTTTTTGAAAAAAAATGTCACTTAATAATTTATAGCTGAGATAATTTGCTACAATAACGAACCTACGGGTTTTTATGTATGAGAAACAGTTCATGAATTATAAAGAGTTATTGATAAAGCCGCGCACTTTTCCATAGCATACGATATCGTTCTATGTAAAATGTAATATAGAGCTGTAGCTTAAACATATATATTCCATACTAGGGGCTGTGCCCCTGGGCGCTTCGCGCCCCAACCCCCTATCATGCCATATTTTTATTCATTTTGACTTTTTATTTTTATATATTCCTAAAGTTTTTAATTTTTATTCAATTTCAATCAAAATTATGTTTTACGTCACTTTTAAAAAATAGCAATTTTAAATTTTTTTATGCGACGCCCCTGACTTAATTATTATTAATTTTTTTATTTAAAATTATATCAATCTCAAAACTTAAAAAATAATAATAAATCATTAAATAATTTTTTTTGATGCGCTACTGACCTATATTATAATTTTCATGTTTTTCTAAAATTTATAATTTTTGAAAAATTTAAAAAAAATTAATATTTTACATACATTACGAAATACAAATATTTCATATATTTAAAACGACACCAGCCCCTGACTTAATCCCCCTACAACAAAACGATTAAAAATTATATTTAATACAATTTTATTAGAAAATGCAAATTTAAATACTTTAAAAACGCCGTCCCTGGCGTAATTATTATTAATTATATATTTTTAAGGTAGACTACATCAATTCTACAACTTTTTTTGAACAAATTTGAAACTTTTTGAAGAATTTCAATAAAAATGTAATATTTTTATAAACGTCACAAAAAATATGACAGCTCAAACGTCAAAAAGCACGTGGTTTTACGAAAAATGACATCTCTGACGTCATTTTAATCAACCAGAGCGCGCCGAAATGCTAGAAATTTCGAAACAAAACACTATGGTTCTAAATCGTAAATTCAGTTTTACGGATAAATTTTAGTGAATTTTTTCGTTTCTTCACACGAAAAAAATCATATCCCAAAAACTATTAAAATTTTGAATAAAATAATTAGCCTAAGCACTGTATCAAAGATGAATCTAAGTATTGTGAAAAAATGAAAAAAATCTAGTGAAACGTTTATAAATCCATAAATTTATAGTCATCGGTCAGACCCAAATATATATATATATATATACGCAGGGTTTATATTATAGCGAAGCGATAAGGGAGCGTATTAAGTATTACGTAACGTGATTTTTCGAGATTTTTGACCCCCCCTTCCCCCATGTAACTCACCGTAACGTTTTTCTGTACCCCCCTCCCCCTAGTTTTTACCTAAAAACTGTTACGTAACGCGTAGTTCAAATTTTTTTTTGACACCGCCATTATTCATCCCTGAAAAAATACTGATACTTTGCCTATTTTATTTTATTCCAGACTGTATCAGTCTGGAATCGTTAGGCTCCTGATGAGGACTTCTTGTGAAGTCGAAACACGTGTCTAGTGACATAAATTTTGTGGTTAAGGTGTATTTTTAGTTTAAGTATTTAAGGGAGTGTCCTGCTTTATGAGTCTCAAAAAATCAATTTTTTTTTATTGCTTAAATCTCTTCCTAATATATCTAAGAATATGTCTGTAAAGTTTTATAGGCAAATTTTAAATATTTTCAAAAATATATCGCAGTGGAGTGTCCAGAAGGTATACAAGCGCTCGGGCATTTTGAGCGCTTGCTTCTCCCCTCGGTCGAATAAATCCGAACAATGTACCTACCTGAAAAGGTTCAATTATCATCTAAAACAATATTTTGAATTTGTATAAGCGCCGGGTCAAGCTATAGTACAAATTATAATGATATATTTCCTCTCCGTTTAACTGCTTTTTCTGACCGTAAACTTTGAAGCGTGTTTTCCCGAGTTTTAATTTTTATCATTTTTCTAAATTGGCGGGTGTGATTGCAAGAAAACTAAACGACCAATCAAAATGAACCAAAGCTTGTTGTCTTCAGTTTTAAATTCTCTTCCATATGAACTAAAAAGATTCATGAAAAAAAAATTCTAAACGACTTTTTTAGCAAGTTGAAATGATTTTTTTTCTTGCAAAAAGCACTTTTTTTTCAAACCTGACATTTTTTTTAATTTTAAAATTTTTTGGGTTTTTCTTAGTTCATACAGTGTGTTGATAAAGTAAGGAACAAAATTCATAACTGCGTCATTTAATATTTTCAAGCAAAACGCTCGGACACGTCGATTAGTATTTTTAGTTGCGGATTTTTTGATATAAGAAAATTGTATGCAGGATGTCTCAAGAAAAACATACGCAGTCATAATTGATATTTTTAAATAGAACACCCTATATATTATACCATTTTTGAATTATACAATAAATTCTGAAGACTTTTTGTACAGCATACCATATCTATAAAATCAGCGGTTTATGGAATAATGACGTTTGAAATGTGTCTGAAGATGAATATATGCAGTCATCATTGATTTTTTTTATGGAACATTCTGTATATTATACCATTTTTGAATTGTACAGTAAATTCTGAACACTTTTTGTACAACTTACCACAGCTCTAAAATCAGTGGTTTTTGAAATAATTTTATTTCTTTTGTATATTTAGTTTATTAATTTTTTATTTATTTATAACATTTTTAACGTCAATATTCCAAAAACCACTGATTTTAGAGCTGTGGTATGCTGTACAAAAAGTGTTAAGAATTTATCGTATAATTCAAAAATGGCATAATATACAGGAATTTTCATTAAAAAAAATCATTGATGACTGCATATATTCATCTTGAGACACATTTCAAACGTCATTATTCCATAAACCGCTGATTTTATAGATATGGTATGCTGTACAAAAAGTGTTCAGAATTTATTGTATAATTCAAAAATGGTATAATATATAGGGTGTTCCATTTAAAAATATCAATTATGACTGCGTATGTTCTTCTTGAGACATCCTGCATACAATTTTCTTATATCAAAAAATCCGCAACTAAAAATACTAATCGACGTGTCCGAGCGTTTTGCTTGAAAATATTAAATGACGCAGTTATGAATTTTGTTCCTTACTTTATCAACACACTGTATAGAAGAAAAATCTATAAAAATTAAAACTTACTTTGGTTTTTTTTGTCTCAGACAAAAATTACGAGCTTCATTTTTCCCGCCGATTGCAGACTGCGATTGCAAGGCGTTGTACAAAATTTCATATAAATTGGTTGCGTTTGAATATTTTTGTCTTAATAAATTTTTTTTTAACGTTTAAATATGCAATAAAATAACCTGAAAAGTTTGCTTCACTAGCTTATTTTTTTCTATCCTAAAAAAATTCCCCAAAAAACTTCCTGTAGTATATAGAAAAAAAAGTTTGGTACATAATATTATTGGTTTGAAAAGATCGACGTCGTAAAATTCAATAATACAGGGTGTCCCATTTTTGCGCTGTAACAAAAACAAACATATTTTAAATGGATATAGATTTTTCAGTATTCCGATGTCATATTTTAACCTCCATATAACTATCTATTCATTTTTTGATTTAGTGACAGTGTTGCCAAATTATACATTTTTTTCCGAAAAATAATCCATAAACAGGGTCAACTTTAAAAAATCGTAGCGACCTCTTTTTTTTTAAACGATTGATTTTTTTAATAATAATATAAGTCCTGATAAAGAGTAACATTTTGATAATAACCAATTTGAATTTAATTATACAGGATGTCCATAAAAAAAATCAAAATTTGCAAACTTAAAAATGATAAAACTTATTTTTTTCAAATGTGACTACCCTTTTTTTATTTCGCTATTCGATGGGGTTTATTCTCCTTTTCAATTTGTATAGGGGATGCCCTATGTCTAAACCCCATAGTTTCTCAGATATTCAATACTTTTAATGAAATTAACCTTTTTATCCACGACTTATATCTCTCAGAGGGAATAATAAAAAAAGAACTTTTCTGATTAGTGCATTTAGAGGGAATAATGACCATTATAAATCACAAAATTTCTCAAATTAAATAATACCATGGAAACAAAATACACAAATTCTAAAGTCTAAAAAATTTATTTGCGACTGTCAAATAAAACACCTAGTGTTTGTGTATTTGTATTGAGATGGATAAAAATGAAGAGTCTATTACTTGTACACCTCCCGAAATTGTACTACAAGATGCAGCCACTGGAAAAATCAAAATGCATATTTTATAATAACAGAGATTGTATTTTGTTTCCATGGTATTATTTAATTTTTATTAATTTGAGATTAGAACAAAAAATTTTGTATTGAAGCTTGCATTCCTTGTGTTCAGTTGTGTTTATGAAAGTAAATAAAATAGTCGTAGATAAAGTACAGTATACTACTCGCAATAATGGCTATTATAACCTCGGAATTTTTTTATTATTATTATTTTATTTATAATTATTCCTCAGTAATAATAGCTATCATTATTGACTCGTGGTATAATATACTATTATTACACTTTTATGCACCGAAGTAGGCCGTGCTGATTACTGCTGATGCAAAACAAATGCCAAAATGTGTCAGTTCTAAAAATATTCCAAACTGATATTTGTTGCAACTCTCTATTTCGTGCTAAAAGGGGACTGCAAATTTTTAGTATGAATTTCGAAAAGGACGAACTAGTTGAGACTAGGGGAGACTAACAGAAATTGTTTATTGGCGACTAGAATTTATACGACACGTTATCCAGAAAGAAGACACCCGGAAGAAAAAAGTTTCAGAAACCTATTCAGTAGATTCATTGAAACGGGAAGTGTAAAATATAAAAAACAAGAAAGAGAAAAATGTATAATCAATCAAGAAAACGAACTTTCAGTGCTATTAACAGTAACTGAGCATCCCAACATGAGTAAAAAAGAAATCTGTAAAGACACCGGCATATCTAACAGTTCAGTTCAACGCATTTTGAAGAAAAATCATTATCATGGTTACCATATTCAGTTGCATCAAGAACTTAGTAATACTGATTTCCAATTCCGTTCAGAATTTTGCGTCTGGGCAAGACTGAAGGCACAGGAACTTTCACACATTATTAAGTACTCTTATATTAAGGTTTATGTAAAAATTTTATCCTTGTTGTACGTCTATTTTTCCTGGACTAAGGAAAGATACTTGTAACACATTACCAGAGTTGTTATCATATCGCTCCATGAGTCATTGACAGTTTATCCGGATTTTAAAATAAATATAAATTGTTTTGAATTGTAAAATAATTAATAATAAATGTTTTCTATTGATTTAAAAAAAATTCAGTAATAATTGATTAACAGAGAAACGTCTATTTGGAACTATCATCTCTAAAGGCCAGCCATACATGTTATGGTGGCATTTAATTTACTTATTTTGAATTTCTTTAAGGTCACCCCCCCCCCCCCCCCCAAATTGCCTAAAGGTAAGAAAGAAATAATATATACAAAATTTTAAAATGATTGGATATTATTAACACGTGTCACCATTAATACATCCCTGTGGAAAAATTCTGATAGATAATGATAAGTTCCAATAGAAATCCTGATAGGTGTATCTGGCTCGAAAAATGTCCAGATAAAAATTGTATCGGAATTTATCAGTCAATACCGAAATTTTAAATTTATACGGTTTCTCCATATCGGAATCTATAGGATTCTATTATGTTTCCGAATGAATTGGATTTTATGTGGTGAAACGGATAAAATATTTATTGGATTGAATAAGGGAAAGTTATAAGTAGTTATATTTTTTTATCTGCAAATCCATTCGGGTTGCACAACCTGATACATGTATCAGGTTTTCCTTCTGGTAAATATATAAATATTAATCAGGTTGTTCCAATAAGTTTTCCTATCGGAAATTAATTGTAATACGTTATTTATTTCTGTGATTTCTATCGGTAGTAATAATGTATTCGCAATACGAGAAGTGTGATTATTTTATGAATTTTTATAATGATTTGCTGTTTCAAAAGCACTTTAGATTCCAATAACTGAATTTGACATTCCAGTTTAGTTTATTGTATTGGTAATAATGAGGGATTACAGATCCTTTTCTTATCTGCTACGATAAGGGGACGTCCATTAATTACGTGAGGTGTTTTCTTTGAATTTGGACCCCCTCCCCCTTGATGAGATGTGGTCGGACCCCCCCCCCCTCCCACCTTCAAGTGAGATTTATTTATTATTATAATAATAATGTATATTCTTTGAATTCAAAAGTTGACGTGAGATTTTCAATGACCTAGCCCCCACCCCGCCCTTTAAATGAGATTTGGTGTGGTTTTTCCCCACCCCCTCCTCATTTTTTTGCTTTTTTTTATTTGAGTAGTATGTCCCGCATTACAAATTGTCACAGATTACACAAAATTTTTTTGTTTGTAGTCTTTTGTCAAATCTTATAAAACTTATTCAAAAATTTAAAATATAAAGAAAATAGTGTTACCATATTGAGTAATAAAAAAATAAAATATCTTCAGATTTATTAATATCGAAATACGAAAAAAAAATATAATTTCATAAAAAAACTAATAATAAAAACTAAAATTTTTGTATTTAAAATTTTTATTATTATTTTTTTAATGTGTAGGTGGGGGGGGGGGGGTGCCCCGCATCAGTTTAAGTAACTTTCAGTACTATAAAAATAAATGAATTGATGTCTGCACAAACTAAGAATACATTAGTTACATTAAAAAGAGACAAACATATATATCTATAGAATTTAGCCTGCGAGAGAATGAGATAGAGTACAGATAATAAATAAACCCTATAACTATCCCACTCCTGACAATGCATTTGTGTCATTCTCTTGCAGTTTAGTTTTTTAAGGTTTCATTTCACACGTTCATCACAAATTTGCAACAAATAAGTAAGTATACATTTCAAATAATTGTGAACTTTGGTCGGTGACCGTTTATTGTTCTCGAGCTGCAGTATATGATTGTATGTATTGTATATTCAGTATATTGCCTGATGCGAACCTACATAGAAGATTGGAAGTTAGGTGTTGAACAACATTTAAATATTAATAAACGGCAAGAAATTTCCAGCTCCAGTTAGAGTGACAGCAGTGAAGAAAGTAGTTGTAGTAGTTCTGATTATTATTTTTGTTTGTACATTTTGTAGATTTTGAAGATAAAATAATTCTTTGTTGTAATAACTGTGTTTTAAATACTTTACAATATCTATTGATGATAAATTTATTAAAATTGATTAAAACCTACAATTTTTGTTATCTTCAGTTTAGAAGTGATGATTAATACGTGACAATAACTAAATTAATTTTCTTATAGTCATCCTTAATCTTTAAAATAAGTAAATACAAGTAATATAATGTAGTTTGACTGTTGCTAATAAATTGGCTATTGGTAATAAATTTTATAGATTTATTTAAATAATATTTTTGAATTGCTACAATACATATAAATAATCATCTCAAAACGATCAAAATCTGGAATTACTGTTTGAAAACATTAGGCAAATGAAACAGTTTTATCAGGAACTAATCACCTGATATGATCTGATTGACTTTTATCTTGGATTGTCTGATACAATTTAATGCATTGACAAAAAGGAAAAATGCAATAAAAAACTATGTATTATCATATTTTTCTAACTGTTTTTCCAAATATAATCCCATAAAAAACTGAAGAACAAACACCTAAGATTTACTGATACAACCTCATTAATTCTATCAGCAAATTCCAAATTCCCAATAGAACAGTTTTAAATCAAAGTCAATTGGAAATACTGATACAATCCAATATCTCATTTCTGAACCACATAGAGTCCAATAGGAATTTCAATTTCTATAATCAATCTGCATGTATCTGGAATTGCTGTTTCAAAAGCACAATAGATTATAATAACTTCCAATTGAACATTGGTTTTTATTGGGATCTATCAGAATTTTTCCACAGGGATAAAATGCATTTGATATTTTCAATTTTTCTTTAAACAGCTGTATCTTTGTGAAAATTTAATGGGATTTGATGTTCTAAAACCATAGGTGGGCATTAACTCGTTAATCCGTTAATCGTTAATTAACGAAGTTAACAAAATGATTAACGAATTAACTTTTAAGTTAACTAAAAAAAAGTTAACGCTTTTGTTAACTTCCGTTATAAAATTTAACTTCCGTTAACTTTAGTCCGTTACATTGGTTGTTTGATGACAAGTACATAAGAATGTTGTCGAAAGAGCAAAAAAAAGGTCACAATTTCAGTTAACTTTAACTTCCGTTAAATTTTCGGAATTTTAACGCTTTAACGATTAACTTTTTTTATTAACGAATTAACGATTAACGAAGTTAAATTTTCGATTAACTGTGCCCACCTATGTCTAAAACGCATTTTTAAGCTGACACTTTTTAGTTTTTGTACCTTTTATTCGATTTTTTTATCGCTTCCCACTACCTCTTGAGAGATTTCAGAAAAAGAGAAAGATGCCTAAATATTATTTTCTCGCAAATACCGATTTTACTTCCATGTTCGAAGAAATGGAAGTATTGTAGTACCATCGAAAAATCGTGTCCGAGATAAGAGCAGATTCTGATTGTACTAACTTCAAAACGTAAAGAAAAGTTAATTTCCGCATGGCGGCTGTGCGTGTGTCTAGATGTAGAATTTTTTTCTGTTCACGATAACTACTGTAAATATACACCGATTTGAATTATTTTCGGGGAAAATGTTTGTCTCAGGGAGTATTCCAGACCTATTAATTTTGGTGCTAATCGGATTAGGGATTTTGGAAATATTCGAAAATTTGTACCAATTATCGTTTAAAAAGTGAGTAGTATCTCACAAATTTTGATAAGACTTAGTACACTTGTAGTTCAATCCAATCTAAGGGGTATTTATTTCATAAACATGCCGAAATAGTCGCTGAAGGGATGAAAACTACCCTCAAAATTTTAATTTCAAATAATAATAAATTCATGTTGCCATGATGGAAACAAGCGCAGTTAAAATCAGCGGCGTAACTATACCATCTGAGGCCCGTGGCAAATCCATCGGATGGGGCCCCCGCCCTGCTAATGTAAAAAAGCTTGTAGTTCTAGTTTCATTTTTATATATCACTAATGCCCAGTATTATAAAGAAATTTGCGAATCGCAAATTTGTGATTTAGTAAGAGAAAAATATACAGGATTCACTCAATACAAAAAGAAACGGGTATCACTTTATAAAACTATTATATACCCGTTTCTTTTTGTATTGAGTGAATCCTGTATATCTTTCTCTTACTAAATCAATTTTCTTTATACTACCGGACATAAGCAAAGTAGATATGTAAACTTACTAACTATTAAAACTATTGTGTGCGTTTTTGGGTGAAATAAACTAAAATTTATCCATGTAGTAAATTTTAATTTGAGGAACGTAGGAGGTATTATACAAAAAAATAACAAAATGTTTATTATTAAAAATCTTTTTTTCAGCAAATGTGTCAATTACAACATCAAAGTTCAAATTACAAGCTATAGAATTTTCGATGGATAAAATAGCCAAGTTGCTGTCTTTCTTGTCCTATAGAATTTCTTAAATAAGTTTTAAATAATTTTATTAACAATTTTTTTATTATTCTTGAATGTAGTATTTTTTCGGTTTAAATCAAGTATATGCTTATTTCAAGATAATTTTTTACTTGTTTCAAGAATAAAATTAGAGTTGATTTAAAGCATATCGCAAAAATCCCGAAAATATACTAAATTCAAGAATACTTTTCTGACAGTGTACCTAAATAAAATTTATTAAATTCATAATTAATAAATTTTACAAAATTTCGTAATAAATGTTAGGTCCCTCGGGCCGGGGGTCCGTGGCATTTTGCCCGCTCTGCCACCCTATTGTTACGCCACTGGTTAAAATTAAAATGTCAAATAATTATTATTCTACAAAAATGTGTACCTATCATAAAACTTTAAAAATTATTGTAAAAGATATTATAGAACATGGAAGTCATGTATGGTTCTCCATACCGTTATTTCCTCTTAAAAACTTCCGAGAATCATCAGCGATGTTATTTTGCCCTATCTCGTAGTGGGAAGTTGCCCCAACGGTTTCTATATTTGGGGAAGAATTTTCCAGATATTAGAATTTGTTGTTCTATCATTTCCTACCCGGACTGGGCAACTTTCCACTACATCTAGATGGGAAAAACCATCACTGATGATTCTCGGAAGAATTTGGTAGAAAAAATAGATATTGGCGAAAAAATTATTTGTATTTACAAAAAGTGGGAATGGGGGAGAGGGGCAAACCAAATTATCTTAACGGTTTCCGGGGTATTTTGGGCCAGGAAAAATAGGGGGTTCCCATTTGAAAAATACGAAGGGGGAGCGTTCCCCCTGGACGGCAGATCCTTCCGCACAACTGGCATCGCCATATAATAGCTGTAAAAAATGCTAACATTTTTGTCTGGATCATTTTTCCTGATAATTCCTCCCTGTCGACTTACACAAGTGTATCCATCTTTTTTCAACATCCTGTATACCGACTTCACTCTATGTTTTGATAATTTTATTAAAGAAACAGTGAATATCAAGATTCAATATTATTGAACGTGTAGGCTTAACGTATATTTCAATAAAATTGTGTAACAATAATATTGCACAGTTATATTGTAGGTGTATGGGCCGCCTAACACTGTTTTTCAAATTACAAAGGTAAACATGAACAACTGTTATTACAGTTAGTGCAAGAGAACATACATAGATTGTAGGAATATTATTTCGTGAGTTGCAGTGTCTTTTAATACGTGCTAAGTATTCTTAATAACAATGATGCTTATTAAAATGATTGTATTCATTTTAACTATAGGATTTTATAATCAAGTATTTTCATTTTTTGTTTTTCCCATGGGGGGAGTATACAAGGTAAGTTAATTATATAAAATATTATATTATAAACGTTTTTTGACTACATTATTTTTGCAGCCAACGTATGAATAGATTTTTTGATATAGCCGGTCGTTGGATTTGAGGACAGTATGCAAAAATAAAAGCAGGGCCGCAAAATAACCTTTTGTTTGCTCGTTAAAGACATACTCGTTAAAAAAATGAATATTTTATTTTCATAAAAACTGAACAATAATTAAATAGCTGCTTTGATATAACCAATGGTGTGCTGGAGCCGGCTCGCGCGAGACGGTTGTTAAGATTTTTGGAAATCGGCGAGCCGGTTGTTAAATTAGTCAGCAAATGAAAGTTCGGACCATTTTTATGTTTTCGGCGGACATATTCCAATGTTATAAATGAATAATTGCAAAAATATTTCTTTATTTACTATTGTTTTCGTATTTTTTTTACATTTTAACAAGACATAGGTCTTGCAAAAAAAAACATTTTATGATTTTACATTGTAAAATTATAAAATGTTGTCACAGACAATCTGGTGTATTCAAGAAGTATTAATTTTACTGTTCTTAAATAATAAAACCGAACAGTGTCGTGTCGACATATTGTACTTTCGAAGTGATTGTATGTGTTGTTAAAATACGAAAACAATATGTTTAGCCACTTTCTTATGATAATGTCGCAGCCAGATTGTAAATGTTAGCCGCTTTACAGCTAATTATTCCATAAACCGCGGATTTTAGAGATATGGTATGCTGTACAAAAAGTCTTCAGAATTTATCGTATAATTAAAAAATGGTATAATATATAGGGTGTTCCATTTAAAAAAATCAATTATGACTGCGTATGTTCTTCTTGAGACACCCTGTATACAATTTTCTTATGTCAAAAAATCCGCAACTAAAAATACTAATCGACGTGTCCGAGCGTTTTGATTGAAAACATTAAATGACGCAGTTATGAATTTTGTTCCTTACTTTATCAACACACTGTATACTCAGCTTTCATATAAAAAAGAAAATAGAGATAGCAAGACCGCGGGACACATTTTTTTGGCAATTTTATTATACAGGATGAGTCATATCAGGTGAAACAAACTTGAACAGTGGTATTAAGAAAAAAAATTCATCTAAACATGAAGAAATTCTTCGTAAGGGAGCTACAGATCCCTAAAAATTTAGCCTGAAACAGAAAGATCGAGTGAAATTTTTTTTATCCATTTAAAATACGATCGCAAAACTTTTCGTATCTTCGATAATAAAACAACTCATAACAAAGATACAACGCATTTTATTCATTATAGAATCAAAATCACAATTGCCATGGAAAACTAAGTAAGTGAAAAGTAGAACATTCATTCGAATGCAATATTAAATTCAACTCAAGTAAGCTTTGGAAAAAAGAATGGTTGATGTTTTAAATTTTTATATTTGTTAAAATTCGTTGTTTATTTTGTTAATCAGTTAATGTATAACAGTAATGCTGGTTTTAGGGAGGGTGGCTGGGCGACCGTCCGGGGTGCCAGTTCAGTAGGGGCTGCGGAGAAAAACTTAACTTAAATTCTAGTATAATTAACTTCCCAATAGGGAGTTATTGTAATTGGTCCGAAAATCGAAATCAAAAATTTTAACATATTTTCATGTTTCAAGGGCATTAGAGTATATTGACACTATTTTTAGAAAAATGTCTGTGTGTGTGTGTGTGTGTGTGTGTGTATGTACGTACGTACGTACGTGTCATTTTTTTCCGGGACGAAATCTCGCGAACAAAAAATGCTATTGACTTCGTTGGGGTGCTAATCGAAGCGTCTTGACGTGAATATGATCTGAAAGAAAGGATTTTTCGAAATTCAACCCCTACGGGGGTAAAAAGGGTGTTTTTTTTTCATTTTTATTTTTTTTCTTGGTCGAATTTAGTCGGAACTTAGAATAAATACTATACAATACAAATAATGAAACGTGTATTTCAGTATTTATTTTTTATATGGGTCCAAACAGCCATTAAAGGGATGAAAACCACCATCAAAATTTTTATTTCATACTAATAAATACATCTAATAATTCATGTTGCCTTGGAAACAACACAATTCAAAATTCAAACTGTCAGATTAGTTTTTCTAAAAATGTGCATTATATTATTGACATTATTAGGATATTAGAAAACTAATATTCATAATACAAAGGGTGAGTTTTATTTCTGATAAATTCCATTAAAATTTTTCATATACATATTAAAAAATATATATATTTACAAACTATAACATAGTAATATTAATTATGGAAACAATAAGTAATCAGTATTCAAGTATTGTAAGTCATACCATGTTGGGAAGTTGATTGTGTGGACCTAAAGGATCGCACCCCACAGCATTATACGTTATATAGTTTAATTTTATATCCCCGGGTAAAATTGGATCCGGCAGCTAGTTTTATTTTCTCTTTAAAAAACGATCATTATTAAGTCATATTCTGTTTCACAATGGGATCTCAAAATATTAAATAAAAACTAATTTTAGACAAAATCTCCGAGAGTCTGTAGTTCCCTCACGAACTTTTTTGTTTGAAATATTTTTTTCAATCAACTGTTCAAGTTTGTTTCACCTGATATGACTCAGCCTGTATAACTAAATTTGAATAAAAATATTGGAGTAATCACGTTTTTAATTTTTTTTAAACCTATGGCTCTCTGATACCTTTGCAATCCTGTTTCCTTAACAACTTGGCTCTTCTAATTTAAAAGACTGCCGACCCCTGGGCCTATCAGAATAATTATTCGGACATAATGTTTAAATTCATATATATATATATTTTTTCATTTTCTAGTTACTTGTACAAATTGGAATTCCAATAACTTTAGGAAGTAAACAACAGTTATCATATGGAGCTAATTTTCAATTTCAATACATGCCTCCTACAAAGGTATCAGACTTCAAACTAGTTACAATAGAAAGAAGAAGGATGCGATCTAGGGACACAGTCAGCCAAAGGAATTTAATATACAAAACATTAGAATCAATATTAAATAGGTTGGTACACTATAATGTCCAGTATCATAAAGGAGCTAACACTTTCAAATGGGGTATTCATTCTGTATCAGTATTTTCACCGACCCCCCCCCCCTCCGTTCAAGTCAATCAATAAAAACCCATCTCTAAATTACCATAAATCTAAGTAAAACGCATGTCCTTAGCGTACAGTATAAACTAATAGGGTCTACGACAAAGGCAGAATCCCAAAAGGCAGACATGGACAAAAGGCAGACATGGACAAAAGGCAGACACGGACAAAAGGCAGACAAGGACAAAAGGCAGACATGGACAAAAGGCCGACAAGGACAAAAGGCAGACATGGACAAAAGGCAGACATGGACAAAAGGCAGACACGGACAAAAGGCAGACAAGGACAAAAGGCAGACATGGACAAAAGGCCGACAAGGACAAAAGGCAGACATGGACAAAAGGCAGACATGAACAAAAGGCAGACTCCCAAAAGGCAGACATGGACAAAAGGCAGGGCCGTGCCTGACCAGCGTTCATTGCGTGCGCCGCACGCAGGCGGCCTAACGGCCAGAAAAACTAAAAAAAAAATCGAAAAATGTTCCAAAAAGTAGTAACGAATAGCCTGAAAAATACATTGTCACTGTTATCTCTATCTACGTTGAAATATAATATTTACATTATAATATTACCATTTTAAAGAAATACTTGCAAATAACAATGTTAAAATAATATTATTATATAATCAAAGTAAATGGTCAATTGAAGAATTTGCCTCTAAAAAATCGCGTAGAGTAAATTTTTGATTGTAATATGTACATTTAAATTTCATATAAAACTTAAATTTTTAATTTTAAATTTTCTTAACAAAAGTTGTTTATTTACATATTTAGCGAAATCAGAGCACTTTTAGTAAAACTCTAAAATTTGCGAACAAGTTGCCATATTTTTTAAACAATTTAAAGTATGAATTTTTTTGTTTTATAAAAGTTTTTTATGATCTTTACAAATATGTACTTTTTGATATACCATTCCATTTGATTTTGCTGGGAAACGGGCATGTGCCCCTCAAACTACCCCCCCCCCCCCAAGGAGCGGTTTTAGGGGGTTGAAAATATTTTTTTTAATTCTTTAGGGTCGATATATATAGTAAATGTTTTATCCTAAATCTCTATCTTCAATAATTTGGACGTAAAACATAGTGGATTGGTGGTCTGGAACACTCTGTACAAGTATAATAATAAACATTAAAAATGAAATTTTGATTTTTTTCTTTGATGTTATCTCGAAGGGCGGCCATACATACTGGCACGCAGGCGGCCATATACCCAGGCACGGCCCTGACAAAAGGCAGACTCCCAAAAGGCAGACATGGACAAAAGGCAGACTCCCAAAAGGCAGACTTGGACAAAAGGCAGACTCCCAAAAGGCACACATGGACAAAAGGCAGACTCCCAAAAGGCAGACTTGGACAAAAGGCAGACAAAAAATTAATAATGTCTTTAAGGGGTAAGGGGCTTATAAAATACCCCCTACCTTTTCAAAAAAAATATATCGTTTAAGTAACTTAAATAATACAATTTTATTTTTAGGGAGGGGCATGTTGCATAAACCCTCCTCTCTCAAATATATTATTAATTAATATAAAAAAATGTCTGTCTTTTGTCCTTGTCTGCCTTTTGTCCATGTCTGCCTTTTGTAAGTCTGCCTTTTGTCCATGTCTGCCTTTTGGGTGTCTGCCTTTTGTCCATGTCTGCCTTTTGGAAGTCTGCTTTTTGTCTGTCTGCCTTTTGTCCTTGTCGGCCTTTTGTCCATGTCTGCCTTTTGTCCGGGTCCCAAACTAATTTGTGGGTTTTATTAGTTCATTATTATTTTATTAGTCGCAAAAGCTAGAAAACATCACGAACCGCGAGCGCGCCAAGCGAGTATTAGTAACTTCGAGCGTGGTTTGGCGTATGAAAAATCAACCAATCGGGATGATTTTTTTTAAATACTGGAAATTGAGTCTACTTCAAATATTAAACGGTCGAGGGGGATCTCAGATCCACTGGAAAAGAGCTACGCGCGGAGAAAGCGGGTGAAATGACTTTTGAGAAAGTTCTTCCAACTTTGGACACTAATAACTTTTTTCGAGGATATTGGAGAGTTTAAAATTTGATACAAACTTAAAGAGTAAATAAAAAAGTAATCAAAGATGGCGGCGGGAGGGACAATTTGGGCAGTGCGCAAACTCAGGTCTTCATCGAAGCTCCTTTCGAACGAGCCACAAAAAATGTACCCGAAATAATTGGGTAACACCTATGTATAAAAATTTCCTAAATGCACTGGACTAGTATGCTGTTTTTATGGGCAATATGGACAACCTGCGTACAACAATAAGCATATTCTTATTATGCTCATTTGTTATTAAAGAAAATGAAGTTTAATTTATAAGACTTCAAATATAACATCTTTATAGCTAAGTTGTTATATTATTTTAATTTAATGTAAAAAATTAATTCTTTTGTAGGCATGGTCTGGATGGACATTCTTGTATACTTAGATTAATTTGTGAGTTTTCCCGTGATGACATAACTTCTACTGGATTGTACGAACAACTTTTAAACAAAATATTTATGTAAGTAGATTATTGTAAAATGGCAGTATTTAAGTGCACTTTACTTAAACTTAGCATTAAATGTGTTGTTTTTGAGCAGTAACATTTAAAATTTTAAGCATTATACTGTGTGTGACAGAAATAAAAAACTTTAAAAAAACTTACTTAAAAACAGCCCTCAACATTCTGAAAACTAATTCCATTTTTGTTTTCTTAAAAAGTTTTTTATTAACTAGTTATTATTTAAATCGGTGCTTTTCAAAAACTGTTAAATTTAATTATTATGTACCTACTTTCGGATTTTTTCTAGTCAGTTTTATATTTTCTTATATTTATATTTTATATTAAAAAATATATAGGGTGGTCTATTTAAATTGAGAAACGTATCGTTTGTCTCGGTTGACCATAGAATATGTATTCCAAGTTTCAAGCTTCTGCGATAAGAGGAAACGGTAAAATTTCTCGAAAACTAAGGTTTTCCAGAAAAATTGTTTGGTACAAAAGTTTCAGGTTTTCTGTAAAATATGAATATGCAAAAAAATAGGTTTCCATTTAAAAAAAATGAAGTTGACCTCAAAATAACCTTGAAATCTCCACTCAACATCAAAATTTTTACCTCCATTGAATTTTCCCATTCTATCTCTGAAACTTTTGTACCAAACAATGTCCCTGAAAAACTTTAGTTTTTGAGATATTTACTTGTCTCAATTTAAATTACAATACAGTAGACCCGTGGTAATCCGACAATTGTTTTGCAAAACGGCGTCGGATTATCGAATTTGTCGGACTATAGAGTACTGTCACTGACCCCTTGTAGTCCGGAATGTTTTAAAAGGGAGTACCTTGTCACGGCGTTTTTCTGAGGCAAATAGGTTTGAAAAAAATGTCTCCAAAATGTGACAAATGGGTTTTAAAGCGCATGTCACATACATTCCAAATATTTTTGAATTAAAATCGTAGCTGCTTCGATGATTAAAATATCGACTTTCAATGATTTGTAGCTATTTTGTTATAAAAAGACTTCTGAACTTACCGCTCTTTTTAATTGTTTTCATCTTTTGAACCTGAATATATTAATTTTTTTAAATAATAAACTTACTTTAAATTAAAATACTCTGCCTTGTAAATGCACGGTGCTTCCTCGTGCTAAATTCATCAAAGGTAGTTAATTATTGAACAATTTAAATAAAAACCGATAAAGTATTCAGATGAACTGCCTGTCATTGGTTAACCTTTTAATTTTCATAAGATTTTAATAAAAAAATTTAATTTTACATTTTTCTTAATACGCGCCTGGTTATTATGTCGTATATTTTGAATTTTTTGACAATTTCAATCAAAATCATTATTTTTCTGCTATACGAATGTCAAAATGACATTTAAAACG
>OX439237.1:28975190-29077735 GCA_949319165.1 Sialis lutaria
ATATTTGAGAAAGGATAAAATAAAAAGGATAAACAGAAGTCGAAAAATCATGTTTTTATAATAAAATCATTGAAAGTCGATATTTTAACCATCGAAGCAGCTATGATTTTAATTCAAAAAGATCTGGAATGTATGTGACATGCGCTTTAAAACACATTTTTAACATTTTGGAGACATTTTTTTCAAACCTATTTGCCTCAGAAAAACGCCGTGTTGTAATCCGGCAAATTATAAAGAAGGTAACCTGCTATGGGCAACGTTCTAAATATTTCACCTTTTGTAAAAATCTCAATTTAAATGATTCTACACAGGATATAAATATAATTGGTATGTCAGATTTTACAGGGGGTGCCAAATTACCGAGGGTTTACTATATTAAGATATCACTCAATTAGTGCAATCTTACAAATATAATGCCCATTTAGTCATTTTAGGAGACATATATTTATTCTATGTGTCATTTAATTTCTTGATTATTAAATCTTAATGCTAGTTTATATTAACTATTTCAAAAACAAAACAGAAATGCTCATTAATATTTAATTTTTAAAAACAATGGCATTCATTAATATACATGTATCATTTTTAGTCCTCAAAGTCTTACAGAAGAAGTTGATGAAGAATATCAAGATGCTTTCAAGGCTGCTCTTTATGGAATCAATTGTAAAAAAACATTTTCTAAATGTAGTATTTTAAATAATTTATTTATAAACAAATTATGAAAATCGTAATAAAATAATAATGTTTCAACGCATTCTTTAAATATTACCCCAGTTGACGCGGTATAAGAACTAGTGCGTAGTTCGCCGTAAGTACGAAAACTTAAACGTAATTATTTTTTTCATTGAAATTAAAAAAATCTGAAATAATTTAGCAAAAAAATAATAAAAAATTCTTATTTATATCATTATTTTTTTGTTGAAACATTTCTTTCAGAATGTGTCCCGTAGTCATTCTCACTGCGATTTATAAAAAAAATAAGTAGGTATTTTAAAATTTTCGTGACTGAAGGGTTAAAATCAAAAAGTCATTTGACTTTTATTATTACATTTTAGGAGACCTATCAAATGACACCCCACTCAATGGGGTAAATGAAAAAAATTTTAGTTCACTTTTCAGTCTATGAAAGGGGGGTCCAAAATATTTTTGACAATGTTCGTTATAATTTTCAGTGAAAGTACTTATTAAAATCTACATTCTTGAATTTTTTCAGATTTTTTGAATTTATAGTTTAGAAAATAGAGGGGGGGACGCTTTTATAATGACTTAAGAGAGTATAAATACATCGTAATTGAAGGGTTAAAATCAAAAAGTTCTGATACATTTTTTGTTGTATTTTAAGAGACCTTTCTAACGACACCCCACTCAATGGGGTAGGTGATTTTTAGGGTTCCGTAGAAAACTAGGAACCCTTATAGTTTCTCCATGTTCGTCCGTCTAAATTTCATCTTAATATGTAAAAATTTTTACAAGACGGACGGACGGACATGTAGAAACTATATTGTTTCCTAGTTTTCTACGGAACCCTAAAAATGAACCTATTTAAATTTCAATGCAGTAAGATGAGGAAGCAACACCAATTTTTTGACGCAAATTACTCGATAAAAAATGGTCGTACAGTAAAACAAAAAAAATCAAATTAAAGAGAAAAGTCTAACTAATCAATATTATTTGTTATATTTGTTTAAATAAATGTACTACGGTCCATGGAGGCTCTCAAAATTGACATAAATTTTTGCAAATTTTTTTTGGCGTATCATCAAAAAACAGGTTATTCTGAAGAACAATATTTGCAACAAATGATAAGAAAACTAAAACGCTTAACTTTAAATTCTTTTTTTTTATTTAATGATCTCGTAATTTCCCCCAAAGTACCCCTATGTTTTATGAAAAATATGCGATTTTATAGGCCACTTTCAATTAAATTTTACACAATGAAAATAAATTCTTGTCAAATGAATAACTAAAGGACGTTAAAGAAAAAACTTTCAGCTTTCCAAATCTGCCCTTAATTTTTTTTTACAATTATGTATTCTTTAATTACAACCACTCAAAGTTAAATATATTATTTTTGCTTTGACTTGGTCAAAATGGCTGTATAGCAATTGAGAAAAAGTGAATTGAAGAAAAATGTCTGATCTACAATAAACATTTATTTGATTTGACCAAAAAAACTGCATGTCCTGTAGAGCCTCTCAAAATTAATATAATTTTTTGAAAATTTTGTGTGGCCTTTCATCTTAAAAAAAAGGTTATCCTGCAGGAAAATAAAATTTTCAATAAATGATTCAAAAATTAGAATGTAACCGCCTTTAAACGAGATAAATACGACCCAGGCACAGAGCTGTCAAAAGTACTGAGTCAAGGTACTTCAAGTACAAGTACCAAGTATTTAGTGACAGTACTTCAAGTATCAAGTACATTGCGCAATATTTAAAAGTACTTCAAGTACCGAAAAGTACTTGAAAATTCAAGTAACTTATTTCAAGTACATTTTAAATTTTAATTGTTAGAACCATTAATATACAAAAAAAAATGGGATATTTAAATATTTATATACATATTATCTTCATTCCCTAACAAGGGTAGTGTCAAGTATTCGGATAAAAAAAATACTTAAAAACACGTGAAAATCATAGCTGAGCTTTTGTATGCGGGCCGCGGCCACATATTATTAATAAATTATGTTTTTATTATGTGTTTTTACTGTTTTTTAAGTATTGGATATTTCAGAATGTATGAAATTGATTTTAATTTCTTATTGTTTCTTAAAAATACATTTTAAAATATTGTTTTATTTATGTCATTCAATTAAAAATTTTAATTGTTAAAACTATTTTTTATAATAGAAAATAACATATGTGGCCTATTAGAACCCATCTATAGATTTATGTTGTGTTATTTGAATTATCCGTATTAGAAATTAGAGGGCTAGGGGGGCGCTTGAATAACGACTTTGAAAGCAAATATCTCGTGGCTGAAGTGTTAAAATCAAAAGGTTCCAAAAAATGTTTTGTTGCATTTTAGGAAACCTATCTAATAACATTCTGGTCAATGCAATGGGGTAACTAAAAAAATTTGAACACTTCGTCTATCAAAATTTTTTTTAAATCTCATAATTTCTGTTTTTGGACCATCAATCTACGTCATTTATCCCAATTTTCATCTTAAAAGGTATATAAATGAGAAAATAACAAAAAAAAGTTTTAAGGGCGAGGGTGTATACCGAGTCACGATTCCTACCGTCAAATCCCCGGCAACCGCTGCAAACTTAAATAAAACAGACTATAGGTATTAAGTAGGTATATCGTAAATAATCAACGAATATACCTCTTTGATACCTTTAAAATAATTTTAAAGGCTTTATAAATATATTTCCATGTTTTTATAAGTGATAAAATTAATTATTTTGTTTAAAAAAACTTTTCTTATGGAAAATCAGTTTATTAAAGTAAGTACTTGAAAAACGACATGGTGTTTTTTTTTTTTTTACTTGAAAAACGGAGAAACTGTGGTTTCTTAGTCACTTAAACTAAAAATACACCACAAAATTTATGTCACTCGACACGTGTTTCGACTTCACAAGAAGTCCTCATCAGGAGCCTAACGATTCCAGACTGATATAGTCTTGGTCAGAACTTATATATATACTAAAAGGACTTATCACGCTTCAATGATTCAGACCAATCAACGGCAAGGTCTAGAAGGATTGAAGCTGGGATAGGTCCAGTACCTCCATTAAAAATACTATTCTTATCCCTCAAGATTTCTAAGCTTTCTGCTGCGTCTAATTGATTATTATTGCATGTTTTAATTAATTTTAAATTATTAATGTCCGTTTTATGATTTAATGTAGTCATATGATGAGCTACGCTAGATTTATCCACCCGATTGTATTTAAGGTGAGCCATGTGCTCTTTAAATCTAATGTTTATAGATCTCCTAGTTTGTCCTAAATAACTTTTTTCGCAAAGGTCTGAATCATTGAAGCGTGATAAGTCCTTTTATGATGAATCGTTAGGCTCCTGATGAGGACTTCTTGTGAAGTCGAAACACGTGTCGAGTGACATAAATTTTGTGGTTAAGGTGTATTTTTAGTTTAAGTGACGACATGGTGTATTTAAAAATATACTTGAAGTATTTTACTTGCAAAATCAAGTACTAAATTCAAGTATTTTGAAAAATTACTTCAAGTATCAAGTACATTGCGCTATTTTCAAAAGTACTTGAAGTAAAGTACTTGAAGTACTTTTTAAAGTATTTTACTTGAAGTATTGACAGCTCTGCCCAGGCAGATACACAACCACCATGCAAATAGTTATAACAGGAATATGACCTTATCTATGGCCTGTGCAGTAGGGTGTCCCGTAATGTATTAAAAAAAATTTTTTTCGAGCTACACTATTGCAAGAGGTATCAAAATTTGTGTAATTGCACACAGATTACGCAAAAAATACAAAAACCAGAATTGCATGTCATCTTTAGGGCTCTACCGCACTTTGAAGTTTTGTAAATTTTACGTTTTTACAGACCTAAACCATGTGCCTAAAATAATACAAAAATCAAGTTTAAAAGATATTTTACTATAAAAATTAAATAAACAAAGCACAATAAAACAAAATAAACAAAATATAGCTTATAATCAATGAAAAAAAACTTAGAATTTAAACTTATTTTTGTGTCCAAAATTTGGCATTTCTGCTAGAGATTGCAATCTAGTTCTAATGAAGCCATCTCTAGAAGTAGCGTCAGTTACACTTTGTGAGACCTCTGTTACCAGTTAAAACATATTTCCACAGATTGTGTGTGACAAGGAAAGTCAAAATTTTCCAAGCTCTTATTTTTTTACCATGATTTGAAGGTCCTCATTAGAAATATGTTGATGAACTGGCGGTATTGCAACTTGACTGTCGTGCCACATAATAATTTCTGTGTAATCTCTAGCAGAGAAGTTAATTTTCGGTAGTTTAAATATCCTACGTTTAGTACTACTTTTAGCGTCTCTAGCTTTTATTATTCTTTGCAATGTCAGCTCCCGAATGTGGTCTCTATCATCAAACAACATATAAGTAGGTTTTCTGGGTGCGCAAAAAAGCATGTCTTTCGATAACAGAATCCATAACAGATATCAGATTTTCGGGTAAAAAGAGTACATAATTAGTTGAAAAATATGTTTGGCTCCGTCCTTAAAATTCGTCTTTTGCTTGATTAGGAACCAAATCGGAGCGTATACTTTAACCGCGTAGTTGATAAGCAATTGCAAATTTTCTGATGGATTAAGAGTACTTACGTAAAGTCTGAGTATACGATTAGCAGAAGTAAGCCATCTCGAGCGCATCATTTTTCCAGGCTGACGGTTTGCCAGCTCAGGAGTACAGAAACCAGTTGATACAGCTTGACATATCTCATAAAGATATTTTTGATCCGTACTTAGTTCATCGACCACATTTTTCGGCAAGTCAGACAAATTACCAGCCACCGCACAAAAAGACACCGTGGTATTGTGAACCGCACGTGTTGGATAGCCACGCGCTTGGGTTATTATTTTATTTTCGCAATCAGCTAACTGTTTGCCAATAGATCCAGAATATTCTCTAGGACCCGAAGTGCAACCATCTAAGGTCAAAAATAAATGACGAAAAGGTAACTCATTGGCATGAAGCATACAAACACACCATTGTAACGGTCTCCAAATACTCCTCTAAATATTGAATCACGCCATCCTTCCAACCGGTGTTAGTTCTTCTCTCGTTGATGGGAACTTTCTTAGGTTTTAAACACGAACAAGATTCAAATGAAGTGCATTTACAAGCAGAAACATCGAAAAACTTCTCAGATGACTCCAAAAAACACTTCAGTTTGTTTTAAAAACTATCGTTTCGTTTGATTTTGGGGTATCTTTTCAAAATAGGATTTAAGTAATTGAATAACTCGTTCCTTAGTTACGATTGGAATCCAAGCTTTAGTCCAAATATTGTTAATCTCTTCATAAACAATCGCGTATATATCTGAGTTGGATGGATCTTTGCCATTATACTTCAATTTCAGTTTGTTCTTGACAAATAAAATTAATTTAATGGCGTCCCTTATAATTGGTAGCTGCCGATCGTCAAGTTCTTTGTATGGTCCCAATATAGCACAATTAGTCTCACTACGCCTCGAATTCATTATTTAAAATTCACAAAATCCGCTTTTAACACTTTAATAACCGCAATTGTACTTTTATAGCATAAAAATTACTTTGGCTACGAAGAAAACACTCGCGAGTAAAATCCTCGAAACAAGATAAAATTTGAGGTAATTTGCAGGTTGAAACCTAACAAATTCGAAGTCGCTGGTAACGTGTTGTTGCATACAAATCGAAACGTCGTGTATGTATTACACCTAAATAGAACAAAAGTATTTTTTTTAATATATATTTAGTTCAGGAGCCGAAATTAAGGATAACGAAATATTACCATAAAAATGACAAATTTTCAAAACTTTGAAAATCGGTAGAACCCTAAAGATATAGTTTAATTTTATTTTTAAAATTATTTTGGTAATCTACGATCAATTACACAAATTTCAAGAGGTCTTGCGTTAAGGAAAACAAAAAAAAAATTTTTCGGGACACCCTACTGTGCAGCTGTTGAGAAACACTGGTATGTACTTAGCACATGCTCACATTTGAATCTCAACTGGTGACTGCGAGCATTGAGTAAAGAATAACAAGAGAATCAACGTAATGCATTTTGTTGAAGCGAGGACGCGGTTCCAGACACCAGGTGGCAGCACTAAAGCCATCTAGCGCCCGGAACCTGAAGTACTAACTTAGCCGGGATACAAAATTATGTGTCCCGCACCCCGCACTTGACAGCTGTCATTAAATAAGCCCCGCCCTTACCCAAACCAACATTATAATTTATTGTTATTTTCTATTCGTTCGACGCACGGTTTTTGTACTATTTCACACGTTGTGATTTGTACTAAAATTTTATTTTTTAATAAGTAAATGGTTGATACACGCATATTAATTAATTATCTAAAATATAAGAAATAATTCGACGATCGTGGAAACTTTTAAAAGTTACATACATATACAATATACATTATTAGGGCAATAATTACAATTTATTATAGGTACCTACATATAAACAACAAAATCCAATGATATAATACTAATAATATTCTTTAGGTTTTTTAACAGCTGATCAAAACAAAAAAGTTTTAACCAATGACAATATACCAAATTTATACCCGCGGGGTATATTTTTAATTAAATGTATACAGGGTGTCCCATTTTAATCTATCACCCCCCTAATTTTTTTTATCTATTAATGAAATAAAAAAATTCTTCAAATAAAAGATGTTTGGTTTGGAGGTGGACCTAAAATGGCATTATTAATTTTTGATTTTTTGGACGTCTTCATGGTCAAATAGGCCCAACTTTTTTTTTCAAATGGAAACCTATATTTTTTATTACGGTATCTTATTGTTTGGAAAAAAACAAGTAGCTTTTGTTTCAAAAAAATTTTGTATGACTTCATTTTTTAAATATTAAACAAAATAATTTTAGATTTTAGATATTTACTAATTTTTTACTCGAAACCCATTAACTTTAGAGGAAAAATGTAAAAAACAAAAAATATTTATTTTAATCTGATATTATTAGGAAAATTATATCAGGATTTTTTGTTAACTTTTGCTCTTCAAAATATTAAAGCAAATAAAACATAAAATAAAAAAATCTTAAATAATTTTGCTAGTTATATTGTATTAAAATAAACATTTTTGTTTTTCACACTTTTCCTCTAAAGTTAATGGGTTTCGAGTAAAAAATTAGTAAACATCTAAAATCTAAAATTATTTTGTTGAATATTAAAAAAAATGAAGTCATACAAAAAATTTTTTGAAACAAAAGTTACTTGTTTTTTTCCGAACAATAAGATATTGTAATAAAAAATATAGGTTTCCATTTGAAAAAAAAAGTTAGGCCTATTTGACCATGAAGACGTCCAAAAAATAAAAAATTAATAACGCCATTTTGGGCCCCCCTCAAAACCAAACAATTTTTATTTGAAGCATTTTTTGATTTAATTGATAGATACAAAAAATTAGGGGGTGATAGATTAAAATGGGACATTCTGTATACATTTAATTAAAAATATACCCCGCGGGCAGGCCCGGATTTACCATGCAGGCAATGTATAGGCACGTGCCTATAGCGGCAAAAATTTAGGGGCGGCAGATTTGAGCGTTTTGGTTAATTTTGTATGAAATAACCTAAAAAAAAATATTTGACAACGAAAAAAAAAAACTCATTAATATGAAAAATATTCACTTTTTTGAATTTTATTCAATGAAAAGGGTGGCAATTTTCGCAACTGCCTACGGGCGGCGAATTTGTAAATCCGGCCCTGCCCGCGGGTATAAAGTTGGTATATTGTTATTGGTTGCATGTGTTTTTCATCAGCACGGCCTTACTCCAGTGCATATAAGTGTAATAAAAAGGTTAATTTTATTAAAAGTATTGAATATCTGAGAAACTATGGGGTTAAGACATAAGACATCCCCCATACAAATTGAAAAGAAGAAAAAACCCCATCGAATAGCGAAATAAAAAAATGGTAGTCGCATTTGAAAAAAATGAGTTTTATCATTTTTAAGTTTGCAAATTTTGACATTTTTTTATGGACACCCTGTATAACTAAATTCAAATTGGTTATTATCAAAATGTTACTCTTTATCAGGACTAATATTATTATTAAAAAAATCAATCGCTTAAAAAAAAACGAGGTCGCTACGATTTTTTAAAGTTGACCCTGTTTATGGCTTATTTTTCGGAAAAAAATTTATAATTTGGCAACACTGTCACAAAAAACGAATAGATGATAATGCGGAGGTTAATATATGACATCGGAATACTGAAAAATTTATAGGGGGTTCCATTTAAAAAAATGTTTGTTTTTGTTACAGCGCAAAAATGGGACACCCTGTATTATTGAAAATAATTTTACGACGTAGATCTTTTCAAACCAATAATATTATGTACCAAACTTTTTTTCTATCTCCTACGGGAAGTGCGCTAGGAATGCCGGACGCACTATTGGAGGACCTGTATATCGTGATTGAAGTGTTAAAATCAAAAGGTTTTGATACATTTTTTGTTGCATTTTAGGAGGCCTTTCTAACGACATCCCACATTTTTTGAAAATAATTTTCCTTTCATGGAAATGGGGTCTAAAAAAATTTTTTTTCTCAAAAATCTCCTATGCTCGGGGGCCCCTAGACCCCGGTGGTAGTTATGGTGCTGACTAGACCCCCCCCCCATTTGACTGACATGCATTATATTCCAAAAGTAAACATTATACTAGGTCAAAAGATTTTCAAATTTTGAGAAATATAAATAATATTATAATAATTGTACGTTCTTATTTTCACTTTTTTACATCATCAATAATGTAACATCGCGTCATAAATTTATATTTCTTACAACTTTAAACAACCTATTTTAAAGCAAAATTATTTTGTATATGTATAATAACTTTATTTTTATTTTATTATTAACATCATATTGATACCAAATGAAATTAAAATCGTAAAAATTTCAAACTTAACATACCAATTTTAAAGCAAGATTATGAAATAATAAATGCAATAATTGTATTTGCCGTTCGTCATAAGAAAAGAGATAATACATAACGAATAGAATAATGTCGTATAATTGTATGTATGTATATAGTTTGGCGGCTGATATAAACACGAAAGACCTTGAGAATTGATACACTCACTCCAGTGTTTTACGCTTGTAAGTAAATCATTTCAATGTAGGCGGAGCTAAAATTTTGGTAGGTTGGGTCGGTTGGGTATTTTAGTAGAGTCGTCAACCATTCGTTTAGTTAATAATTTTATCAATAGGTACCAGCACTTCCTGATGCTCAAAAAGTGCATGGTTCATATACCTACTGCGTTTCAAGTCTCCCATATACGTTGTTTCTCTTGTTATTCTTTACTCAATGCTGCGAGTTAGCGAGTGACATCAGCAGATATCTAATATAATATTATGTAGTTAGACTTCAGTTGTTGTAATCTACAGATTGTTAGTTTAATAATTTGTTATAGTTATCAGTGAATATGTTACTATTAAGTATTTGAATAACGTAGTTTACAGTTGTAATTTAATTTATATTAAGAGTGAACCTCAAAATCAAAAGTACCTATATAAAAATGTTTCCCGTGAAACAAGAAGATATAAAGGAAGAAGTCGACCTTCTGGAAGATATTGATGTTTATGATGAATTTTCAATATATTATAAACAAGAATTAAAGGTAGGTAATGAAAAACATTAAATACAGTTGGCAAATATTGCAGTATTTGACATATGTGTGACATATGCCGCGCATGCGTAGATGTAAAAGTAAATGAAAAACAGCGGCTCCAAAACGATTTTATTAAAATTGAAATTATGAATTTACATTTTTAACGTTTCTAGTTTTAATATACAGGGTGTTCCAGACCACCCGCTCACTATGTTTTACGCCCAAACTATTGAAAATAGTTTTATGATAAAAAAATTATTATAGTGTCCCATTTTAATCTATTTTTCTATTTTTTTTTTTATCTATCAATTAAATAAAAAAATGTTTCAAATAATAGTTGTTTGGTTTTGAGGGGGACCCAAAATGGCGTTATTAATTTTTGATTTTTTGGACGTCTTCATGGTCAAATAGGGCCAACATTTTTTTTTCAAATGGAAACCTGTATTTTTCATTATGGTATCTTATTGTTTGGAAAAAACAAGCAGCTTTTGTTTTAAATAATTTTTTGTATGACTTCATTTTTTTAAATATTTAACAAAATAATTTTAGATTTTAGATATTCACTAATTTTTGACTGGAAACCCATTAAGAGGAAAAGTGTAAAATACAAAAAATGTTTATTTTAATCTGATATAACTAGAAAAATGATTTCAGATTTATTTTTATTTAATTGTTTTGCTTTAATATTTTAAAAAGCGAAAGTTACAAAAGATCCTGATATAATTTTCCTAGTTGTATCAAATTAAAATAAACCTTTTTTTTACACTTTTCCTCTAAAGTTAATGGTATCCGAGTGGAAATTTAAAATCTCAAATTATTTTGTTAAATGTCTCCGAAAAATGATACAAAATATAGGTTTCGATTTGAAAAAAAAAATGTTTACCCTATTTGACCTTGAAATATTCTACCAATTCAAAAATGAATAACGCCATTTTGGTTCCCTATCAAAACCAAATAACTTTTATTTTTTTTATTTTTAACTAATTTTTTTAATTGATAAATAAAAATATATGGGGTGATAGATTAAAATAGGAAACCCGGTGTAATATATAAGACTTGCACATCTGAAAATGTCTGATGACTTGTTTAGTTTTCAACACGATTTTATCCCCCTTTTTAATAATTTCAACTTCAGTAGACCTTTTTTTACACAGCAATTCACAGCATGTAATTTTTTAATCATGTTATGCTATTTCCACCAATTTTTCTGCCCCTTTAGGCTTAATGCCCCCCGGGTTTACCAACTCCTAGCTACGCTTCTGAATATAATAGACAAGCATGTTTAATTCTATTCTAACAATGGCTGGTTCATTTTATTTAGTATTTATTAATGAGATAATTGTCATTTTACAGGAAGATTTGGGAGTTAAAGAAGAAAATCTGTCAGACACCGACATTAATAATAAGGAACAAGAAAATGAAGATTTTAGTAAAGATACAAAATGCAGTGCTAAATATTTAACACACTCTAACAAGCGACCATTTAAATGCAAACAGTGTGAGCATAGTTTTAGACATAAACGTAATTTGAATACGCATAAACTAACACATTCTAATGAACGACCTTTTAAATGCCAGCTGTGTGAATATAGATGTAATCGAAAAGATAGTTTAAAGGCACATAAAATAATACATTCTAAAGAGGAACCTTTTAAATGCGAGCAGTGTAACTTTAGTTGTAAACAAAAAAGTAATTTGATTAAGCATAAATTTATACATACTAATAAGCGACCTTTTAAATGCGAACAGTGTCAATATAGTTTTAATCGAAAAGGTGATTTGAATAAACATACATTAACACATTCTAATGAGCGACCTTTTAAATGCGAGCAGTGTGAATATAGTTGTACACGAAATTGGGATTTGAAAAGACATAATTTGACACATTCTAATAAACGACCATTTAAATGCGACTATTGTGAATATAGCTGTAATCGAAAAGGTAGTTTGACGACACATAAATTAAAGCATTCACAATAAGGTCATAAAAAAAACATTGCCAAGTAAATGCACAGTGCTAAATTCATCAAAGGTAGTTAAAAAAAAGGTAGTAGCTCGTTAAAAAAGTAACTTTTTTTTATATGTGTTATTCTATTTGACGCGGGTATAGGAAGGTTAAAAGCTTTGTTTAAAAAAATTATCAGTACGTAATTTTTTCAAAAATAATCTTAAAAATTATGTCTGTTTGTGTTTTTTTGTTTCTTATTTGTTAATAAATTTTTTACTGAACCGAACTGATTTTTTTAATTAAAAATTACAATATTTTCAGATCATGTGAACTGACCCAAAAAAATTTTAATCTTTATTATTAACAGTGGCGTAGATAGCATTTTGCGATGAGGGGGGGATATGATAGTATTAATCTCATAAAGTTATATTTTTCATTATGAAAATAATCTTTTATGTGGTGCAAAGTACAAAATTGGTTATATTCGTCACTTACAATTAGATATATTCATTATTGAAAAATAGGGGAAATTGATCCCCTTTACCCCCCCCCCCCCCAAATACGCCACTGATTATTAATAGTGTCAAATACCCTATTCACACAGGCACAATCTTCACAAGGTGGATAGGATGACCAAGTCTCAGGTTTCACCCGGCGTCTCAGGGTTTGTTTACTGTTTCTCCGGGTTTCGGGTTTCATTATCATTTCTCTGGGTTTTGTAATAATGATGACAACTAAAATAATCTGCCGTGTGCCACAGGACTATCTTATAATGATAATTAACAGTGTACGTAATTTTTTATTTTATTGAAAGATATTTCTGACGAACTAATAAAAGATAGAATAAAATGAATGGGACATAAACTATAGAAATATTATTTTATACATATTGTATCGAACGAATTACGTTTAACGTAATTACTAACAATAAGATGGAAACAGATGTTTACTCTTGCCATTTCTTTAAATTTTGGATTTATTTTTGAAATAAAACAAAAATGTTTCAGATAAAAAATGTCGAGTATGCTATTATCTACAATTTATTCCCCATACATTTTTTCCAACACTTATGATTTTGCCAGAAAGATTTTTTTTAAATAATTATTTAGAATAATTTATACTGGTGATTTGACCGTACAGATCACGACTCATACGGTCAAGTGACCCGGCAACCACTGCAAACTAAATGAAATAGAGTATACAGTGTTTATTCTCTGTATTACATATAAGAAAGATTCATTGTACCTATGGCAATCACGTACACTGTTCAGTCTGTTCAATCTCTGTAATACGTATAATAAAGTCCCATGACACTCATGGCAGATATTTCTTCTCTGTTATGAACAATTTTAAATGTATTTAAAAACAGATACTTGTTAAAAAATATTTTTTTCAAAAAGTTGTTTTTTCGAAAAAATGAATAGAACATAAATTATAGACAATAATGTTAGCTACAATTTTCAACTTGGATATTTTTCTCTAATTCGCACTGTTTCAATGTAATTCGAAAAATTCAAAAATCGATGTACGTAAACATCTGTTTCCGGTTGAAAGACCGTTTTCAAAAATAGGAGGTTTTCTTCCCAGGTAAAAATTAATCTTAAGTATAAAGTTTCACCTTTCTACAATTTGTCGTTTATGAGTTACAGCGTCTACAGACCGACACACACACAGGCATCGGCTAAAATAGTCAGAATGGATTCAGGGAAGGTCAAAATTGATAATTCCATCAAAATCCGGATTTCGAAAAAAATCGCGTTTACTATACTTACTAATACTATATGTATATTTCATATACATGTGTATAAGAAAGTAAAAAGATAATCAGTAGAGATGAGACTGCTATTAAGAACACTGTTATTTGTACAGAGCAGACTGCTCTGCTCTTTAACATACCTGCCACGGGGGTCCAACTTTTACCGACTGAGAATGAAGAAATTTTTCTTAATGTAAATGTCACATTTCGTTTTTTAAATAGCTAAGATGTAGCAGCACCAGTATTAAATCGAGAAAACAAAATTGTTTAATCTTTATATAGGCAATTCTCTTTACATTAAAGTTATTTAAGTACACTCATCGCTTGAATTACCGGCGTTGTTGATAATTCAACCGCTTGAATTGCCAACGTAAAGAGGGACCCCCACCACCGTGCCAACTTGAACGTTGATTGGTGAATTGAAATTTCGCGCAGAAACACAAATCACGGTAGTATTATCGCGCGTTTGGCCCGCCGGTAAATCAAAGGTTGTTAAATCGCGAGATGAGTGTAACAAAATTTTGAAATAATAGTTCAACCTTTTTATAGGCAATACACTTTACATAAAAGTTATTTAAGTAACAAACTTTTGAAATACACTCATCTCGCGATTTACCGACGGGCCAAACGCGCGATCAGTGTTGCCACCAGGCCGGTTTTCACCCGGACAAGCCGGTTTTTAGATCCATAGTCCGGATGACTAATACATTTGTCCGGGTTTCTTTGAAATTTGTAACGACCTTGTTTTTTGCTTTGTACTAATTGTAATGATACTATTTTTGCAGTTCACTTATACTTTTTTAAGAAAATTTTAGTAATTATGGTATTTATTAGTATTTATGCTGTATTTATGTTATTTATTTAAATTTTTTTTTAAATGTCCGGGTCACGAATGTTGAAAAGGTGGTTAAACTGCGCGCGATTGACCGACATTCTCCTATCCCCACAATAATACCACCGACTGTTATATTCTTTGTTATATTTCTGCGCGAATTAAAATTCACCAACTAACGTTGAGGTCGGTACGGTGGTGGGGGCCCCTCTCGACGTCGGTAAATCAAGCGATGAGTGAACATAAACATAGACAGAGAATATAAATACACTCATCGCTTGAATTACCGACGTTGTTGGTAATTCAACCGCTTGATTTGACGACGTCGAGAGGGGCCCCCACCACCGTGCCGACCTCAACGTTGATTGGTGAATTGAAATTTCGCGCAGAAACACAAATCGCGGTAGTATTATGGAGGGGATAGGAGAAAGCCGGTAAATCGCGCGTTTGGCCCGTCGGTAAATCAAAGGTCGGTAAATCGCGAGATGAGTGTACATACACTCATCGCTTGAATTACCGGCGTTGTTGGTAATTCAACCGCTTGAATTGCCAACGTAAAGAGGGGCCCCCCACCACCGTGTCAACCTCAACGTTGATTGGTGAATTGAAATTTCGCGCAGAAACACAAATCGCGGTAGTATTATGGAGGGGATAGGAGAAAGCCGGTAAATCGCGCGTTTGGCCCGTCGGTAAATCGCAAGATGAGTGTACATACTCTCTATGGCAGTGGTCCCCAACCTTTTTGTACCTAAGAGCACATTCTAGAATACCGGTTGGGCGGCGGGCACCATTTATTTTTTTAAGGTGCCCACATCAAAATCGCGATTTTGATTCAGGCATTCAGGCGTTTCTCACGCCAACCAAGGTATATAAATATAGAGGTATGGCAATGCGGTCGTTGACCAATCAGCGGTGGCGCGGGAATTGACGTCACTGGCGTACATATTCAAATGTTATAAAAATGTATAATTGCAAAAACATTCTTTAATTTATTATTGTTTTCGTATTTTTTGACATTTTAACAATACATACAATCACAGAAGTACAAATTCAATATTACAAAATCATAAAAAGCTGTCACAGACAATTTGGTGTATTCGAGAAGCATTACTTTTACTGTTTTAAGTTGGCAATATAAAAACTGGGCTTATCGTGTTAACAGCTTTTTATAATTTTGTAATATTAAATTTGTACTTCTGTGATTGTATGTATTGTTAAAATGTCAAAAAATACGAAAACAATAATAAATTAAAGAATGTTTTTGCAATTATACATTTTTATAACATTTGAATATGTACGCCAGTGACGTCAATTCCCGCGCCACCGCTGATTGGTCAACGACCGCAATGCCATACCTCTATATTTATATACCTTGCACCCCTTGCACGCCAACTAAAAAAAGTCAGACATATTAGTCGAGTCAATGAAGCTCGAAAATGGCTAAAACTTCGGAACCCTCAGAAACAGCACCGATTTTGATAGATTTTTTTTTTTAAATGTTCGTTATACCATACAATTTGAAATCAGAAACATTCTAGTCGTCGGATTTAACCCCTCCCCCCCAAATTTTGAAAATTTGTATAATTTACTGGTTTCATATATTAAGTCCGATTTTCGACGAAATTTTTTTACCAAAGGGGTTTGGAGGGTCGCTGAATAAGAATACTTTGTCAAAATAAGGATTTTCCGGGAATTTCCCCGAAATTTTCCAATTTTTTTTTTAATTTTTGTCTATATTTATTGAAAATTTTGATAGAAATGTGTATTCGCGGTGTTTCTTTTCACAAATAAAGTTGAATTATACAAATTTTTTTAGGAATTTTCCAGAAATTTCCCAATTTTTCCTCAAAAATTTTGAATTTGTAATAAATAACATTGTACCATTTAAAAAAATGAACCTAGAGGGCTAAAAATTTTAGGAACATTAGGTAAATGTATTTTAAATAAGCATAATATTTTTTGTCAAAATTGTTTGTTTATTAGCAAAACGGGAAACGTTTATTGTCTTATATGCGGCACGAGCGGATAGTAAATTTCGTAGCCTAACTAGTTGTAAAATGAAAAATATTGCTAGTGACATGCTCGTAATTTTTTTACTGCTAAATTAAAGTATTTCAAACAATTATGTAAGATTTCATCAAAATTCAGTAAATATTTTAAACAGAGTAAAATGATCTTGTCGACGAACGTGCTGCTGACGCGCGAAAAATCTGAGGAATATACTGCTATAGAATTGAAAATAATTAACCAAAAAGGCTAAAACTTTCAAAAACATTAGGTAAATACATCTCAAATAAGTACAATTTTTTTGGAAAAAATCGTTTGTTTATTTGCAAAAAGGCAAACGTTTATTGTCTATACGCGACACGAGCGAATACTAAATTTCGTAGGAAAAAGTAGTTGTAAAATGATTAATAATGTTAGTGACGTGTTCTTAATTTGTGTACTGCTAAATTAAAGTAATTCGAACAATTATGCAAAATTTTATAAAAAATCAATAAATATTTTTTACAGAGTAAACGATCTTAGTGACGAACTTACCGCTGACGCGTGAAAAATCTAAAGAATAAACTGCTCTAGAGTTGAAAATAGTTAACCAAAAGGGTTAAAACTTTCAGGAACGTTAGATAAATACATCTCAAATAATTACAATTTTTTTGGACAAAATTGTTTGTTTATTTGCAAAACGGCAAAAGTTTATTATTTTATTCGCGGCTGGAGCGGATACGAAATTTCGTAGCAAAACTTGCTGTAAAATGATTATTAATGCAAGTAACGTGCTCTAAAATTTACTAGTATTAAATAAGGGTATTTCAAACAATTTTGCTAAACTTCATCAATATTAAATAAATTCTAAATATGTATATTAATTTATGAATTTTTGCGTCAAAATGTCATCGATAATTTATTAAGCAAATTATTTAAATAATTGAAAAGTAACGTTTGCCAATAAAAATTAAAAAATTTTTTTTGCTTATTTCCTCAAATAATATTTATTCAACTAAGTTATAACAAAAAAACACACTTTTGCTCAGTTATCATCGAAATTTTTTTTTTTTATATACATTTTTTTTGAGCAAAAAAAATATTTTTTTGAGTCCGACGGCTGGAATGTTTCTGATTTCAAATAGTATGGTATAACGAACATTTAAAAAAAAAATTCATTAAAAGCGGTGCTGTTTCTGAGGGTTCTGAAGTAAAAACCTTCATTGACTCGACTATATGCTCTCGTTGATTTTTTGATGGAAAATTTTGTAATCTACAAAACGGTTCAGAGATTTTTCTGTGGTTCAGAGGCATTATTTCATATATTTCTTAGTTCTTACGTAAACCGTGTGACTGATAGAAATTATATTCTTAAATTTTTGATCATATCATAATATATTGTTTTATTAACAAATCTGTATCAACACAATATTTTTTATTTATCTTTAGAATTAATGTAAATGATTTTTGTAATTGTGTACAGCCAGAAAAAGATTAAATGGTTACATATTTTTCTAGCTGTACTTTATATATTTATATAATATATTGTAATATTTATAATAAACAATTTTTTTTCGAATAAATACGCTTATATTTCTCTAGTTAGTTACTAAAAATAAAAAATAAATTACATAACATGTAATTGAAAACTTTTTTTTTATCGTTCACTGTCAGCGGGCACATGTAAAACGGTCGGCGCATAGGGTTGGGGACCACTGCTCTATGTTATAACCGAAGATTCACGATACCTCACGAACGTCACGAACTACTTCCGCTACGTTTTCATTTGAATGATATTACAACAGTCGCAAATAGATATTTGTACTATAAACTGACTTGTGTTTTGATTTCCACTTTGAAAGTTCATTTTAAATTTGATTTAAAATGTCTGAATCATTTAGTTTCTATAAGCGTTATGCTAAATGTGAAATGTGTACAAGTAAACAAGAACAAGATGGAGTACGATTTCATGCATTACCTGTAAATGTTAACCGGTAAGTACCTAAAATTTAATTAAAATTCTTATGTCCAGTATTATAAACGACCTAGCAAATTTGCAAGCTAGCAAGCACTCTCAAATGAGGTATCAAACTCATATGACAGTTCTCTTGAAGTTTTAAATAGATATAGTTTCATACATAGAAAGTAAAAAAAAGGTATGTAAAGTATATTTACTATTTACTAAAGTGTGTGCGGGGCGGCAAATTTTAGGGGCGGCAAAAACCGCCTCGTCAGTCGTTTAATAATAATCATAATCATAAAAAACGTTTATCATGTTAATTAATTAAATAATTGTGGATTGTAAAAAAAAAGATTTTTGTTTAAATGACGAAAATAAATAATGTAGGTAATGTTAGATAATTACACTGGCCGACAGCCATTTTGCTGTAGGGCATACAACAACCTTTTAAGGGTAATTTGGACACGCTGAATCCAAAAATGACCACCATTTTGCTCAATCAGCTCTTGTTTTTGCGATATTGCAAAAAAAATGTTTTTTTCGATATGCAAACATTCTTTATACATATATATATTTTATAAATCAATGACTTCAAACAATTATCATTCAGAATGAAGCTATGGGTCCTAATTGAACTAAAAACCCTTAAATTATATACGTTCATAAAGTTATTCTTTTCAAAAATCATGTTTTAAACGGAAAAAATCGATTTTTTAGCAAAAATTCAGCAATTTTTAAAATTCAAAGCGCTGTAACACAAACAATTTTTGTTCAATTTTAATGTTATTCATTAAATTTATAGCTGTATCTATCTTCTTTATAGTGTTAAAATTTCAACGTAATCGAATGAAAATTGGCGAAATGGTACTAAATTAACTGCGCGTGTCAAAATTTAGTAGTTCGTTCAAATATTTTTTAAATTAAATGTTTCAACCAAAGATCATTCGGAATGTAACTATGGGTTCTAAATAAACTATAAAGCCTCAAATTATACACATTTTTAAAGTTAGTCCCTTCGAAATTCATGTTTTAAATGAAGAAAATTCGATTTTTTAGCCAAAATTCGGCGATTTTTAAATTTCAAAGCGCTATAAGACAAACAATTTTTGTCCAATTTTAATGCAGTTTACTAAATATATAGCTTTATCTATCTTCTTTATAAAGTTAAAATTTTAACGTAATCGAATGATAATTGGCAAAAAGGTATTAAAATCAACCGCCCGTGTCAGAATTTGGTAGATCGGTCATAACCACTCCTGGCGTTAAATAAAATCTTTGAACAAAGTTATGCATTGAAATACGTATTAATTCGAGTTTCGAAACGAAAATTACTGACACTATTTTACAAAATTAAAAAAATAACTATATACAAAACGTTCTTGATCATAAATTAAAAAAAAAAACAATATGTGTAAGAAAAACTTCTTTTCAGCGATTATCTTGACATAGTAATTATTATTTTCGAAAAAAATATATGAAATAAGTAAAAATTTATTCATTACTTTGTTCACTGAATTTATTTTTATTTTACGAGCCATACATACGCCACAAGTGAAAATTACCGAACTACCAATTTTGACACGTGCAGTTGATTTTAGTACCATTTCGCCAATTTTCATTCGATTACGTTGAAATTTTAACACAACAAAGAAGATAGATAAAGCTACAAATTTAGTGAATAACATTAAAATTGGACAAAAATTGTTTGTGTTACAGCGCTTTGAATTTTGAAAATTGCTGAATTTTTGCTAAAAATGAATTTTTTTCGTTTAAAACATGATTTTCGAAAAGAATAACTTTATGAACGTATATAATTTAAGGGTTTTTAGTTCAATTAGGACCCATAGCTTCATTCTGAATGATAATTATTTGATGTCATTGATTCATAAAATATATATACAAAATTGAATGTTTGCATATGGAAAAAAACATTTTTTTGCAATATCTCAAAAACTAGAGCTGATTGAGCAAAACGGTGGTCATTTTTGGATTCAGCGTGTCCAAATTACCTTTAAAAAGTTATTGTATGCCCTGCAGTAAACAAAAAAAAATTTTTGTTCGGCCTGTGTTATGGAAAATGCAGGTAGTATTTTAGAACGAGTACCTACAGTAAATTAAACATTTCTAAACTCCAATTTTGCGCGTAAATTTTAAAAACAAATGGACTGTATAAAACATGGGTCTTTCCCGATTATGCCATGAAATTTGGATCTTTCCGACAATTCGGTCGTTTCATTTTATTTTTCATTTATTTTATTTTTATTTTTTGCAGTCAAATAATAATTTTCAAATGGGTTTAAAAATATGAGATTATTTAGATACATTAAAAATTGTATTGTATTTTATTGTCGACATATACATATAGGGGCGGCAAATAAAGTTCTTGCACCCGGGCGGCAAATTTCGTTGGCGCGCCACTGCTTATAGAGGGTTCTAATTAGTTTCGAAGTTTACGCGAGCGAAGCCGCGGGATTCCGCTAGTATTATTATAAATAAATTAAAATATAAAACAAATTTTTTTTTATATTTTCTTATTTATAAGAACTACTTTTTATAATTAATTAATTTAGCTAATTTGATATGTAATTCTTTTTTTAGCGCTCGCATCTGGTTACAAGTTGCTGGGAAAAATTATGATGATGAAAAAGTTAGAAAACTATGCAATAAAGTTTTCTTTTGTGAACGGCATTTTCATCAAAATGATTACTACACTCCACAAAGATTAAAACTTTTACCACATGCAGTACCCCATGCTACAACAGGTATAGTCCAAGAAGTGCAAATTCATCCTGAACCTGAACCGTCGCCAAGTACTAGTTCTTCTGTTCCACTCGTAAATCCTGAACATGCTGACAAATCTACTGAATCAGAACTAAAAATCAACGTACCACCATCTTCTATACCGATGTTTTCCGAATCTTATGACACAGCTTCATCTGCTATTGTTTCCATGAGACCTGTTAGCAGACAAAGTAGTGCCAATCGAACACATGGAGATATTATTGTTCGAATGAAAGACGACGAGATCAAACGTCTAAGGAAAGTTGCAAAGAAGAATAAGAATGAGATTGAACAACTTATTCAAATCGTAGACAATAGAAGATACTTGGTTGATGATATTTTTAAAGATTTGAGTTCTGACGCTGGTATACTAATGGCTGCTCAGTTTAGAAATAAAAACCTCTCAGCAAAAGGTCGTCAGTGGACTTATGAAGAAAAAGTTGCTTGTGTTTCACTCTTTAAGAATAGTCCGGCATGTTACTCGCTTCTTTGTAAAATGATACCGCTCCCATCCAAAAATACCTTGTTAAATTTCCTGTCAATAGTAAATTTCCAAACAGGTGTTAATGCTGTTATATTTAAACATCTAACTGAATGTGTTAGTAAGATGAAGAGTCATAATAGATATTGTATTCTTCTATTTGATGAAATGTCAATACAAGAACATATTTATTATGATGGCGCATCTGATTCTATCATTGGGTTTGAGGATCTTGGACATTTAGGCAGAACTAGCAATGTTGCTAATCATGCACTGGTGTTCATGGTTCGAGGTGTATGTCAAGATTTTAAGCAACCTGTAGCTTACTATTTTGTACGAAATATAAATGCTAAGACACTAGCTCTTTTAATTCCAGAGGTTCTTAAAGCTATTGAGAAGACAGGACTCAAGGTACTCGCTACTGTCTGTGACATGGGTGCCAATAACGTTAAGGCCTTGAAGGAATTAGGAGCTTCCTTTGAAAATCCCACTTTTGTTTGTTGCGAGCGCACTATATCCACAATTTTTGATCCACCTCATTTGATCAAGTGCACTCGTAATTTGTTCCATAAATACCCGGTTGAATTTAATGATGCAAGTGAAGGAACTAAGAAAATTGCGAGATGGGACTATGTGGTACAAGCATATGAAGAGGACAAACTGCGCGAGGAAAGGTTTAAACTGTTGCCTATGTTGAAAGAAGAACACCTAGATCCTAAACATCGAAATTTGTTGCGAGTATCATTTGCAACAAAAGTGATGAGTAGATCTATGTTCACTGCAATATACTCATTGTATAATTACAGTGATCGACAGTCTGAAGTTCTTGCCACTGCTGAATTTGTGAAGATGGTGAACGATCTATTTGACAGTTTGAACTGCAGAGAGAAGACTCCAAAGGGACAGAATGTTCTATCATGTTTCGTAACAGAAAAATCCGGACATTGGAGGTATGTTAACGTAAAATATTGAAATTATAGTTATTTTTTATAAAAACACTTGAAAACAATGGTATTTATAATTTGCTAATTTAAAATTTTATTTTAATGAACAGATTCTGGACACAGATAGAACAAAAACTTCCAAATTGGAGTTTTATTAGGAAGGACAGTTCCTATAGATCACCTTCACTGAAAGGATGGGTGGCAACGATCCAAGCTGTGAAGAACATTTGGCAGGAGATTAAATCATCAGGTGTCAGGATGATGAAAACGGCACGTCTTAATCAGGACCCATTAGAGAACTTGTTTGGAGCAGTTAGATCTTCTTGTGGATCCAATAGACATCCTACAGTCTCTCAATTTAAGGGAGCTTTGAAAACTTGTGTGATTACTGGACTTGCAACACGGTCCTTAAAAAAGACCAATTGTGAGTTAGATAATTGTACAGTTTTGAGTGACCTAAGATCTTTATTTGATGTTGCTGGATCATCATCTGTGAATATTCTAAATGAAACAGGCGATATTAATATTGCATCATCCAGTAATGTTTCTCGCATTATAAACGACGGTTCGTTAGATCTTTCGTTATGTAAGGCAGAAATATTATCGGTGGTGTGCATTGATATTGCAAAATTTATTCTTCGTAACGTTTCATGTGATGACTGCAAATGCTTAAATCCTGACTCCTGGGATGTTGTGAATGATATTATTGACACGCACGACTATACAGTAAATTGTCATCCGTTATATGAATTAATTACTGCTATAGGAAGTGCAGAACATCTCATCATGGATTTTTTAAACCATGAATGCCACAGCGATGGTATAGTCAGGAGGTTGTCTCAAATATTGCGGGAACAAATTTGTTTCACTTGGTTACGTTGCAAGGATCATTCAGAAATAATCAAAGAAAGATTTCTGTTGGGTGTTTGTAGAATGTTTATTGAGATTTTCTGCAGGAAGAGGAACACTGGCTTGAAAAGACACAGGACACATTAATATATTTTTATTATATTCATCATTATTTTTATATTTTTACACCTTATTAGCTAAATTGTTTATTATACATGATTTAATATAATTTTGTTTAACTCTTATCAAATTTTATTCGTTCTATAAAAAAATACTTAACTAAATATATTTCGTGGTAGCTTATTTTGTAAGGTTATTGTTCACTAAAATCGATCACTACAGAATTTGTTAAAATTTTAATATTGTGTTAAGTAAGCTAGTTCGCATTTGTAAAAAAAAATTCAGTTCAGGTCAGTTTACCATTTTGTTTTATTAATTATAAACGTGCAAAGTTGGCCTCTTATACATTGCAAGCATAGGGATCCACTTTGAATTTGATATTCGTTGAATTCGTGTATTAAAACTAAACGTCCGATTTTAACCAAAAACAGATATGTTATAGATTGGTAATTAAAGAATGTATATATAAAATTCTAGAATGATTTACCACCTACTTAAATAATTATTAATTTTTAACTTTGATAAATTCCCGAACACATGACGTAAATAGACGATATGGCAACACCGCATTCGGCGCGCTCTTCGAAAATGTAAAAACGTGGTATTGATAACTGACACGCGTTGTAAATAGCAATTTATTATTATTAACATTTAATGTTTCTATTTATAATAATAATAGTTACTATTGTTATTATAGTTATTAACATTGTCAGCAATAGTAATAATTATAATATTGTTAAAAACATAGGTGGGCATTAACTCGTTAATCCGTTAATCGTTAATTTACGAAGTTAACAAAATGGTTAACGGATTAACTTTTAAGTTAACTCAAAAAAATGTTAACGCTTTTGTTAACTTCCGTTAAATTCAACTTCCGTTAACTTTAGTCCGTTACATTGGTTATTTGATGAAAAGTACATAACAAAGTTGTCGAAATAGCTAAATAAAGGTCTACAAACATTTTGGATGGTTAACTTTTTAACGGATTAACTTTAACTTTCGTTAAATTTTCGAATTTTCGGTTAACTTTAACTTCCGTTACATTTTCGGAATTTTAACGGTTAACGAAGTTAATTTTTTTATTAACGGATTAACGATTAACTGTGCCCACCTTATGGTTAAAAATAAATCTTCTATTCTTGTCTAATATTGTAAATTGTTGCCAGATCTAGTTGTTCTTTTTTACCGACATGTCAAAACCCTGTAGTTCATGCTAAATTCTGCTAGATGCCACGACTTTCAGTGAACAACAACCTTAATAGTAATAGTTTAAAATGGCATGTATATTGAACTTTTGCAGATAAGTTATTGAGTCGAACTTGTTTATAACGAGTACCAGAGAACTGACAAAATTTACCCATTATAATCATCACTCACTATTCCGTATATCAGTGATGACTTCTTCCAATTAATTTTAAAATTTATATTTATTTTTAAACAGAGTCCATCTCTTTTATTTTGTTTTGGGTGACAGCAAGGGCGTGTAGTTTATAAATTACAAAAATAAGCATTTGTATAGGAATATGTAGAAATTAAAGTCATTATGGCTTGTTTTTCATTTTTTGTTATAACCAAATTTGACTATACTTTAATTTTTAGATTTTTTTTGTTACTTTTTAATTAATTTTTATAAAACTCAAATAATATTTGCATTATTAAATATCTTCACTTTAAATTTCTTTTGTAAAATTTGTTCCCGATCATTTAGTAATTTTTAAACTTATTAGCAAATAACTTATATAATCAATTAGATACTTCATTTTAATTTGTGAAATAATTATATAATATTAATTCAGTTAATTATTTTTTCAGATCAACATCAGTTATAAATATTATCAGTATGCCAGCGTTTCTCAACCTTTTCGTATTTGCGACCCAATTTTCAATCACAATTCTCATTGCGCCTCCCCCCCCCCTCATACAATAATTTTCACTGAAAAATAGATCTCAGCTAAATATAAAAAATGCTCAAAAGTGTCAATTTCTAATATTAAACCTTATTTCGAAAAACCTTGCCCTGCAAGACAGGCCCAAAGGAGTCACCAATAATCATTAATCTTGTTTTTAATTTAATATTGATAAGTTAATTATTAAATACATTGTGCAGTACTGATGCAATCCTATTTATTAGTACTTATATGTACTTTATATTAGTATATACTAGCTGACCCGGCCACGCGTTGCTGTGGTTAACCTATACTTTAGCAACATGTGGTGGTTATGCTATTAAATTATAGGTTATATGAAACGTTTGGAAGTTTGACATAGCGCCATCTATTGAATACTTACTCAATCCAGTCAACAGATGTCACCATCTGTTAGAAACGTTTGGAGCTAACAGATAAAGACAAATAATTTGGAATAAAATAATATTGCGATCATAAATTGAGATGTAAGCTATCCT
The DNA here is from genome assembly GCA_949319165.1 of Sialis lutaria. NCBI lineage: Eukaryota > Metazoa > Arthropoda > Insecta > Megaloptera > Sialidae > Sialis > Sialis lutaria. The sequence goes on from OX439237.1 coordinate 29,001,554, forward strand.
ATCTTTCAAGTTGGATCGAACTGCACACGGTGTACAAATTTGATTAAAATCGGTTGAGTAGTTTAGGAGTCCATCGCGGACAAACATGTGACACGTAATTTATATATATTAAGATAAATGTAAACATGTATTTTATTTTTTATTATCTCAGAATGTATTTTATTGCTTTTCTTTCACAAAATTAAATAATTTTATTTCTCGATATGCTCGCGCCCCCCTTTCAGTTTTATCACACTCCCTAAGGGGGCGCGCCCCACAGGTTGAGAGTCGCTGCAGTATGCAGTTAATATTGACAATATGCAGTAAGTATTTTGATCAAGAACAAACTAGGATACGTAGGAAGGGTTTTAGGAGAGGTGTTATATATAATGCAATGTACACCTCGAGTAGTGTAGTTAAGACGAGTGGAAGAATGTTACCACGAGTTACCAGTTGAAGCTAACAATGAGTCATTATATATGGCCCCTCTCACTTACGTGTTACAAGAGCATGCAGAGCAGGTCGAATGTAGCCCTATTGCACCACCACTATACCACATTAATGAGTCTCAAAAAAACATTTTTTTTATTGCTTAAATCTCTTCCTAATATATCTAAGAATATGTCTGCAAAGTTTTATAGGCAAATTCGAAATATTTTCAAAGATATAGTACCAAACGCAGTGGGGTGTCAAGCAGGTATACCGTAGACCGTATAACTTTGAAACACGTTTTCTCGAGTTTTTATTTTTATGATTTTTCGAAATTGGCGGGCGTGATTGCAAAAAAACTAAACGACCGATCAAAATGAACCAAAGCTTGTTGTCTTTAGTTTTAAATTCTCTTCTATATGAACTAAAAAGATTCATGAAAAAAAATTCTAAACAACTTTTTTAGCAAGTTGAAATGATTTTTTTTCTTGAAAAAAGCACTTTTATCAAACCTGAATTTTTTTTTAATTTTACAATTTTTGGGGTTTTTCTTAGTTCATATAGAAGAAAAATATTTAAAAATTAAAATGTTCTTTGGTTTTTTTCTATCAGACAAAAATTACAAGCTCCATCTTTCCCGCCGATTGGAGACTGCGATCGCAAGGCGTTGCACAAATGTACATATAAATTGGTTGCGTTTGAATATTTTTGTGTTAATAAATTTTTTTTTACGTTCAAATATGCAATAAAATAATCTGAAAAGTTCACATCACTAGCTTATTTTTTTCTGTCCCAAAAAAACGCTTTTGGCCTCATAAAGCAGGATCCCCCCTTAATAACCAGTAGATAGGATTTAACCATAGGTGGGGCACAGTTAATCGAAAAGTTAACTTCGTTAATCGTTAATCCGTTAATAAAAAAGATAACTGCGTTAACCGTTAAAGCGTTAAAATTCCGAAAATGTAACGGAAGTTAAAGTTAACCGAAAATTTGAAAATTTAACGAAAGTTAAAGTTAATCCGTTAAAAAGTTAACCATCCAAAATGTTTGGAGACCTTTTTTTTGTTTTTTTTTTTAGCTATTTCGACAACTTTTTGTTATGTACTTTTCATCAAACAACCAATGTAACGGACTAAAGTTAACGGAGGTTAACAAAAGCGTTAACATTTTTTTGAGTTAACTTAAAAGTTAATCCGTTAACCATTTTGTTAACTTCGTTAATTAACGATTAACGGATTAACTAGTTAATGCCCACCTATCGACTTAACCCTAACCCAATAACCAGGAGAGATTCTACGGTTTTGGAGGTTAAAAAAGAACCACTACTAAAATTTAAACTAATACAGCACATGGGGGAGGCAGGAATATACCGGGTGATTCATTTAACCTGGAATTTTGTATGTGTTGAGAACTAAGTAAAATAATAAAAAATGGTTCAGACAAAAGTTATAAGGTATTGAGAATGTCAAATATTGGTGACCTTGAACTTCACCTTGATATTTATTTTCAAGGTGAAACGAAGGCCAACTTTGATTTTTTAAATGAGAACCTATATTTTTTATTGCATGTTTGTATTATACGGAAAAAAAACATGTAACCTTTTTAAAAAAAGTTTTTTTAAATGTAATTTTTTGTTTCTGACGAAATTTCTATGCACTTGCTATTTATTTCGTAAACTTGAAATTACTAAATAATTTTACTTTTTATAAAGTCGATTAATTCTAGGACTACGCCAAAAGTAGTTTATTAATCGACCGTATAAAAAGTAAAATTATTTAGTAAATTGCAAGTGCATAGAAATTTCGTTAGAAACAAAAATTTACATTAAAAAAAAAAAAAAACTTTTTGTACAAAGGTTACATATTTTTTTCCGTATAATACGAATATGCAATAAAAAATACAGGTTCTCATTTAAAAAATCAAAGTTGACCTTCATTTGACCTTGAAAATAGACATCTAGGTGAAATTCAAGGTCACCTGTATTTAACTCTCTCGATACCTTATAACTTTTGTCTGAACCATTTTTCATTATTTTGCTTAGTTCTCAAGATATACAAAATTCCAGGTTAAATGAATCACCCTGTATACAAAAGAAGAAATTCGCAGTGTACAGAACACCCTAATATTTGGAATTGAGAGGACAGCCGTAACTTATATCCTTGCGAGAAGGGTTGTTGGATAACCAGTTGATGGACAGGGATTTAACGCGTTAAACTTATTCAACCCTACAGAGATAAAAAGCCTCGCTAGATCTGCAATGAGTCACATGTGGGGAATATTTACTGATGTTGGGATGGTTATGTCAGGATTTCTGAGATTCTATATGATCTATCGGATGATTAAATTTGCACTTGGGGTTCTTCTGAATGCATTCACCTTGTATAATATCCTGGGTTGTAACATAGCTCTCTTAGCGAGCTTATGGAACACTATTATATAGCTGTATGGACCATTCAAAGAAACTATAATAGACGATCAGCCCCACCAGCGCCAGAAAAACCAGTAATTATTCCAATTGACAGCAACGAAGAACAACAGCAGGGGTGTGCTGCTAAATATTTAACAACCGGCTCGATAAAAAAACATGCTCTTTGCATATTTTTAATATTGTTGCACATCTGCAAAATTTAAAAATCATTCAATCAGTAAAACACGGTAAACAGCATACACAAATGCATAGAACATAGACTGCGCATTCTGTATTAACATAATGGTGTAACATTTTTCTAAAAAAGTGAGAGAGATGCGTTTAGAATACATCTATATCTTTTCCTAAGAAGAATGAAAGAGGTACCCATGTTTAAATAAGGGCAAATATATCCCAAACTATTTTCTATTTCTTTCTTTTGACATGACTCTGTTGTGCGCGGTCCATGCTCTATGTCTATGGTATGCAGCGTATGTAGAACAAAGGCTTTATCGGTAGAACGTGGAGTCCAACCGAAACCAACAGACACCGGGTGAAAACGAAAACATAAAAATATAATTTAAAAAAAAAGAATTTACAACCGGCTCGTCGATTTTCAAAAATCTTAACAACCGGCTTGCGCGAGCCGGCTCCAGCACACCTCTGCATACAAGTACTATCATCATCCACCGAGGTAGCTTCAGAAAAATTGTATCCAACATGGAGATTAACCAGAGTCATTAAAAAAGAATTTTGAATGAAAAGGTACGCATATCAACAATAACCATTTTTTTATCTTATTTTCGGTAGAAATAATCTAAAAATTCATAATAAACTATTGTAAGTTAGAAGAATTGGTTCTAATATGGGGGTTTATTAAATATTTAATTTAATTTAATTTTTTTTTTTTTTTATAAAATAACGATATGATTTAACAAAGTCTTGTTTGATTTTTGTATACAGGCTGGCCCAAGTAAAACGAAACGGGCGCGCTTTTGGTCATTTAAAATAAGATTTTGAGAAAAAGCTCGAACACGTCGATTTTGCTTTCAAGGGGGACATCTTTTGCTATAAATTTTTTGCAAGAATCTTTTCAACCCTCAGCGCTATGAGCGCAACCCTTAAAATTTTAAATAGCATGATAGGGCAAGTGATGCCTCATTTGAAAGGTTTTTTCATTCTGAATACGGTGCTTTTTGATTTTTTCAAATCTGTTTAGTTTTAGTCAAGTTATTTACATTTTGAATTCCATAAATGCAATGACTTTCTGATCAAAAAACAAATATTTACAACTAAAATTAAAAACAAAGTAGGCTTATTTTCTTACCAAATAATTCAAAAACATTCAATTTGGACATTTACTGAATTAATTAAAAAATTTAAAAAAAAATAACTAAAAAAAAGTTACCAACATCCAAAACTTTAATTAATTCAATAAATGTCCAATTTGGATGTTTTTGAATTATTTGGTAAGAAAATAAGCCTACTTTGTTTTTAATTTTAGTTGTAAATATTTGTTTTTTGATCAGAAAATCATTGCATTTATGGAATTCAAAATGTAAATAACTTGACTAAAACTAAACAGATTTGAAAAAAAACAAAAAACACCGTATTCAGAATGAAAAAACCTTTCAAATGAGGTATCACTTGCCCTATCATGCCATTTAAAATTTTAAGGGTTGCGCTCATAGCACTGACGGTTGAAAAGATTCTTGCAAAAAATTTATAGCAAAAGATGTCCCCCTTGAAAGCAAAATCGACGTGTTCGAGCTTTTTCTCAAAATCTTATTTTAAATTACCAAAAGTGCACCCGTTTCGTTTTACTTGAGCCACCCTGTATGTATAATGTGTCAATTAGTATGTCAAATTAGTAATTTGTATGATAAAATTAGGGTTAGTTTTGTAAAAGAATTGTCAATGTTAGATATAGGGGTAAAGCACACATACTGGTCAAGATTTTATATATTTACAGAACGAGAGGAACTTCGTCATGGTGGAGGCATGAGACAGTCACATAATGGTTCAGCAGAGTTGTCGGGACTCCATTAATGGGTGGTCGTATTTCGATACTCCAATATGTGAGGAAGCATCTGTAACATGGTGCAGTTATGAAACCGCTGACATGAAGTGCAGACGGAAACAAAGCTACTAAGGGGACATCAGCCGGGGAAAGAAAAGTACCCAATGGTAGAAGATATATGTGTGACCATTGTCTCGGGATCACCAGCTGGCGAACGCTAATACCCAGTGGGTGGTGTTCGGAGAGTTATGTGAGAGAAGACCATTGAGTGATGCATTTATCAGCAATGGATCGTTTGACCTAAGTGACCTGTGTCGTGCAGCCATGACGAATGAATATGGAAAGAAAAAGGGATGAAGAAACAAGACAACGCAAAGTGTGTGTGTTTTACCAGTAAGGACTTTAAGATAAGTTAAGAAATTTTAAAAGGTAAATCGCAGTTGTTCTCGTAAAAGGTGTTGACTGGAAAGTCAATCACTTTTCTTAAGGGGTTACATACAGTCAGAAGGCCAAAAAAAACGTTTATTCAAGAATTTTTTAAGAGAAGACTTTTAAATTTATTAATGTAAAATTTTTTACACATATTATGGTAACTTTTAATTGTATTTTAACATTTTTTATTTGTAAAAATAATAATTTCGAAAGCGGCTACAGCTGCTCTCCGAGAGGTCCTCTCAAAAAAGGCGCGTTGCAGTGACCACGATATCTCTGGACTGGATCAATTAAAATAAAAAAACCCAAACGGATTTCGTTAAAGTAATGTATAATCTTGTACTTAATCGAAGGAATAAGCGAAATAAATTTTTTTTGAGAAAATGGCGGCTTCTCAAAAAAAAAATTCGATTTTTGACAAAAATTTTGGCCTTAAATTGTTTATAAAAAAAAAATATATTTATCGGTGGAAAAAAAAACCTTTGATTAATTACTAAAAAATATACTTAAGAAACTTGTGTTAAAATTTGAGACTGGTCGGTTCAGCCGTTTCCGAGGAATTGTGGTCATTGACTTTAAAAACACAGATTTGAGAAAAACGCTCTGAGACGTCTTTACAAATATGCGTGTAACTTCGAAAATAATCGCCGGATTGACTTGAAATTTTCTATGTGTGTATTTAAGTATATGTACATTACGAAAATGAAATTTAAAAAAAACGATTTTTAAAAAAATTTTAACTGTATATAATCCCTTAACTCCGGCCTTCTACTTTCAAACGCTCTGAGACGTCTTTACAAATATGCGTGTAACTTCGAAAATAATCGCCGGATTGACTTAAAATTTTCTATGTGTGTATTTAAATATATGTACATTACGAAAATGAAATAAAAAAAACGATTTTTTTTAAAATTCTAACTGTATATAACCCCTTAACTCCGGCCTTCTACTTTCAAACGCTCTGAGACGTCTTTACAAATATACATGTAACTTCAAAAATAATCGCCGGATTGACTTGAAATTTTCTATGTGTGTATTTAAATATATGTACATTACGGAAATGAAATTTAAAAAAAAAAAACGATTTTTTTAAGATTCTAACTGTATGTAACCCCTTAACCCTGGATGGGTAGACGTCAAATTTAAGCCGAAAAGAGTAGACGTTCGTAAAATTGACTACTACTATATAATTTGTGGTTTTCTAATAAATTTATGGCAAAAAAAAAGTTTTGCTTTTAAAATCTTTTGATTTATGTATTTACAAAAATACCGAAATACGAAAGATTAAAATATAAGCTTAGTAATATAAGTTTACAGCGAATCGACAAACGAAAGAAAGTATCATTGGATCAAGCATTGAGACGAATGAGATCTTTTTCACATTCACAGCATATCCTTTACGTACATATTTCGACTAAAATTTACGTAAAAGAGTAGATCTTCGTGAAAGATACGATGTGACTTGTCGATCTATGGCTCTCTCTAGAAAAATAGCAAACACTGACACCTGTCCTTGGCAGAGGTTCAAAACCAACTATTAAACAAGGCATATCTTCCCGCTCGGCTCCCCACCCCGTCTTGATTTCCCTGTAGAGGGCGTTGTGTAAATGTAGTCGTAATTATTACGAACGTCTACCCGTCCAGGGTTAAGGGGGAAGGTATGTAAAGATATTGATATGTAATGTATATTTGAACATAATGACATATGTATTATATGGGTTGCATAACTTTAAAATAAGGACATAAAGATAGCATTCATTGTTACTCTGACAGATTGTAAAGGAATCTGGAAGATGCAGCTGCTAATTATTAACTATTATCTGTTTCACATAAAATATCACATATTCTAATAGAGGGTGTAAAATTCTATGGAAATTGACTAAAACAAATATATAGATTTCCTGGAATATTTACCGCAACTGACCATAATAAAAATCATAGTTTATGTCCCTAAATGTCCAACTGTATAAATGTTCAAATATACATTAATTGCTGAAACCTGGATACATGCTTAGGTAGCGACCACCGTTTACTGGTTCACGAGGGGGAATCTTACTATAAAACTACCCTGATCGGGAACCAGAAAGGCAGTCTAAAGACAGTTCAAGTATAGTCCAAGTCGTGAGTTGATAGTTGGGATCTATGTTCGATAAAGTAAAGTTATTGTTAAAGTTTATAGTTTTGGTATAAAGTTGTTTAAATATCAATATTAAATATTATAATAATTGGTGAAATTTTGTGAGAACAATTCTACCGTGCTAAGCACAAAAGTGGTATCTCAGTAAAAGTGAGTTTCGAGAAAATCAAAGTTTTGTTAAAATAGTTTTATTTTTACTTTGCAGATTGTTTTTTTTTATTTATTGAATGGAATTTATACATTATATTGGGAATTTTGGCGGTAACAAAATATACGGTTATTCGCCTACGTATTATTGATATACCTATAATTCTCTTAGTGATTTAAGGTAAACCTGAGATAGGGAAAACTTTTTTAAGGGTTTTTTTCATATGTTTTAAATAAGATACCGCTATTTGACTTAGTTCATTGGATTCGTATTTTTTTTAAGCTATTCGATGCCATAAAAATCAACTTTACGATTTTTTTTGAGATACCGCTTTTGTGCTTAGCACAGGAGAATTGTGGTAAGAAGATTTTCTATTTAGGTATATTTTATTTGTAAAGTCTAAGTTTTTATTGTAAATAAATGTTTATAAGTGATTTGAGTGCTTAAAAGAAAACCCTAGTCCTATAAATTGAAGATCCACATTTTTCAGGTTTTTATAATAATTTCATTTTACTTATTTCTGCTTCTTTGAAGCTGGTGGCACGCTACCTTATGAATTGCTGAGAATATCTTATAAAAAAGTTAATCTCAGTAATACATAATCAGTTAAAATATTAACTCTTTGAGGCACGGAATTTTAGCAATTTTTTTTATTTTTTAACTTTGGTTTATTTTAATTAGTAAAAAATACAATAACAAGAAAAAAAATAAAAAATAAACAAAAAGGCATTAAGCCACTTTCAACGGCTGGCGAGCCTGTACTGTCAATCAATCAAGCAAATACCAGTGAGACTGAGTGAGACACCTGATGTGAAATTATTAACTAGTTTCAAGAGGTGGGACTAAATTTTAACCTCAGTTCCAGTAGCAATTTTAATTTTTCGAGGTGGTATAAAAAAAGTCCCACCATGCAGATTGAAGTAACAAAAAGATGGGACACTTTCAGTCCCGCCTAGCCCCAAGGAGTTAAAACACTATAATTACATAATAATTTCAATAACCGATAGGTATAGCTTACAAATATCAGGCCTAATACGTGATAATGCTACCCTCATTTCTTTATCAATATTCCCATGTCTAACGTTTTTAGGGTTCCATAAAAAACTAGGAACCCGTATAATTCTCGATGTCTGTCCGTCCCTCTTGTAAAAATTTTGACATAATAAGATGAAATTTGGTATACGGTTGTAGATTGATGCCCCAAAAACAGAAGTGATAAGATTTTGAAAAAAAATTTTAGACCCCCTTCCATAAAATGAAGTGTTTAAAAAAAATCACCTACCCCATTGAGTGGGGTGTTGTTAGAAAGGTCTCCTAAAATGCTACAAAAAATGTATTAGTTACCTTTTAATTTTGACGCTTCAATCACGATTTATGTCGCTCAAACAGTACGTACCGATATCGCCATTTGTCAGATTTCTTAAGGTGGTTCAATGATTTTCTGAAGACTGAAGGACGATATGCATCTATTTTGATCACGGATTCGCATTCAGTGCATGAAAATACATAACAAAAAATAGTGGCTTGGTCACTTTATAATGAAATTTTTTTCCAGGCCCGTGAATCAGTGAATTTTTTGTTCATCAAGAACGTGGATTTGATAAATTCAGAAGGCTGTAACTTCAGAACAGTAGTTTTTCAGACCTAGGTCCCATGGACTTTTTTGATCTATACACTGAGGACTATCATTCAACAGAATTTCATAACATTTGATCGAGACCGGTTTTCCATAAGAAGTGTTGCGGGGTCCTTTGTTGTACGCGTGCGCCCTCAAATAAATCTTCAAAAAGAAGTACACTCATCTCTCGATTTATTAACCTTCGATTTAATCACCGCTTATTTTAGTAACGGTCCAAACGCACGATTAAGTAGCCTTCCCCTATCCCCACCATAATACTACCGTGATTGCTATATTTCTGTACAAAATTTAAATTTACCAATTAACGTTGAGGTCGGCACGGTGGTGGGGGCCCCTCTCGACGTTCTTAAATCAAGTGGTTGAATTACCAACAACGTGATTGACCCTTAATTACTCGCGTCAAATACCGTAACACAATTACTCGCGCGGTGTATTTTATACACCATATAAAAAAGCTAGTTTTTGGGAATTTTTAAGGTATTATATTAATTTTTTTTCCCAATTCATATTATTTACTATTTATTTTTGAGGAACTTAAGAAAAATTTTCGTTAAATAAACCCAAACCCAACTAAAACTTTAGGATTAGAAAGAAAAACTAACCAAAATAAATCTAAAAAAGTACACAAAACTGTTCAATGTTCATCTTGCAATAAATCGGATAACAAAAATTTGATTTTTGTTGGTAATTTTTTTAATTTTGCTCTTTTAACAAGATGTCTTCCATCAGCAGCATCACTAATGTCTTCAAAAACGCGGTTCTTCGCTTAGGATGCTGCTATTAGTGCGTTAATACCACCTATATATCAAGAGCCGATGGTAGTTTATCACCCGTCATCGAACATCCTCAAAATGATTAGCGGATATGAAATTAAACATACTAGAGAACAACAATCCGTCGGTCGCCCTAATCAAAACCTGTGCATAATTAAGATAATTAACGCTAATTAGCGCTATTTTCAAAACGAATTCCCGTCATAGAACATCCGAATGAAATTTATATGGAAATATAGATAAATATGTATAGATTTAGAATATACCGGTCGCCCTCACCATATCCTGTGCAAACTACCCCTAAATCCGATTTTAAGGGTGTAAAAAATATGACGGTAGTTTATCACCCGTCATAGAACATCCTCAAAATAAGTAGCTAATATGAAAGTAAACATACTAGGGAACAACAATATATCGGTCGCCCTAATCAAAACCTGTGCATAATTAAGATAATTAACGCTAATTAGCGCAATTTTCGAAACGAATTCCCGTCATAGAACATCCTTAAAATAAGTTGCTAATATGAAAGTAAACATACCAGAGAACAACAATACATCGGTCGCCCCCACCAAATCCTGTGCATAATTAAGGTAATTAACGCTAATTAGCGCATTTTTCGAAACGAATTCCCGTCATAGAACATCCGAATGAAATTTATATGGAAATATAGATAAATATGTATAATTTTAGAATATACCGGTCGCCCTCACCATATCCTGTGCAAACTACCCCAAAAAAAAATTTAAGGGTGTAAAAAATATGACGGTGCAACCACTGCAAACTTAGTAATAGAGTATAATTAACGCTAATATTCGAGACGTTTTTCCGGCATAAAACAACCTTTTATTTTTATTTTTAATGTAGGAAAATTAATTTAAATAAATAGGAAATTATTATTTTTTTAATAATATTTTAACTATTTTTTATTTTAGTATGAAAATAGTTACTTAAATTTACATCTTCTTTGGAACTTCTAATAAAATTACTTTTTTATATTTAATAATTGAATAAAAAATTATTATATTATTATAATATTATTTATAAGGTAGTTCTTAAATACATCAGTTATGTTAAAGTAAAGACTATTTATAATAAAGAATATTTTTTAACAGTTTTTATAATTTGAAATTTATTTTCTTAATCCTTCCGTAGAATGTGATTATTGTACTCGTATTTATTTGTATAGAAAAATATTTTTGTATTAACGTTTTTAAAATATATTTAAATAAAATACTGATGTAACTATTATACAGGGTGATTCAGCACTGTCGTGCCAAACTTGAACAGTAGATTGAAAAAAATATTTTAAGCAAAAAACTTCCAATAAACATGTGTCCGGAAATTATTCCTTAGGGAACTACAGGCTTCCAAAGATTTTACTAAAAATGAGTTTTAATTTAATATCTAGAGAACCCTTTGTGATAGAATTATGAAATTTAGTATTTGGTTTAGTAATAATATGTGTGATCGATTTTTAATATTAACCAATTATATTTTAGGCCAGGGCTGTATGGGGCCAGTGGGCCCATCGATTTTGATCTAGTAATTGTTTGTTCCTTAATTTTTTTCCTGAGTTGATACTTTTATAAGATTATATGACACAAAATACACAAAAACATACTTTGCTTGTTTATCATAGGATAAACCGTTTTCGAGAAATATCGATGGAAAAAAAAGCATGCAGAATTAACCTTAATACGGATGCTTGAAATTATAAAAAATAAATTTATATTCTTATTTCATGATAAAAAATACGACAAAAAGTTCATATAAATATACCTCCGAAAATGCATCCATATCAACAAATAGCCATTTTTAGTTTGTTTTTTAGTCATGTTAATAAAGTACATGTAACAGTAATAGAACTGGCTATAGATCTTAGAGGATTCATATTAGGAGGTTTATTTATATGAACTTTATTCTTACCTTTAATCATAGAAAAAGAATATAAATTTATTTTTTATAATTTCAAGCATCCGTATTAAGGTTAATTCTGCATGCTTTCTTTTCCATCGATATTTCTCAAAAACGGTTTATCCTATTATAAACAAGCAAAGTATGTTTTTGTGTATTTTGTGTAATTTCCGGACATACGTTTATTGGGAGTTTTTTGCTTAAAATATTTTTTTCAATCTAGTGTTCGAGTTTGGCACGACAGTGCTGAATCACCCTGTATAATATAATATAAAATAATTTTTTATTCAATTATCTACTATATATAAGTAAGTGCCCTCACTCACTCACTCACCTATCAAGATTTAGAGCATTTCCACTCATCGCAGAAAGTTGAAATTTGGCATACAGACTCAAAGTGTGATTATTAGGACAACTAGTGGGCCTTTTTTGGATAAGTTCAAAAATGGGGTAGATAGGGCCCCCAAATTTTTCAAATAAAACGTCAGATTTTTTAAATTATTTTTTTCGTTTTCTTTGGGTGATTACAATGTACAGATCAAATGTTTGCCTTTTTTTAAAAGGGCCTTTAAGGGGGGCCCCAACTTTTGAGATGAATTACTATTAGAAGGAAAATCGATATTAGATTTATTTATTTTTTATCAAATGCTTCGTTTAATTGACAACCATAAACCAGTGTTTGATTTTTGAAAAAGATCCATTAACGGGGGCATAATAAATAAATAAACGCCCCATGTTTACATAAAATCCGTTTAATTCGTCTATTTAATTAATTTCATATTTTGTTACCATGGAAACATATATTTTTATTGATTCGTATTTGAAAATTTTTTGGCAGGTCGCCATTTTTAATTTGATTCTATAATATAGAAATACAAGATAAAATATATATAAAACTATTGTAAATCATTTTAAACTGTTATAATCGACATTAATTAAGGTTAGTAAAATTTAAACTGTCAAAATAGTTTCAGATTAAAACTAACGTTTGTGCAAGGTTAGTAAATAAACAGGTTGTACCATCGCTTTTGACCAATCAGCACCCGCGCGAGATTACGTCACACCGGGTGACATTCAAATGTAATAGAATAAAGTGGCTTGCAAATTTGTTATGATTGGGCACCCGAAATGACGTAGTCCCTCTCTCCTTTCTTGATTTTGACAAGCTGATGGTACAACCTGTATATTTACTAACCTTGCGTTTGTGGTATTTTCTATTATGTAGTTTTAAATATGTAGCTAATATTCTATTCAAATACTACAAATACCAAAGCATGTAAACGATTTAACTAAGGTAATTGTTAATATATTTCAACACAGTTCAAATTTTTGTACGTACGATTATTAAAAAAATACAATAGGTTATAAATGTTATTGTTGCAATAAAATTGCAAAATCAGCTGTCAATTGTAACGTAAATTGAATTGAAATGCTTTTAAATATTATAATTTTGAAAAAAATCTAGAATAATTGTACGAATAATGTTTTTAATTAAATAAAGAAGATATGGAACTAATAAATAATACAAAAACTCATATATTGCAGGTTTGTAATATGTAATATTTTATACTCAAACAGTTTTTGAAAAAAGATATTCAATTTCAGAACTATTAATATCAAGTATTCAAATTATGAGAAATGTGAATTGAAAATATCAATATATTTACATACATAGAGGAATTGATTGTTATAAGTTTTTGAAATACATGAGCAGAAAAAACAAAAATGAAATTATTTCTACTAATATTCATAAAATGTTATTCCAAATCATGTAAGTGCATAATGTTATTCAATATATTTAAAAGATTTATTCCATGAGGTATTATAAAAAAATAATTTCCATCTGTAGGCTTTCTTTCATATGTATATGAACTTGGTTTCCGAACTAATGTCAAATTTGAAGTATAGGATAGCTAAGATTAAATATTTGTAATATAAGCGTTTGGCCGGCAATATGAAATACGATGCAGTTCGTTGAGTGAAACGAGGTTCGTTGTGTGAGTTGTGTAATGAACGAACAGATTGTTCGTTGTGCGCAGTGCAGCGTTTGTTATGCGAAGCGTTCGTTGTGCGAGGCATCAATGTACATATCACATTTACTTAAATATGTATAAGACAATATGGACCTATTAGATATTGGATTTAATTTTACCTTTGGTTTGCGCTCAAGCTAATCTTCCTACAACTAAAGGTTTGTAGTACTTATTTGGAATATTTTTAATTTATGAATACAGTGGAACATTGTTACTGGCTGTTCATCATTATTGTCCGACTCCTAATCTCATTATTGTATGATTGTTTACCACCTTCTGAATTTTTATTTCGTTTAAAATACACTGACGTATACACTATATGGATAGAGAATGGGAAAGTTTGACACGTTTGTGTGCATGTTATTAATAATTGTAAACAATAACAAGTTTTCCGATTACAGAGTAAAAAAATGCTTAAGTATAAGAGGTTGGCGACAGTACCTACTATATGATCGGGTAACTTTGATATTAGACATTAGCATTTAAAACACTAATACGTTTTTTGTCCTTTAGTACCAAATTTTCTAAATAAATAATGGTTATTTTTAAGTAAGCGAACGTGAACATATACCATGAATAAATTCAGGTGTAAGTCCCTGACTTAAACAATATGGTTGATAAATAAATTTACTTTAAATAAAAAGATAAAGAGAAAATTGATTCATAAAGTGCTTTTCTTATTTCCTGTCATATTTTATGTTTCTTTCTGACCATTTTATAATCAATTTTTGAATACAATTTCACCAAATCTATCAACTTTTATATGAATATTTTTGTAGACGGTTTACGGTACAGGATGGTCATTTAATTATATTGCTGCAGTATCGAAATATCTCTTAAGTTAATAAATATCGCAGTAGCACTATCGCTACCTGTAACGCTCTGGTTTGAGAGGACCTTAACCCTTTCGCTGTTCAAACCGTATATATTCGTAAAATTAAAATGTGTCCCATATGCTTAACACGACTATTTGCCCTGTGTTTACTTACTTTTGAGTCACGTTATACACAGGTTATACACATTTTTATTATAGAATAAACTGAATGTACACGGGACCGAAAACTGTTAACTGTTTCTCACGAATAAACTTGCAATCATCGAAATACGTGCACACAACGATCACGAAATCTCACAAGCGTATTGCGCAGTGAAAGGGTTAACGCTGACAATGCATAATTATATTTTTTTACAAAAGTGGTTATTTGCACTTACAGTATGTAATTTGTATTGGTATTTGCTCATACTGTATATGTACCAAATTAAGTTAGGTTGTTAAGTTAAGGTAGGTTAGTTAACGTTAGGTTAGTGATATGTCCAAATAGCCAAATGCATGCACATACTGTATTTGCAAATAGCCTCATCCATTTTTTACATATCGTAACATGTAGATTTATAGATGTATTAAAACTGCATTAAATTGAATCAATGCTATGTGAGATAGCATTATATAGGGTTTGATATATGTAGATTGTTTTTCGATGCAGACTAAATATATTAGTTTTTGGTTTTAATTTTTTTTATATATTTTGCATTTTTAAAATTCTTTGTTTTTATTATAATATAAAGTTTTTTTTATTCGATTCATTACTAATAATAATATTAGTTGTACAAAAAAAGAGTCAACGACTAACAATAATTTGTGAGATTTACAACTTCTATGTAAAATCTAAAGTATTCTAAAGCACATATATGAATGAATTTTAAAATTTAGCTACTTCTGTCACCGATTGTCTTTCAAGTTATTACTAAAACCTAGAAAATAGTATTTTCGAATATAGAAATAATTTAACTAAAAAAAATACTAAGTATAAAAAGATTGTATGTTAAACAGGGTGGCCAGTTTCTGGAAAACCGGGAAAAGTCAGGGAATTTTGCTATACAGGGAAAAGTCAGGGGATTTTTATAAAAATGCAAAATCACACAAATTCTTGCAAATATTTAAAGAGTGACTTTTTTTAGGTTTTTTTTAGGTTTTTTATCAAAAATTTTTAAATAAAAAACAGGGAAAAACGGTAAAAATTCTCCTTGAAAACCGGGAAAAGTCAATGAAATTTGTTCCAGAGAAATACTGGTCACCCTGTTAAATATAGTTTAATTTAATATCCCCGGGTAACACCGGGTCCTATGGCTAGTTAAATATAAAAAAGTAATTTTATTAGAAGTTCCAAAAAAGATGTAAATTTAAGTAACTATTTTCATACTAAAATAATAAATAGTTAAAATATTATTAAAAAAATAATAATTTCCTATTTATTTAAATTAATTTTCCTACATTAAAAATAAAAATAAAAGGTTGTTTTATGCCGGAAAAACGTCTCGAATATTAGCGTTAATTTTACTCTATTACTAAGTTTGCAGTGGTTGCACCGTCATATTTTTTACACCCTTAAATTTTTTTTGGGGTAGTTCGCACAGGATATGGTGAGGGCGACCGGTATATTCTAAAATTATACATATTTATCTATATTTCCATATAAATTTCATTCGGATGTTCTATGACGGGAATTCGTTTCGAAAAATGCGCTAATTAGCGTTAATTATCTTAATTATGCACAGGATTTGGTGGGGGCGACCGATGTATTGTTGTTCTCTAGTATGTTTACTTTCATATTAGCAACTTATTTTAAGGATGTTCTATGACGGGAATTCGTTTCGAAAATCGCGCTAATTAGCGTTAATTATCTTAATTATGCACAGGATTTGGTGGGGGCGACCGATGTATTGTTGTTCTCTAGTATGTTTACTTTCATATTAGCTACTTATTTTGAGGATGTTCTATGACGGGTTATAAACTACCGTCATATTTTTTACACCCTTAAAATCGGTTTTTGTGGTAGTTTGCACAGGATATGGTGAGGGCGACCGGTATATTCTAAATCTATACATATTTATCTATATTTCCATATAAATTTCATTCGGATGTTCTATGACGGGAATTCGTTTTGAAAATTGCGCTAATTAGCGTTAATTATCCTAATTATGCACAGGTTTTGATTAGGGCGACCGACGGATTGTTGTTCTCTAGTATGTTTACTTTCATATCCGCTAATCATTTTGAGGATGTTCGATGACGGGTGATAAACTACCATCGGCTCTTGGTCCACTACTACTAGTAAGTAAAAAAATAATACAAACTACTACAATCCTCAAATTTTGACTGCCGGATTCCTATCACACTCTAGAATGACTAAACAAAGGTTAGATGGGGGTGTACAATCCCACAAAAATTTATGCATTTAGTAATCGCAGAAAAAGCGTTACTGGTGTACAAAATACACCAGCGCGAGTAATTAAGGGTTAAATCGAGTGATGAGTGTAGTGAAAGAACACGGCAATAATTTGATTTATGAGGTTCGTGATATCTAATTGGATGAGTATACTTTGCACTAATCATGTACCAGTATATGAATATTTTAAATCCACATCTGTTTTCTGTTCATTAGAATTAAACCTAACTCATGATGTTTTTATTATGTAATATTTTTTATTGTCCAAAAAATAAAGAACACTCACGTCAGGCACAATAAGACATCACAGATTATGAATAATTAATTATTTAATGATAAATATAATTTTCTTACTCAAAGGTTAATGAAATAAAAATATTAAATTGTTTTAATTCGTTTATTACGATACATTACATGATTAACATTTCTGTACAACCAATAGAATATTTGACACTATTAATAATAAAGACTAAAATGTTCTAAATAGCGCATTTTTGAAGTTATTCTTCTTTAGGGACGTTGAGGGTAAAAATTGAGTAATGTAACGGAAATGAAATTAGTAATGTAACGAAATTTTATGCGGTGAAATATGTAGCATGGCACTGACAATACAGAATAAATAACACAACTGTAAAGAGTATTGCCTATATCAAAATAATCTGCCGTGTGCCACAGGACTTTCTTATAATGACAGTGAACATTGTACGTGATTTTTATTTTATTGAAGGATATTTCTGACAAACTAATAAAAGATAGGATAAAATGAATGAGATACAAACTATAGAAATATCATTACATATATACATTATGCATAGAAATTTAGAGCATATACCTACTAGAGGCAGCCTCTCCGTCCGCCGTGCGAACAAGCCTTCGAGAGAGAAAGCGCCACAACGATACATTCTTTCTTTTTCACTTTTCTTCTCTGTTATGAACCATTTTAAATGTAATTAAAAACAGATACTTAATAAAAATTTATTTGTCTATATAAGTCGTTAGGGATAGGTACATCAATCAAGAAACCATTAATCATCAAATGTTATTTCTCTTAACTTACACAAATCCTTTTCTAAATATAATTTTGTAGCGACATTCGCGACATCTCACACGTTCAAATTTGTTAAATTTTATTTTTAATATTTCGTACTATTTTATTTAAGTTTACCGACAACTTATTTACTTTTACAACGTGTCTAGACTTTTACATTTTTCAGCAAATTCTTTAATCTTTCTTAATCCTCTGTAGTTTATTAGTAACACGTACGCTTGGGTATTTCCGGTCGGCTTATCGTCTAATTTACCTTAAGTGCAGTATTACAGTAATCAAAGACAGACCGCTCGACCCTTTCTTTGGGGTTTTCCAATTTCAAGTTTACTAGGTATGTTCCCCTTCTCTAAATATCTATCGCTATCCTTGTCTACCGATTCTAAGACAGGATATTTCATTTTCTAAAACAGATACTTGGTCTTCGCTCTTAAGACAGTAAAAATCTCGCTGCAGTACTCTCGCGCTCGCTACATTACAAAACATTACATCAACTTACAACAATCATCATTGTACTTTCAACAATAAATAAATATATTCAAAACTACAAAGTGTTATAATTTTATATATATATCGTTTGTCCGTACACCAGTCACTAAAGTGGTGACCCCGACGTGATTTGATCGCAACCGACGTGATTTGTCCGCGCCCTATGTAATTTTTTCGCGACCGAAGTGATACCTACATAGTGACAGTGACAATAAAAAGTGATTTGTGCATTCGACAAACTTTTATAGTGCAACTGACAATTTTTTTTTAAACGATGTTTCTTGCCATCGACCAAGTGACAATCGAGATGAACAAAAATATGGCATCAGAAACAACAGTGAGTGCTCCCGCGAAAACTGCGACAAAGTGCTTAACAACAAGTTCGATACAACAATTTTACGGCCATGACTCATAAGTGGCACTACAACGGGCAGTCGGTAATGGCGACAGACGACACCTGCCCTTCGACATCGCGTCACACCATCATCACGAACACGACTACCAAGACGCAATTCCAATGAACATGCGAAAACAACGACTCACGGACTTATCTACCCATATCACCTCGCAAGAACAGGTGACTGAGTTTCAAGTCTCAAGAGTTCAAACACATCTCTGGTTATCACAATTGGACAAGCGGAATCAACGACTTCTGGACCTACTCACCCATATCACCTCTCAATTAGAGATGACTGAGTATCAATTCCTAACAGTCACGATCGCCTCTGGTTCATCGCCACATATCGAGGTACTTCCCAAGCTTCCAAGCAACACGACCAGACGATACGCCAAACGCAGTTCACCAAACAACCAGGTACACCATTCTCTGATTACACACGACTACGATGCATCCGTCGCCGCACACGCCGCCGAGGTTGTTGCAGTCACCCGAATCGTGACCCACGACTACGATGCATCCGTCGCCGCACACGCCGCCGAGGTTGTTGCAGTCACTCGAATCGTGACCCACGACTACGACGCAACCACCGTCGTACACGCAACCCAGGCTTTTGCGAACAAGCTCATCGTGACTCAATTCATAACGCATACGCCGTACTATCTCGCTTTGGCTCCCTCAGTCATCATCACTACACCTGGACAATCGACCAACGAACAAACCAACAAGCACTCAAATTATCGAACGAACAAATACGCAAACAACGACGAAGAACGCAATAAAGAAACAGACGACGCATCAAGAGCTCCAGTCTTTCCCGCCCACCGGCCCGAAATTCAGCCAGACGGAGGACGACAAACACGGTCAAGTAGGCGCGCCCGCTTCACGGACCGTCTACAGATAGATTTTTCGTGAATTAAATCACTGGCAGGGGGGTACTGTAGCGACATTCGCGACATCTCACACGTTCAAATTTGTTAAATTTTATTTTTAATATTTCGTACTATTTTATTTAAGTTTACCGACAACTTATTTACTTTTACAACGTGTCTAGACTTTTACATTTTTCAGCAAATTCTTTAATCTTTCTTAATCCTCTGTAGTTTATTAGTAACACGTACGCTTGGGTATTTCCGGTCGGCTTATCGTCTAATTTACCTTAAGTGCAGTATTACAGTAATCAAAGACAGACCGCTCGACCCTTTCTTTGGGGTTTTCCAATTTCAAGTTTACTAGGTATGTTCCCCTTCTCTAAATATCTATCGCTATCCTTGTCTACCGATTCTAAGACAGGATATTTCATTTTCTAAAACAGATACTTGGTCTTCGCTCTTAAGACAGTAAACATCTCGCTGCAGTACTCTCGCGCTCGCTACATTACAAAACATTACATCAACTTACAACAATCATCATTGTACTTTCAACAATAAATAAATATATTCAAAACTACAAAGTGTTATAATTTTATATATATATCGTTTGTCCGTACACCAGTCACTAAAATTTATTCTAAGCACAAAGTGTCCAAACTTTAACAAATTTGTACCATTGTGTTTCAGCAAATATTTTACAATGAGATCTATACAATAAATGATATATACGATAAATTCAAAACAGTTTACAGTTGAAAGATAAAGTTTAGACACTTCATTTTCAGACAGTTACCATACGACACAATCGGTGTTGTGTCAGTTAAATAACTGACACAACACCGATTGTGTCGTATTCTAATATATTTTCTCGCTAATTAAAATATAGCACGGAACAACAGTGCCGTTTGTTCAACAGAGTGATAATATACATCATTTCTATTACAATTCATAATCCGTAATTCAGATAAGACAACATCAACTATTCACAGTTTTTACACAATTATCTATGCCAGAAATTAAAATATATTTTTCCAATAACACACTGGTAATTTTGATATAAATTTTCATTTACAAACAGATATACTTAAAAATTATCCCGTAACTAACGACTTTCAGACAGTATTCAGTTAATAACGTAATCAATCTTTCTTTATAAAAACAACAATATACCTTCAATAGATATTTACACAAAATAATAAAATCTTAACAAAAGATATTATATTCTTGTCATTTAGTAAAAATAGTTTTTATTCAAAGCTTATAATTTTGTGAAGTAAAATATATAATATATTGAAGAATTTTATAAAGAGATTGAAATACCAGGAAAAACAATAATATAATAAAAATATCATCGATAATTTTGCCCTGAATTATTTTGTATTTTATCGTAAATGAATCTAAATATTTGTCAAAATTTTATAATTATTTTCGTTACTAACAAAATCAGTTATCATTATCTATGCCAGAAATTAAAATATCTTTTTCCAATAATACACTAGTAATTCTGATATAATTTTTCATTTACAAACAGATTTACTTAAAAATTATCCCGTAACTAATGACTTTCAGACAGTATTCAGTTAATAACGTAATCAATCTTTCTTTATAAAAACAACAATATACCTTCAATAGATATTTACACAAAATAATAAAATCTTAACAAAAGATATTATATTCTTGTCTTTTGGTAAAAATAGTTTTTATTCAAAGCTTATAATTTTGTGAAGTAAAATATATAATATATTGAAGAATTTTATAAAGAGATTGAAATACCAGGAAAAACAATAATATAATAAAAAAATATCATCGATAATTTTGCCCTGAATTATTTTGTATTTTATCGTAAATGAATCTAAATATTTGTCAAAATTTTATAATTATTTTCGTTACTAACAAAAAAACTAGTGCAGAATAGCACGTTAAGGCCTTCGGTCTCTGGAAGTGATGTATCTACAGCATTTCTATAAAAAATATAAAATGAACAATTACAGCAAAATTTTATTTATTTTTTAATTTAACAAAAAATACGATTTCTTTGCAATTCAATTTATATGGTTATTCATTAAACATTAATTTAAATATCTAAAACTATATTTGATGAAAATCAAAACATTTAACCTTTAGAGGACGGGGATTTTTACGTTGAAATTTACCTTTTTTTATTTACAAAATTTGTACATTAAATCAATGAATATCTCCAGTGGCGTACCCGACTAAATTGTTGGTCGATATATCGACCACAGTCCCGTCCTCTAAAGGTTAATAATATGTAGCTGTCATCATAAATACACGAGTCGCGCATGTGCAACAGAAAATATATGCTCGATATGATAAATGCAATGAACTTTCGTACTTCTTTGTATCAAATCTGTAAAAGTTGTGTCTTATAAAAGGTAAATGGGATTCAGCCGGAACTTTTATTTTAAGTCGATAAAAGCGATACGTTATATTAATAACATCCAAATTAATAAATTTTAAATAAATTCAATTTGTAACAATGGACATGTCTAACTACACTCATGGAAACAATTAAAGGACCACTTGATTTTATCGAAAAAATTGCTCATTTTCAGAGTAGTGCCAATAGGTTAAATATGATTATTTTTTTACATATAGGATGTGGAAATGGAAAGAAATTTTATATTCTTTTTGAATTCAGGAGTATTTTTGTGTTATTAAACGTATTTTTATGACCAAACCGCGGTTGAATAAAAAATAAAAAATTTGATTTTTTTTTGCAATTTTGAAAGTTGCACACGGGGATGTTTAAATTTTTTTTTCAACTTTTATGATAGACATTTTTTAGGAAATTTTCTCACCTTTAAAACGCTATTTTCAAAAAAAAATTAACATTTTTTGGTGTTGCGATATCTGAGTTTGAATGAAAAAAGTACCAAAATGTTTTAAATGACCATAAAAAGCCTAATTTGGGTCATACAAAAAGAAAAAAAAAAGAAAATTCAATCTTAAGTAATTACCTATTGTCTAGTAGCATTTAAAAAATTATTCATTTTAACTTAACCCTTCAAATACGGAAAACAAAACCATGTTCGAATTTAAATAATCCTGTAAAAATGACCCTTTTTAAATCATAGTTAAAATGTTAAGAACATATTCAGAAATTAAGATCTATCAGAGAACATGAAAATTAGACATGTTACCTTCAATTTAAATAAAGGTTCTAATAAAAAACTTTTAATTTGACTGAGATATTGCTTTTTGAATTTTTTGCATACGTTTAAGACTTCACCGTACATTTTACAACAAATTTTTCTTTAAGATTTTTTTTTCGTAAAATAATCAACTTTTGAGAAATTTTATAAGAGAGTAAAAGATTTTGTATTTTGTAAAAGAATATTCTTAAATTTTTTCAGATATTTTGTATCAATATTATGGGATTATGTTTATTTTTAATAGGGTATTTTATTCATTCAAACTCGAATACCTCTGTATCAAAAAATATGACAAAAATTTTTTTAAAAGCATTTTAAAGCTGAGAAAATTGACTAAATGATGGCTATCTTGGAATTATGAAAAAAAAAATCAAACCTACCCGTGTGGAACTTCCATAATTGCAAAAATTAATCAATTTTTTTAGTCAACTATGTGTGGCCACAAAAAAATGTACAGTTACTTTATGCTAATTAGTGGTTGAATTAAATGAAAATTTGTTGAATTTTACTAATCGAGAGTATTTAATTAAGCGTTATTGAATGATTTTTCATGATCACACGCACTTGAATTAAAATTGAAAAATTTGATGTTTTGCAATTATGGAAGTTTCACACGGGTAGGTTTGATTTTTTTTCATAATTCCAAGATAGCCATCATTTAGTCAATTTTCTCAGCTTTAAAATGCTTTTAAAAAAAATTTTGTCATATTTTTTGATACAGAGATATTCGAGTTTGAATGAATAAAATACCCTATTAAAAATAAACATAATCCCATAATATTGATACAAAACATCTGAAAAAGTTTAAGAATATTCTTTTACAAAATACAAAATCTTTTACTCTCTTATAAAATTTCTCAAAAGTTGATTATTTTACGAAAAAAAAATCTTAAAGAAAAATTTGTTGTAAAATGTACGGTGAAGTCTTAAACGTATGCAAAAAATTCAAAAAGCAATATCTCAGTCAAATTAAAAGTTTTTTATTAGAACCTTTATTTAAATTGAAGGTAACATGTCTAATTTTCATGTTCTCTGATAGATCTTAATTTCTGAATATGTTCTTAACATTTTAACTATGATTTAAAAAGGGTCATTTTTACAGGATTATTTAAATTCGAACATGGTTTTGTTTTCCGTATTTGAAGGGTTAAGTTAAAATGAATAATTTTTTAAATGCTACTAGACAATAGGTAATTACTTAAGATTGAATTTTCTTTTTTTTTTCTTTTTGTATGACCCAAATTAGGCTTTTTATGGTCATTTAAAACATTTTGGTACTTTTTTCATTCAAACTCAGATATCGCAACACCAAAAAATGTTAATTTTTTTTTGAAAATAGCGTTTTAAAGGTGAGAAAATTTCCTAAAAAATGTCTATCATAAAAGTTGAAAAAAAAATTTAAACATCCCCGTGTGCAACTTTCAAAATTGCAAAAAAAAATCAAATTTTTTATTTTTTATTCAACCGCGGTTTGGTCATAAAAATACGTTTAATAACACAAAAATACTCCTGAATTCAAAAAGAATATAAAATTTCTTTCCATTTCCACATCCTATATGTAAAAAAATAATCATATTTAACCTATTGGCACTACTCTGAAAATGAGCAATTTTTTCGATAAAATCAAGTGGTCCTTTAATTGTTTCCATGAGTGTATATGCAATAATGTACTGTTCTAATCGTGAATACAGTATAACTTAATTTATTAATAAAATATACTTACTTAATTATAATATCGAATTATAATAGGTCGCCGGCCTCTACGGCGAATGTACCGCCAGCTTCCGCGACGCCACGCCCTCGTATTCTAGCATCCCCATCACTGGGGTTACTGGTACTACTAGCAGTAGACAGAGCGGTAGACGGGGGGGTAGACGGGGCTGTTGACGGGGCTGTAGACGGGGCTGTAGACGGGGCTGTAGACGGGGGGGTAGACGGGGCGGTAGACGGAGCTGTAGACGGGGTGCCTTGAGTTTGGCGCATTGCGGCCATCGCCGTATAATAGCCACGCCAGAATTCATCTGACGTGGTTATTGTTCGGGTACGCGTCAACTCGGCGCATCCAACTCGGCGATGGTCAACTCGGCGACTGTCAACTCGGCGCAGGTCAACTCGGCGCAGGCCAACTCGGCGAGGGTCAACTCGGCGATAATAATAATTATTAGTAAATATATTTTTAACTAGTATTTACCCGCGTGTATTATGTATACATTTTTTAATCGGTCCGTATCTAAACGGGAGGGATGGGGTATGGATAAAAAAGTTAATCCTTATATTTTTCATCTATAATTTGTGACGATTTTTTAAATTTAAAATCTAAATATTATAATTTGCAACAATCATTTTTTGAAATTAAACTCATATTTCAGATTATACAAAATTCTGTAAAATAATGAATATAGCATATAATTTAATAGTAGGTACATAGTTTCAAAAACATATTTGGGTTTTAAAAAATTTGGTGGCAAATTTTCTCATTGTCATAAAATAACAAATAACAATTGAAAAATGAATAATCCGTTGTATTTAATTCAAATCGAACAATAAACTATTCCAGTTGCTTAATGTTTAATTATATATACAACTTATCAGTAAAAAAGATGGCATTCAAATATAACAAACATTATAAAAATTTATAATTCTACCAATATGTATATTTATATTTTACGGCAGAATTGCTCTTTCTAATTTTTTTTTATTTAAAAAATAAATATTCAGTTTTTTATTCATACCCCCATTCCCCCTATTAAAATACGAGCCGATAAAACTATTTTATACATAATACACTCTGGTGAAACCATGGACAAATTCTAGTTAAAATATATATTTACTAATAATTATTATTATCGCCGAGTTGATCGTCGCCGAGTTGGCCTGCGCCGAGTTGACCTGCGCCGAGTTGACCGTCGCCGAGTTGACCGTCGCCGAGTTGACCATCGCCGAGTTGGATGCGCCGAGTTGACCTGTCCCGTTATTGTTCTATATAAAAAAAAAAAAACAGAATTCTAATATAACTCAAACAATTAATATTTAATTACATACGGTGTTTCTACTGTCGGCGTCACAGAGGCTGCGGCCTCTGTGACGTGTAAAAATACTTAATTATTTTGATTGGCGATTATAAGATGTTTTTATCAACTGTTTAAATATTTCAAAATCTCTCGATTGTTATTACTAAGAGTTGATTGTCAAGTTATATTCAGCATTTTGCTATATGATGGCATCAATAATTCAAAAATTCCATTACACAACGACTAATGGGACACCTACCACGGTACCGACTTAATGTTAATTGATGAATTTAAATACGCAGAAATCTAGCAGTCACGGTGGTATTATGGTAGAGATAGGGGAAGGTCGATAGTTAAAGCTGTCGGTACATCGTGGAATGGAGCGGTCATGCAGCGAATGATCATATAGCTGAGTGCTGAGTGTACATATAGATTTGTGCACACTCGATCAGATCAATCAAACTTAAATCAAAATTAACTGTTATTTTAAACAATGCAAATAGTTTCTATTGTAAGAACATCTCACAATTGTTTTTAACAATCAAACATTTCGATTATAAAATTAAAAGGCAAGATAATTTTTAATTCGATTATTTTAATGGATGGCTGACTGTTTTGACTGTAAAAACTTCACAATCACCCATTAGTAGGTATTATATCTAACGAAGATCATCTAATATTGTTTGAAAAATAAATTAATTTGGATACATAAATAAATTATTCAATATCTTAACTATAAATAAATTGTGTAAAAATAAGAAACATATTTCGTAAAGAGCTCAATACAAGTTTAAAATGACTGATAATTTTGGTCTATAGAACACAGTAAAGCAAGTGATACTTTTACTTTGTTATTTTATATAATTATTTAAGTCTACTTACTCGTTCATTTGATTTATATTAATATTCTCGTTTCTGAAAATTATATATTAAATAATTTAGTAATAAAACTTAAGTAATTATATGACATTTTAGTACTTACGTCTCATCCATTGTGAACAACTTTCAAACAAGCCCAATACGAAATGACAAAATCGACAAAGAAAAACGTTATCGAAAAAAAAGATTCAATGTGATTCGTTGGTTCAAAAACAAACGCAACGCATGCAATAATGAAAAAAAAGTAAACAGCGCCAATCAGATCTCTTGTAACAGATGATTTAAATTTATTTGTTAAATAAATGTATACAAGTAATATATAATAATACACAATCGAACTCGTATACATATTTAAAGATACAAATCAAATAATATACAATAATACAATCGAACTTGTATACTAATTACAATCCTCCAAGTACTGAATTAAAACTAACTAATGTAAGTTAAATTGTGATATTTAGTAGGTATTGCATATTGCGACGCCCATGGTAGCTTTTTGTTTAGGAAACATATGTATATTATTATTGCCTGTATCTTTTAAAGAAGAGTTTATATAGAATACACACACGCAATATCGGCTCATTCTTTATATCTACATATTTACTATATCTATATATTGTATATACATAGCATAAAGTACTTTCCAACGTCATTTTATTCAATTTATTAGAGATTGAATCGTTCCTTGTAACAAAGAAATATTGGAATATATATGTTAGGTACTCTTTACATTCAATAATAAATATTCTGAAGCTAAGTTTGTATAGATTCACTCGTGCGTAATAATAAGATCTAATATGTAATGTTCTATGATCAGACCAGATTGTATATAAATTCAAATATTTAACTTTCATTATATTGCTAATTAATAGCGATTTTAGATGTATGCATCTTAAAGTATTAGACAATAATAATAACTATTGAGTCAAAATTTAGCATAAATCATGACATTTTTTTTTAATTATTTTTTTATTTTTTTAAATTAATAACAGTCGAATAATTCGTGCTAATTCTAAACAAATATTAATTGTGTAATTTGTGTTGATGCCATTTAAATACTTTTCAATTAGTGGCATCATAGGGGTATAACCGGTAGTTTTCATTGAATAAAAAAATCTCTCAGGGCGTTTTTTTGTATTTAAAATTACGGGGAATCAAGATAATTAGAAAAAATCGTAATATTGATATTTTTTAGAAATGAAGAACAAAAATAAGTAATTCTGTTTTTTTTTATTTAATCTTACCCGCATGTACATATATAAATCATACATACATATGTAAGTATTGTAAAGCCGATTTTTTTCAATTTCCAGTTTTTTGATAGAATTATCCATTTTGACCTTCCCTGAATCCATTCTGATTATTTTTTCATCATGATTTTGTGTCTGTCGGTCTGTCTGAAACCAATGGACGTTCATCTGAATAGTTTATTAAAATGATTCAATAGTTAACTATCTTTAGTGAATTAAGCACAAGGAAGTAATCTGTGTATAATCACAAAGAATATATTTATTCTTCATGCAATTGTTAGACAGTCCTGGCAATCAAAATAACAAATAAGCAAAAATATTGCAAATGATCTAATCACCTAATTAATATAATAATAAATGTTGCTGAGTGCACATTATTTCACATACGTGTTTTAAATGGGTAAATATACAACATTATGCAAGTCAATATTTTTGCTTTGTTGTTATTCAATGTGGGCAAACAAATTGATATACATATAAAGGCATATCTAGGTAGCTTAGGGTAGGTCAGTTACGTTTTGATTTCAAGTGTGTAAAAAGTGACAATGGGATACTCCTGCGCTGTAATGTTCTTTTCAAAAATGTAATAAGGGTTTACTTCAATTAGTTTGGGGAGGGGGGATTAAGGGTTTTTAATTTAAAATATAGTGTGTTAAGTGCGCTACCGAACTAAACATGAAAGGTAGTAGGTTACATTGTCTAAATAGAGTTTCATATTATTTAATTGTAGAAATGTAGGTTTTATTTAGTTACTAAGGTATTCCGGATTTATTGTCTATTTTTATTTTGGAATAAATTGTTCAAATAAGGGTTGGGGGAAAAATGAAATATATTTTCATTTCTTTTTTTGTAATTTAAATTGTGAAGTTTCTGTGGTAAATTTAATATATTTGATAATATAATTATTAGTTTATGTTTATTGAAATCAATCCCGAACGTATCCCAGTATTCCTATACAGGGTGTTCGCGGGAACCGAGTGATCATTGCTAACTTTGTTATTATTAAAGCTAGAAGATCGGTTAAATGGACAAAGTATCAGTATTTTTTCCGGGATGAATAATGGCGGTGCCAAAAAAACAATTGCATGTCAAATTTCAGAGATTTACATATTGAAATATAACATTTTTTTAAATGGAACATCCTGTATATTATTATTGAATTTTGTAGCTGAAGATGTTCTCTTTATAAAAGTGTAATACATGTATGATGGTAAAATTGATAGAAAACAAGTTATAGCAAGTATAAAATTAATAGAAAATATCGAAAAATAGTATGCTATGAAGATTTAATAAAATACAAACAAATGATAAAAAAATTTAAAACAATAATTTCAGATATTTGTACTTTATTCCGCAGATTTTTAACATTTTTGAGCATTATTCATAAAAAAATATAATTAATTATAATAAATAATTTTTTTCGTTATCAGTTAAAATCAAAAACATTTAAAATTTGCGAACAAATGACATAAAAACCTTAAACTATTGTTTTAAATGTTTAAATCATTTGTTCTCAATTTATTAAAACTTCATAGCACACTGATTTTCGATATTTTCTATTAATTTTATACTTATTATAACTTGTTTTCTATCAATTCTACCATCATACATGTATTAAACTTTTATAAAGAGAACATCCTCAGCTACAAAATTCGATAATAATATACAGGATGTTCCATTTAAAAAATATTATATTTTAATATATCTCTGAAATTTGAAATTCAATTGTTTTTTTAACACCGCCATTATTCATCCTGGAAAAAATACTGATACTTTGTCCATTTAACCGATCTTCTAGCTCCAATAATAACAAAGTTAGCAATGATCACTCGGTTCCCGCGAACACCCTGTATACATACTTCCTACAAGGTAGAGACTCCAACCAAACGGGTATATGCCGGCTTTGGTTGTTCGACTATTAGGCTCAAAATTGCTGCACAACGAGCACACCCTGTTGTAAACAATTATTTTTTTTTCGCTACCAAGTTATAACGACAAATTGGTCGTCACAGAAATAAAGTGCCGGTGCCTCGCTCAGTGAAGATGGGGGTGGATTAAAAAAAGAAAAGATAAATAAAATAGAAATTATACGAATTATAAAAGTTATAAAATTTAATATGGGCGCCACGTGGTCTTTAATCAGAGGTACCACAAAACTCTACTGATTCTGTTGACTTCTGTAAGGGGAAGAATTTTATTATATAAGGATCACTCATCAATAAAACTAATATGTAAATAAAATGCTTTATCTTTGTAAATAAGTAAATAGGTAGATATGATATAGACAAAATTATAATTGCACTGATTCTTCATGTATAATAATTCGTTATAAAATAAATTAATAATATTCTGGATATATTTATATCTATGATGTAAAATTCTGACTAACGCCTCTCGAGCACTAATGGGGTGACAAAATTAACAAGAGCGCGATTTCAAAATATAAATTGAAAGTGTATGAGTGGCAATCCGGCTAAAGTAGCCGGCCACTAACGTTGTAAATAAAATGGTCAAAATCGTGCGCTCTAGCGTTATGTTGTCACTCTTTAATGCTACATAAGCATAAGGTTATAACTAACAAAAATCGTACCTTGTAGGTGGATGTCGAGATGTGGCCACACCAAGAGAGAGGGTTCCTAAAAGAAACTGTTAGCCAAATTTTATTCTTAATCCTATGTTATATGTACAAACTTATTCTAATTAATGCACTAACAATAATAAAAAAAAACTGTAACACTAACAATACGCACAACACACGTCGATTATTATTGACATAAATAACTGACAGGTTAAACACGACTTTACTAATGACTTTCGCGGTACTCACTCCGCACAACACTCTGACTGATCGCGTAACTTTATGGGCGCAATTGGGTGGGCGTTAAGGGCACTAATACTGGTAGCGACGTCCGTGATACTCCTATCGTTCGGCGGGGCTGGACCACCACTCCCCGTCGTCTGGGTTCCTTGGCAGAAATTCTCCTTCGTACTATCGAAGTGAGTCTAGATGGACCTCCAATTCTAAACTCTCCACAATTCTCCAGGATCTCCTCAATAATCGGATTTAGCTACTTATTTTGTGCACCCTACACACACTTATCGCCGTGTACTACCGACTGCCGGTTAACGCTGTACCCCGACTTGCAAGGACGGGTGTACTTACCGTTACGTCAGATCTTAGTTTATAAGACTTAAAATCGCTTGCCGCCAACGATATTAAGATAAATTTTAATAGCAATAGTGTAAAAGTATGGACATTTCAAGAAATATTCAATAAATATCGAAAGATATTGAAGATTAAAATATTAAATAAAGTTAAAATTACGAGCAGGGCCGGATTAAGGAGGAATAAAATAAAGAATTAAAAATGAACCGTTACAAAGTTTAAAGGGGGTAGCTCGTTACAATGATGGTCTCAACGTTGAAATTCTTTCAATAGGGGTTGAGCGTTGGCCACTCTAACACAAGCCAACAATAATCTAATTAAATTCCATTAAAATGAATTAAATCAAATGAGTTAACATACTTTCATATACTTGTATGTAAACTCTTTAACTATAAATATAATCAATACAGAATGATATAATTTCACAATACAATTACTAATTACATCATATTGACATACGGACATATAAAACTATTTTACATATTTTGTACGAAATATGCAGCTGCATATCTAATATTCATAATTGTGTTAGTTAGATGACACCACGCACACCGCTTTTAATTCAACTGACACGACAGATAGTTACTGTCTATTAAGAATGTAATACTAAAAACGTCATTCATTGATTTTATGTTTGACAATATTGTAGCAATTGTAACAATGGGAATATCACAAACCGCATATGTATAATAAATAGTCCGTTTTAGAGAATATTCAATTTTATAGAAAATTACGTTTAAAATTAAATGAATGATGTTCGCCTCGCCCACCGCACTACAGTGCAACTGTGGAAAATACAATGTTACTGTTTAAAAATCACAACATATTCCAATTCTTTTTAGATCAAAACGTTTTTTTTTTTAATGATCATTTGAAAAAATACTCCCAAGCCCAATATTGTAAAAGAATTGACAAAATCTTTAATAGTTTATATAATTGTAAACCAAAAATGATAAATTAATTATATAAATAGTTCACTCAGACATAACACAATTGTTTAAAAATAACAGGTTACAATTAAATATAGAAAAAAACTCAATACATACATATTAGACCCATTCAAATTTTTCAAAATATTTTTTTATTTTGCCTCCCACCCCTTAAAGTTGTGTCTTTCGATGAAATGAAGCATTCCCTGAAGTAATATCTTCGTACGATTTTTATTGAGACGGCTCATCAACAATACATTTTTCCTATTTGATTAACATGCAATTACAGCATAGCTTTTCGTATAAGATTAACCACTCTGTCAATTTTAAAGATAATTAGTTCAGAGTGGATTCATTTTAAAGCTCTTGAAAAACCTTCAAATTATGTGCCATGACTTTTTTTCGTCAGATGATTAGTTTTACTGAAAAAACATTTAAATTTTTTTAACTTTTGCTCTTCAAAATACTAAAGCAAAAAAAAAATTAAATTAAAAAAATCTGAAATCATTCAGATTAAAACAAACATTTTTTGTTTTTTACATTTTTCTTCTAAAGTTAATGGGTTTCGAGTAAAAAATCTTATACGAAAAGCTATGCTGTAATTGCATGTTAATCAAATAGGAAAAATGTATTGTTGATGAGCCGTCTCAATAAAAATCGTACGAAGATATTACTTCAGGGAATGCTTCATTTCATCGAAAGACACAACTTTAAGGGGTGGGAGGCAAAATAAAAAAATATTTTTAAAATTTTAATAGGTCTAATACATATATACAGTGCGTTCACGATGAAATGAACAAATTCGTTTAAAATTCAGGTAATTATTTTGTGGAAAAACGCTCCGACCCGTCGATTAGTATTTTTAGTTGCGGATTTTTTAACATAAGAAAATTGTATACAGGGTGTCTCAAGAAGAACATATGCAGTCATCATTGTTTTTTTTAAATGGAACACCCTATATATTATGCCATTTTTGAATTTAATGATAAATTCTGAACACTTTTTGTAGGGAATACTGTAGCTCTAAAATCAGTGGTTTTTGGAATAATGACGTTTGAAATGTGTTTCAAGAAGAACATATTATTTAGTCATCATTGATTTTTTTTACTGGAAAATCCTATATATTATGCCATTTTTGAATTTTACGATAAATTATGAACACTTTTTGTACAATTTAGCATAGCTCTAAAATCAGCAGTTTTTGAAATAATGACGTTTGAAAAGTTATAAATAAATAAAAAATTAATTAACTTTATTAATAAAACATACAAAACAAATAAAATTATTCCAAAAACCACTGATTTTAGAGCTATGGTATGTTGTACAGAAAGTATTCAGAATTGACCATACAATTCAAAAATGGCATAATACACAGGATTTTCCATTAAAAAATATCAATGATGACTAAATATGTTCTTCTTGAAACACATTTCAAACGTCATTATTCTGTTTTTAGAGCTATAGTATGCTCTACAAAAAGTGTTCAGAATTTATTGTACAATTCAAAAATGGTATAATATATAGGGTGTTCCATATAAAAAAATCAATGATGACTGCATATGTTCTTCCTGGGACATCCTGTATACAATATTTTTATGTCAAAAAATCCGCAACTAAAAATACTAATCGACGGGTCCGAGCGTTTTTCCACAAAATAATTACCTGAATTTTAAACGAATTTGTTCCTTTCATCATGAATGCACTGTGTATTAAATTTGGAAATTATAGAATCTGCGGAAAGGAACTGTATCATTCGAATCATGATTCGATAGAGTTGAATGGAACTGTTAAGTTTCTAGGTGTCTACTGTCTATATTGACAAAAATTTTACTTGGAAAAACTCAGTAATTAATTCAATAAGTATATAAACATTTTTTTTATTCAACAAGAAGTCCCAAGAAATAATAAAATATAGTATAGTATATGTACCGTACATACCGGGTGTCCCAGATAACTTTTCCAGCATGGGGATCTCAGTATCTATAAGAGATACAGGTTTGGTTAAATCAGATCAATTATTTGTAAGAAAGGGGTGAGTATTACATCAAAAAATATTAATAATTTTATGTGGTTTAGGTGGTATACCTAAAAAACTGGAATTTCGGAATTTCTTTAAATGGCTATAACTTTTTTGTCAAAGTAGATAGGTATTTTTTGTAGACGGTTTCTCAAAGCACTTTTTTGTGTAGAATCGATTGGTGTATTTAGATTTTTATATCATTTTTAGTTTCCGAGTTATGAGCCCTAACTTTAGTTCTTCTTATGGGCCACTAAGTTAGCTATGGCATATTTGAACGTGTTTTTTAACTCTACTTTACAACGATATGTCACTTGCCATACTTATTGTCGAAAAAAAAAAATTATAATGTATTTTTTTTTTAAAGTTAATTGTTGTCAAATACTCATTTGTTATTTTGATTGTTGTTATTGTGATTTTTGTTTACAATTTTTGTTTTTCATGGCTCACTTAAATGTTTGTAATAAAATACTTAGTAATAATCACTGGCATTTAGTACATCGACTTTTTTTCGACAATAAGTATGGCAAGTGACATATCGTTGTAAAGTAGAGTAAAAAAACACGTTCAAATATGCCATAGCCAACTTAGTGGCCCTTAAGAAAAACTAAATTTAGGGCTCATAACTCGGAAACTATAAGTGATATAAAAAATCTAAATACACCAATCGATTCTATACAAAAAAGTGCTATAAGAAACCGTCTACAAAAAATATCTATCTACTTTGACAAAAAAGTTATAGCCATTTAAAGAAATTCCGAATTTTCAGTTTTTTGGGTATACCGCCTAAACCACATAGAATTATGAATGTTTTTTATGTAGCAATACCTTTCTTACAAATAATTCATCTCATTTAACCAAACCTGTATCTCTTATAGATACTGAGATCCCCATGCTGGAAAAGTTAT
Organism: Sialis lutaria; assembly: GCA_949319165.1. Taxonomy (NCBI): domain Eukaryota; kingdom Metazoa; phylum Arthropoda; class Insecta; order Megaloptera; family Sialidae; genus Sialis; species Sialis lutaria. The sequence continues at coordinate 29,036,831 of OX439237.1, forward strand.
CTGGGACACCCGGTATATGTGGTCTGAATCGATTCATCTCAGTTTCCTCAACAAATATCATCCATAAAAATACCCCATTGTCGCTTTAGATTTTGAGATAAATTGAAAATACACTTGGAAACGGGGGTTTTTCACTTCAACCCCATTTTTAAGGGTGTTGCACCACTTTTCGCCAGTCCGGGTTATTTTTTTCGAATTCTCCGCACCCAAATCTATAATAATCAACCATAATATTGCTTGCCCCTGGACTAGTAATCGGCTAGTGGCTACTGACAATAAGCCTTGTTTCACACATACGTGGTTCCATTCGGTTCGGTTTGTTTTCGGTTTCAGCCGAAAACGAATCAAACCCTTTCACACATACACGGTTCTCATACGGTTCATATTAGGTTTTATTTTTTTCCGTAAACTCAGTAGTTATCATGGAGAGAAAGCAAGTTGTTGCCATGTTGTTTCTCTATAAAAAAAAATAAAAAATGAAGGAGGAATACTAGAATTCATTGCGGGCACCCTCTCAACACTTTACAGCAGAAATTTGGAGCATTCTACACTATTTTCCCGAAGCTAAAGAGCATGAAGACGATCCACATCAACATCTAGAAAACCGCTCATTTTATTAGAAAATCCGCGACAAAACTTAAAAAAAAAATAACATTCGCTATCAGGTTAAAACCGAAACTAAACCGAGTATGTGTGAACGCGTTCATTGCTTTGTGTTCCCTGGACACGAATTGAAACCTGATGAAATCTGTTCGTGTGGAGGGAGTATTCAGTTCTGTACGGTTTCTATTAGGTACCGAATACAAACTGAATCATCGTTTCACACTTGTCGGCAGCGGCCGAAAACGAACCGAACCGAATGAAACCGTATATGTGTGAAATAGGCCTAAGTTTATTAACTGTATAATCATGTTACCAATTTAGACATTTATCTAAGCGTTTTCTGATTATGGCATGAGATGTCGTAAAACAAAATGTTCCAATGTTAACGAGATCATCCTGTGGCTAATTAAAAATCACGGAATTCCTGTTTAGCTTGATTACTGTTGAAGATTTCAGGTATATAACCAATTACGTACCTATATAGTTTAATTATGCCATACATGTAACAATTAACCTATAAATAAACATTATCCAGATTAATAGACAATATTCATGATGTATTAGGAGTATATAATATACCTACTCATTGTATTCTGCATTGATTTGTTTTTTAATCTCCGATAAAAAAAAACAGGATTATGTTCTTATGGTGTATTGTATAACATAATGATTTTAAGATATTAATAATCATTGTTATAAACAATAGCCACAAGTTATCGTTAAAACAATACACAAATAAATCAACGCAGAATATATATGTATGTATAGGTATTGTTCCAGTTGTTTAAAATTTAAAATTTGCGAGTAACAAATTATTGAATATCCTGAAAATTTGATTTATTTTACAACATAATACCTACGAGTATATAAAAAAATGAACATTTTCAGACAAAATGTTTTAGACAAAAGCTACTTTTTTCTCCGTAAATTACGAATTTACAAAAAAACAAATAGTAATGGATTAAGATTTGAAAAAGAAAAGTTAAACCTGAGTGAATGACTGGTGAATTTTTTAAGTCAACCCATATTGCCATTATTAAAGAAACATCCGGTATATTACAAGAAAATAGCAAAATAAACGATATCAAGACAATTTGAATTGCAGTGTGACAAAGTGAGTATCTATTATAGTTATTATTGGTTGGTTTAAAAAACATCGTATACAGCTGTTGCTAACGTTTTCAAAAGATTACAAATCCCCTCTCGACGGGGTTACATGCGATTTTATTCTACGCGAAGATTCACGTTACATAATATTGTTATAATATTACTACATAGTGTACTGATTAAAAAATGTAATGGGTGCAACCTACGAAAATCTACAGAATCAAAAAACTAAAAAATAATAAAATGATAATTTTCTTTGTATTTTTAATTTAAAACTAAACTTTAAAATCTAAAGCAACACATGCCATTAAGGGGTATTTATAAAACAAAAATTTGAGAAATTATTACAACTATTTATTTTATTATAAAAAGTTATACACATCTGATTTAAAATTATATGTATAAGGAAGGCTTCAGCGAAAATTGTTTGTGTAAAATAATAGCTGTGCTGCAGTAGGTATTGTAAGTTTTTTATTTCAATTAATGTTTGCGTGGCTTTATTGTTACAGTATATCAATTAACTCATTTATATTGCATATAAATAGAATCAAAATGAGTTTGTGTGTATATTATTACCTGTTATTAAAATCAATCATTAACTATAATTTAATATGTATGATCGCAATATAGTATACTAGCTTCAAATATGTAGGTATTGTTTAATTTTGCTATATAGAAATTAATTAATTTTAAAAGCGCACTACTCGAGTAATAGACCGAATGCGCTGGTTTAATAAACAAATGAAATGAACATTTTAAATATTAACCAAACATTCTAAAATAGCATGTATCATCAGAAACGAATACTGAATTTTATAATGTTAATTGGAAGCTTTTATATGTATTTTTCGATTTGTTATGAACGAAAATATAAAAATGTTATATTATATTTTTTATAAACATTCACGTGTTGTCCTACGTGTACAGACTGTATTATTAATATTAAAATTTCGTTGATTTTTTTACATATTGACTTTTGAATAGAAAAATTCCAAATTAAAAATAGAAAAAAAAGTTTCACCCTTATATGATGGTGAAAAAGAAATTTCACTATCATCAACTAAAAATTGATATAGGTACTATCGTATAAAGCAGATAAAAATCTATAAGTACAAATTCAGCATTTAATATCAATATTATACATAGGAAAACACGTGAATGTTTATAAAAAATTATAACATACAATTTTATCATTTTCGTTCATAACAATTCGAAATGCATAAAAAAGTTTCTAATTAACGTTAAAAAATTCAGTATTCGTTTGTAATGGTACATGATTTTTTCAGAATTTTCGGTTAATAATTAAATTGTTGATTTCAATTGTTTATTAAGCTCGGCCTATTTCTCAAGTAGCCTAAAAAAAGTAAGACATACATAATAATACATATATGTATGCTTTCGCTGACATTTTGATTGGAAATTTTGAGATACACAAGAAAGGTTCTGAGGCATTTTTTCGTAAATTGCTTATTTATAGTTCTCGCTATTTAAATGCTATGTTTTAACTTTGACAATTGTTTATATACTACTATAGCGAATTTTCGCGGCTTCGCTCGGGTAAATTCATGTAATATGTCATCAGGGGATGACATATTACATTTTTTTATATAGATTTCTATTCATTACCTATAAAAAATCGTAAATATCTCGGATCTTATTGTTAGTTATTAATAATTATAAAAACCCACCCCCTGTCTACCCCCGCCATTAGGAGTTGAATATCGAATTTTTTTATTGCAGATTATTTTGCCCGACTCCACCATTACCTATAATTTTGCCCGAATTCACCTTTATAACTAAAACAGGTATACATATCTAAATCCATCCTCGTCCCCGTCTCATGTTATTAGAGCTTGAATGTCGAACTTTCATTTTTAATTGAATATTAATTTGTCCGAATTTACCTTAATATCATGAACAGTTATGAAGATAAATATATCAAAATTACCCCCCCCCCATTACCATAGAGGTTGAATTTTCGTAAATGCTATTTGTCTTATATCTATGTATTTGTGCCATGGTTCATTCGATGAATACAAAAAAAATATCTTACAAATTCATCTCCTCTAACACATTAGAGGTTAAATTTTGGGAAATATAATAATTGCTTTATTATTTGTATTGTAAAATATGTATGGTAGGTTTCAATCAAATGCGAATAAAAAAAAAACATTTTTTACACAAACTTTGCAACTCGTTTTAACTCCATAGGGGTTGAATTTCGAAAAATCCGGAAACTGTATGTATTTATATATCCTTAATATATATAAAGCTCAACGTCTCTCTGTCTGTCTGTCCGTTTGTGTACTTACAATTTACACTATAAGTATAGTACGACCTGTAGTACAACTAATTGTACCGTCGTCAGTGGACCACTTGTATGCATTTATTTAACAAATAAATTTGATAAAGGACCCCGCAATATCCTTATGGGAAAACTGACTTCCGCTAAATTGGTTGAATTTTTGATATGTTGCGTATTTTGTCCCTCTGATCAAATGTCTCAATGGGCAGAAACCCCTAAAGCTTCAAGATTTTGAGATACAGTTGACTGAACTTTCACAAATAATTGATTTAAATATATTATCATGTTTCTGAAACGTCCATATGTCATATGACGTCATAACATGTTACCACATTTAATAAATAAATTTAAACAAGAGTGAGACAATTTGTGTTAAATTATTAAATATGTGTATGGATGTCATGACGTCATCATGTTAATTTTCCGTTACAATGTACCATGTCTACCACGTTTCGTTATATTACTAAAACATTTCCGTTACATTAGTAACGCGCCTAAAGAAGAATAACTTTAAAAATTAATTTAATTCATTTAATTAATTAAACTTCGTATTGTAATATCTGTCATTAGTGTGGAAAACACAGATTACAAACATATAAATCACCGCATGACCATACAATGTATGTACTTATGTATTTCATTTAGCAGGATGCAGTTTTCCGATTTATCAATAATATCGTTTCCAATTGAAATATCACAAATAGTTACCGATATAATAGTACATACCCTATTATGATTCACATATTAAAGTTCAATTTCAAAATTCTTCATGCTATTGACAATATATGTATTTGTAAAATACTTCACATCATAATATATACCTGCCGTTAGCATGGGCGTAACCATGCATAGGTAGTGGGGATGGAAGCAATTGTTCGATCTCCCCCTTCGTTTACCTCGGGGTCTTAGGTAAAACGCACCGACTAAAACAATTTGTAAAACAAACTCTCACCTTAACCCCTGAATAAAATCCTGACTACGTAATTTACTATAAGATTGATTTATTTTTAAAATAAATCAACTATGGAATCAGGAAAATGTACATATTTTGTCTAGCAAGATGCATTGTTCCGATTTATCAATAATACCATTTATATTTGAAATATCACAAATACCTTTAGTTATACAAAATCCACACTTATATATAAACGTGTATGTTTATATATATATTTATATATCCGCACGAAACTATAGCTTTATAGACTCTGATACCACCGGACCGATTTTGATAATTTTTTTTTTGTCATGTAGCTTGACTCTTTTTCCAGTCAATAGGCTAGATTTCATTTCTTAGCTATGAAAGGTCTCTGAGCTGTGATTTTTTTCCGAAAAAGTACGTGAAAAATTTTGTTAAAATTAAATTTTATGATAAAATACCGTCGGCATTTTTTTTAAATCTGTAGCTTTGATTGGACGAAATCATATGTTTCTGTCTGATTCAAAATACACGTGCATGCTTTTTGACACATGACAGTTGACAGATGACAGGGAATGTTCTAGAACGTTTTCTATCCTTTTCTATTAGGAGTGAGAAAATTTTTGATGACGTTAAATGACGTGTTTTTTACACGTGACATATTTTTTATGTTTGTAAAAAAATTATTTTGAGTGAAATTGTTGAATTTTTTTTAATTGTTGAAAATATTCATTTAAATCAGGGACGGCGGCGTTACAAATATTTTTAAATTTGCATTTTTTAATGAAATTGTATAAAAATATAATTTTTAATAGTTTTGTTGTAGGAGATTGATGCAATTTATCCAAAAGTTCACATTTAAAAATAAATAAGTCAGTAGCGTCCCAAAAAAATTTTTTAATTGTTAAAAAATTAGAAATTTCAGAAAAATATGAAAAATATAATATAGATCAGTAGCGCCTCAAAAAAAATTATTCTGAATTATTATTTTTTTGAAAGTTGAGATTGAAATATTAATAATTTTTTTTTAATTATAATTAAGTCAGGGGCGTCGCATGAAAATAATTAAAATTGCTATTTTTTAAAAGTGACAGACAAATTAGTTTTGATTAAAATTTAACTATAATTAAAAACATCAGGAATATATAAAAATAAAAAGTTAACCATTTAATAAATAACAGTACATTTTAGGTTGGGTAATTCATACGTGTAATATTATAAATAAAATTATTTATAATATTACAAAAAAAATAATTATTTTGAGTGAAATTGTTGAATTTTTTTTAACTGTTTCATTTAAATCAGGGACGGCGTTTCAAATATTTTTTAATTTGTGTTTTTTTAATGAAATTGTATAAAAATATAATTTTTAAGAGCTTTGTTGATGCAATTTATTCAAAATTTCACATTTAAAAATAATAAAGTCAGGGGCTGGTATCGTTTTAAATATATGAATTTTTTCGTAATGTTTGTAAAAACTTAAAAAAATATTTAATTGTTCAAAATTTAGATATTTCAGAAAAAATTGAAAATTATAAAATAAAACAGTAGCGTTTAAAAAAAATTATTTATGGATTATTTTTTTTTAAGTTTTGAGATTGATATATTCATACATTTTTTAAAATTATAATTAAGTCAGGGGCGTCGCATTAAACTAATTAAAATTGCTATTTTTTTAAAGTGACGTAGACAAATTAATTTTGATTAAAATTGAATAAAAATTAAAAACATCAGGAATATGTAAAAATAAAAAGTTAACCATTTAATAAATAACTACATTTTAGGTTGGGTAATTTATACATGTAATATTACTGAAAATTGTAATAATGATAAGTGATTATCACCGCCAATTAAAAGAAAAAAATTAGTATCAGCAAAAAGAATGGAAGATTATTATAATATACACATACGAGGGTCGCAGACCTGAGTAAATTTGTGATTAGGTAATTTGTACATGTAAGATTACTGAAAATTTTAATATTGATTATCTCCGCTAAATTCAAAAATTAACTATCAAAAAATAGTGGAACGAGTATGATATATACACATACGAGGGTCGCAGACCCGAGTAAATTTGTGTAAAAAATATGGTGTGAAAGGGGGTTGGGGCGCGAAGCGCCCAGGGGCACAGCCCCTAGTATTACAATATGATCATGCATACCTAAATATGAATAGAATATTGAAATATGAAGAGAATATTAAAAATTCTTCATGCAATTGACAATGTGTTTGTTAAATTCCTTCCCTTCTTAATTCATACATACAAGTTATATCCACGACAATCCAAATATTCATTATTGGGAAACACCGACTCATAAGTTTACCACATAAAATACAAATGTAATATGATATGTAATTTACTTTAAAAAATATTGTTAAATATTGTAATTATAAAATATTGAAATTAGTCTGTACTCAGAGAACGTATTGTTAACTTCGTAATAAATAAAAAACCTTTTTTAAATAGACTTTTCTGGGAACACAACAATTTAATTTACATACATATGTATAACTGACGTTAGTGTGAAAACACAGATTTAAAATAAATCACTTAAAAAACAGGAAAATGTACTTATTTTGTCTAGCAAGATGCAGCTCTCTACCAGCCAGCTTCCCTTTTATATTTTATTATCATTTGAATTTCTTATACTTATTTGTTTTGTCATTAATTATTAAGAACTGGATTATAATACAACGTAAAATCAAATTAAAAATATGAAGCAAATATATACAAAAAAAAGCAAAAAAAATGAAGTTATACATAACTATTTAATTGTAATTACAAAAGAAAAACACTACACTGAACATAATTCTCTCGCAAATAACGTCGTAAATAGTCAATAAAGCAAATAACAGATGTGATTTTATAACTTGTGACGACAAAAATTTTATGTCACGAATTTTAACACAATTTAAATATATTATAATTAAGGCTTGTATTTAAATGCACTTTTATTTAAATAATAAACACTTTTTATTTACTCGTAATCGTTTTCACTTGTATAACAAATATACTGCACGAAAATTTAATTCACCATTAAACAAACTTAAAACAAATTATATCATTTTAAATAAATACTTTGCAGTTGACCTGAATTTGGATCTGTCAGATTTAAAAATTACATATTTTAAGATGTATTTATTGTTATTTCTATATTATTACCTAACCTACTCCCTTTGGCTCAAATAGTTTTAATATCTTTTATGTGATTTTTGTGAATTTCTATATTTAACAACGATTATGCCTTATGTATTAAAAAAATAAAAAGGTATTGACATTTATGTTCGATGTACAAAGTGAATACTATCTAATAACTATATAGTGCACTTAAATATATGTAACTCTATATTTAGTATGAAAATAATGACTAATTAATAACTTTTTAAAACTTTGCATAGACGAGAATATAAGTACGGCAGATTTGAAATATCTGCCACGAGACTTTTAAATACGTAATTTTGTTTTTTTGTACAACAATATTTGTTAATTTTTTCAGTTGTTTTGTATGAATATTGTGGGATCAAGTTAATTTTAAGTTGGGTACTTTTTCAATCAAACTCTAATATCTCAACATTAAAAAATGTGACAACCATTTTTAGAAGCATTTTAAAGCTGAGAAAATTTACATTTTTTTAAATCAAACAAAACTGCGTAAATCTTCCATAACTGCAAAAATTTAATCAATTTCTTTGTCAACTCTATATGAACATAAAAAAAAATGTCCGGTTCTTTTAAACTAATAAGTGGTGAAAATTTAATGAAAAGTTATTTAATTTTCTAAATCGAGAGTATTTAATATGTTATTGACATATGTGGGCACAGTTAATCGAAAAGTTAATTTCGTTAATCGTTAATCCGTTAATAAAAAAGTTATCTTCGTTAACCGTTAAAATTCCGAAAATGTAACGGAAGTTAAAGTTAACCGAAAATTCGAAAATTGAACGTAAGTTAAAGTTAATCTTTAAAAAGTTAACCATCCAAAATATTTGAAAACCTTTTTTTTTAGCTTTTCGACAACTTTCTTATGTACTTTTCATCAAACAACCAATGTAACGGACTAAAGTTAACGGAAGTTTAATTTAACGGAAATTAACAAAAGCGTTAACATTTTTTTGAGTTAACTTAAAAGTTAATCCGTTAATCGTTAATTAACGAAGTTAACAAAATGATTAAACGAGTTAATGCCCATGGTTATTGAACTGTTTTTCATAACTACACGTTGACGAAAAATTGAAAAATTGAATTTTTTTATAATTATGGAAGTTTTTTTTCTCCCTGAACTGGAGCTAATAAATTTTCTAGGAACCAACAATATACATTCATAAAACAATTATCTACTTGTGTATATAGTATATTGATTGCCAAAGTTTCAGCAATCTAAAATAATAATCAAAGTTGTGATCTAAATATGTTATATTGTATAATAGGGTATTTACACATTGCACAGATTACTTCAACATCTCCAGTGTCCAGTTATTAACACCATCTTAATAAATGAGTTATCCGTATGCACATTAATTAAACTAGAAATAAACCAGTTATTAATCGAGTTATTGCCATAATCGATGTTTGTAATTCAATTGTTACTATAATAATGTAGATATACATACATATTATAGGTACCTACAGTGGATAAAGTAAGATGTTATATAGGTAAGTACTACATGTTTTAATTGCTATTTATTAAATATTGAATCTGTACTACATTTTAGTTATTTATTTTTGTTAACTTAATTTATGTTGGTCAGAAAAAGAATAAAAGAGAAGCGGATATAGTGAGAGACAATAGTGAAGACAAGGTGAAGTACAACATATGTACCACATGTAAATAGCTTAAGAATAATACATTTATGTAATATACAATAGAACCAATGTCTAACATGTATTGTTATAACATAAACAATGTAAAACATTTACATAAGAAAATACATGCACTTTTATTGATAGTGTACGTGCCGAACCGCGATAATTACTGTTTTTAACTCTAATCATACCACGTGGTGATATAACGAACCAATCACATATGAGAATATAACGGGCAAGTGCGTGTTGGGCACACACATGATAGGGTTCCGTAGTGTTATTTTCACTACGATTTATAAAAAGAATAGTTATTTCAAAATTTTCGTGACTGAAGGGTTAAAATCAAAAAGTTATTTGACTTTTATTATTGCATTTTAGGAGACCTATCAAATGACACCCCACTCAATGGAGTAAATGAAAAAAAATGTAAGTTCACTATTAAATCTATGAAAATATTTTTTTACAATGTTCGTTATAATTTTCAGTGAAAGTACCTACTAATTAAAAGCTACATTTTAAATTTTTTCAGATTTTTTGAATCAATAGTTTAGAAAATAGAGGGGGGAGGACGCTCAAACAACGACATTAAAAAGCAAATATATCGTGACTGAAGGGTTCAAATCAAAAAGTTATTTAACATTTTTTATTGCATTTTAGAAGACCTATCAAATGACACCCCACTCAATGGGGTAAGTAGGGAAAAAATGAGAGTTCACTTTCCAAAATATTTTTGAGAATGTTTGTTATAATTTTCTGTGAAAGTAATAATTAAAAGCTACAATCTGGAATATTTTCAGATTTTTTGAATTGATAGTTTAGAAAATAGAGGGGGGGACGCTTTTTTAACGACTTTGGAGAGCAAATACATCGTGATTGAAGGGTTAAACTCAAAAAGTTCTGTTACATTTTTTGTTGCATTTTAGGAGACCTTTCTAATGATACCAATGGGGTGTGAATTTTTTTTTAAACACTTTTCATTTTATAGAAAGGGGGCCTAAAAAATGTTTTTTTCAAAATCTTATCATTTTTGGTTTTTGGGTCATTAATCTACGACCGTATTACCAAATTTCATCTTATTATCTCAAAATTTTTCAAGACGAACGGACGGACGGACATGGAGAAACTATAAGGGTTCCTAATTTTCTACGGAACCCTAAAAATGGGAATAATTAAAATGTTCTTGTTTATATTTTAAATTCATTTATTTATCCAAACAAGCTACAGTAGAACCCGTTTATAACGACCTCGAAGGGACCGGTCAAGATAGGTCGTAAAAGCCGATAGTCGTAATAACTAGCTAAAATACAATATATGGGATTTAGACGGAACTTTTATTTTGAGTCGTTAAAGCCGGTACGTCGTATTTTTTTTATTGTAAATATTTTAATAGAGGGCGTTATTTTATATTATACGGACGGACGGACGGATGAAAAAATCTACCGAACAAAAAAACTAAAAAATATCAATAAAATTTCTAAAAATAATTTTCTTTGAATTTTAAATTTAAAACTAAACATCAAATAATATGACATCAAAGGGTAGGTGTAAATGAAAGAGTGGTTGATTTAATAAATTCGTAATTTCGTGGTGAGAAATTATTATAATTAAATTGTTTTATTACACAAAGATAAACACACCTGATATTAAATTATATAAGGCTTCAGCGAAAATGTTTGTGTAAATTAATAATCGTGCTGCAGTTAAAAGTTTTAAATTTGATTTCTTTTCATGGAATTTGCGTGGTTTCATAGATGCAGTATTAATTAACTCATTTAACTTGCATATAACTGAGCTGTCGGACTAGGATCAAGCCTGCCAACAACAAAACAGCGAAGGAAAAAAACAAGCATGTAAATAGAATAAACATAAGTTTGTATACAGTGGCGTCACTAGTGAGGGTGACACCCGGGATGGAAATCAAGAGTATCACTTCTTCCCCCCCCCACCCCTAGTGACGCTTCTGTTTGTATGCATATGTGTATATTATTACCTATGTTTTATTAAAATCGTTAATTAATTAATGTATATATGATCGTAATATACTACTACCAGCTTAGAATAGGTATTGTTTGGTTTAACTATATAGAAATTGATTTAATTTACAAGTTATGTGAAAACCTTCTAGTTTTACAGTTATTATTGTTGGATATACAGGCTGATTCAGCACTGTTAAACTTGAACAGTAGATTGAGAAAAATATTTTAAGCAAGAAACTTCCAATAAACATGTGTCCGGAAATTTTTCCTTAGGGAACTACAGGACTCCAAAGATTTTACTAAAAATGAGTTTTTATTTAATATCTAGAGAACCTCTTGTGATAGAATTATGAAATTTAGTATTTGGTTAGTAATAATATGTGTTATCAATTTCTAATATTAACCAATTATATTTTAGACCAGGGCTGTATGGGGCCAGTGGGCCCATCGAATTTTATCTAGTATTTGTTTTTTCCTTTATTTTTTTCCTGAGTTGGTGCTTTTATAAGATTATATGACCCAAAATACATAAAAACATACTTTACTTGTTTATCATATAATAAACCGTTTTTGAGAAATATCGATGGCAAAGAAAGCATGCAGAATTTAACATAATACGGATGCTTGAAATTACAAATAATAAATTTATATTCTTGTTCCATGATAAAAAATAAAACAAAAAGTTAATATAAATATACCTCCGAAAATTCATCCATATCAACAAATAACCATTTTTAGTTTCGTTTTTTAGTCAAATTAGTAAAGTATATAATACAGTAATAGAACTGGCTATAGATCTTAGAGTCTTAGAGGATTCATATTAGGAGATTTATTTATATGAATTTTATTCTTACCTTTAATCATTGAAAAAGAATATAAATTTATTTTTTGTAATTTCAAGCATTCGTATAAAGTTAAATTCTGCACTCTCTAAACTTGAAATAGTGAAATTTTCACTGTTTTTCCCAGTGATCAACTAATTCACTGGAAAAAAGTGAATTTTATCTACTCTCTTAAACTGAATCAGTGAGAATTCCACTGATAAACCAGTGACTTTTTTGCGCATGCGTCGTAAATGACAGTTGTTTGCTGGCATCCATTTTACGATTACATTGTGTGAGTGCTTTTATCATGCGTGATTAATAAGGTAAGTTTACATTTGTTTTTCTAATTAATATCATGATATGGTTTATATAATATATAGCGTTTATTCATTTATTTATTTTTTATTATGAGAAGGAAATTTATATTAAATGTAATCATCAGTGGACATTATTTATAGGTTATAACCAATGATTTGTAATGTAAATATAAAATTAACGATTTTTATAAAACATAAAACTAATTAAATTTTGTGTAAAATAATTAGCATTTATAGTTTCTTCAATGGAATTCATATTTATAACTATATTATGTTCATAATATTTTATGATTGCTAAGATGTCTAGAATTGATTATATTTTCTAATTTGGAATTTGTCGCTTTATTGTTTGTACAACAATCACTGTTATACAATAATCCCAATAAAATAAAGATATAACATACTAATGATTTAAACGCGAAAATAGATTCTAACCTCATTTGTGTATTTCAAAATTTTCCATACTATGTTTATGAAAATTATATTAGAATTAATATTAAAAATTATGTTAAAGTATTAAAATTTCTGCCTGCTCTTCAATGTAAATAAACTTTTAGAATCTTTTACCATTCCATTAAGAAGAATTGGCAATTTATGTGGGCTAATAAAGAACCTAACCTCACTTTTATTCTAATTGTAAGTAATATGTATTACTTACAACTTACAATGACTCTCAGTAAGCTTCTATCTTTTTACCATACTTTTCTATTTTGTTATAGTTTATATGTTGTTTTTAGATAAATAAATATTAATAATTATTTTCAGTTATCCATTCTCTAAACCTGAAATAGTGAATTATCACTAATTCACAGTGTATATTCACTATTTGCCAAAGCTAAAAGTCGGCCACTTGGAATTAGTGCATATACACTTATGTACCCAGTGAAATGATGCACTTATGAAAACAGTGAATTTCACTGGGTACATAAGTGTATATGCACTAATTCCAAGTGGCCGACTTTTAGCTGTGGCAAATAGTGAATATACACTGTGAATTAGTGAAAATTCACTATTTCAGGTTTAGAGAGCATGCTTTCTTTTCCAACGATATTTCTCGAAATCGGTTTATCCTATGATAAACAAGCAAAGTATGTTTTTGTGTATTTTGTGTCATATAATCTTATTAATGTACCAACTCAGGAAAAAAAATAAGGAACAAACAAATTACTTGAAAAACGGAGAAACTGTGGTTTCTTAGTCACTTAAACTAAAAATACACCTTAACCACAAAATTTTGTGGTTAAGGTGTATTTTTAGTTTAAGTAACAAACAAATACTAGATAAAAATCGATGGGCCCACTGGCCCCATACAGCCCTGGCCTAAAATATAATTGGTTAATATTAAAAATCGATAACACATATTAATACTAAACCAAATACTAAATTTCATAATTCTATCACAAAGGGTTCTCTAGGTATTAAATTTAATCTCATTTTTAGTAAAAACTTTGGAGGCCTGTAGTTCCCTAAGAAAATATTTCCGGACACATGTTTATTGGAAGTTTTTTGCTTAAAATATGTTTCTTAATCTACTGTTCAAGTTTGGCACGACAGAGCTGAATCACCCTGTATATTATACTGCACCCCTCGCGCTGTGGTCAATAATATTTCGATACATTTTATAAAATTTACAAGTTGATTTTTGTTATTTTATAAGTTTTTGCTTTATAAAATAATTTACCGTAGTGCCTAAGGGCTAATAAGACCCACCGAATTTAAGATTGGACTTTTAATTATTAATTTATTACAATTTAGATTTTTTTCTTTTCAATTTGCTTTTACGACTCGTAATACGGTCGTAAATACCGAGTTATGAAGAATAGACCTTAAATTTTCCATAACTACCCTTGGAATTTTTTCACGATTATTTATTCCATACGTAACACAATGCCATATTTATTACAGTATGTTTTTTAAAACTATTTAAGTGTACGCTATGTGTAAATAAATCTAAAAGAATTACTTTAAAGCAACGATTCTCAACCTGTGGGGCGCGCCCCCCTAGGCGTGATTAAACTGAATCGAACATATCGAGAAAAAAATGAGAAAATATATTATTAAAAAATTTATTTAATTTAATGAAAGAAAAACAATAAAATACATTCTGACATAATAAAATATCGGTATGGAGAACCATACATGACTTCCATGTTCTATAATATCTTTTACAATAGATAATTGTTAATATAAAACTCACCTTTCTATTATAAATATTAGTTTTCTAATAGTCAGTTGTATAATACACATTTTTGTAGAATAATTATTATCTGACATTTGAAATTTACTGCGTTTGTATCCATGGCAACATGAATTTATTAGTATTTAAAATTAAAATTTTGAGGGTGATTTTCACCCCTTCAGTAGCTATTTCGGTACGATTATGAATTAAGTGCCCCTTAGATTGATTTGAACTACAAGTGTACCAAGTCTTATCAAAATTGGTGAGATACTAATCACTTTTCAGACGATAATTGGTACAAAATTGCGAATATTTCGGAAACCCCTAATCCGATTAGCACCAAAATCAATGGGTCTGGAGTACTCACTGAGACAAACATTTTCCCCAAAAATAATTCAAATCGGTGCATATCTACAGTAGTTATCGTACACGGAAGAAAATTCTACATCCAGACAGACACACAGACACACGCACAGCCGCTATGCGGAAATTAACTTTTTTTTGCGTTTTTAAGTTAGTACAATCAGAATCTGCTCTTATCTCGGACATGATTTTTTGACGGTATTACAATACTTCCATTTCTTCGAACATGGAAGTAATATCGGTATGGAGAACCATACATGACTTCCATGTTCTATAATATCTTTTACAATAGATAATTGTTAATATAAAACTCACCTTTGTGTTATAAATAATAGTTTTCTAATATTCTAATGTCAGTGTAGAATAGACATTTTTGTAAAATAATAATTATCTGACATTTGAATTTAACTGCGCTTGTTTCCATGGCAACATGAATTTATTAGTATTTAAAATTAAAATTTTGAGGGTGGTTTTCACCCCTTCAGTGGCTATCTAAGCACGTTTATGAAATAAGTGCCCCTTAGATTGGATTGAACTACAAGTGTACCAAGGCTTATCAAAATTGGTGAGATAATAATCACTTTTCAGACGATAATAGGTACAAAATTTCGAATATTTCGGAAACCCCTAATCCGATTAGCACCAAAATCAATAGGTCTGGAGTACTCACTGAGGCAAACATTTTCCCCAAAAATAATTCAAATCGGTGCATATCTATAGTAGTTATCGTACACGGAAGAAAATTCTACATCCAGACACACACACAGACACACAGACACACGCACAGCCGCCATGCGGAAATTAACTTTTTTTTGCGTTTTGAAGTTAGTACAATCAGAATCTGCTCTTATCTCGGACATGATTTTTTGACGGTATTACAATACTTCCATTTCTTCGAACATGGAAGTAAAAATAAATAAAAAACACGTTTACATTTACACTGATAGAATATACTTATAAATAGGATTGTATCAGTATACTGAATACTGCACAATGTATTTAATAATTAACTTATCAATATTAAATTAAAAACAAGATTGATAATTATTAGTGACTCCCTTGGGCCTGTCTTGCAGAGCAAAGTTTTTCGAAAGAAGGTTTAATATTAGAAATTGACACTCTAAGCATTTTTCTTTTATATTTAACTGAGGTCTATTATTTTTCAGTAAAAATTATTGTATGAGGGTGGGGGGGGGGAAGCGCGATGAGAATTGTGATTTAAAACTGGGTCGCAAATACTAAAAGGTTGAGAAACGCTGCTTTAAAGCTATAACGTAAAAATTAGTCCAAACAAAAATTTTGTCTGCCCCCCCGCCCCTAACTCGGTAACTACTGGCTCGAAAAATCTGAAAAAATTAGGTAATGAGGCTTTGGTGAGACTATCAACGACAAATACTAAAGTCACCAATATCATTTCAAATTTTGGAGAAAAGGGGAGGGGTGTCATACATTTTTTTATTTTTATTTTTTTATCTAGATATGTGGGGTGTCGAAATGTAGATCTCAGTGAGTAGAATATGACAGTATTTTTTATTTTTTTTCTAAATTAAAAATGGCGCCAGCAGGGGGCTTCAAGAAAACAAAAATTTGTCCACCCCCTCTCTAGCTCAGTAACTACTAACTCAAAAAATCTGAAAAAAAATTGGTAATGGGGTTTTTGTAAAACTAGTAACGACAAATACTAAAATCAACAATATCATTTCAAATTTTGAAAAAATAGGAAGGGGCGTCATGGAATTTATTTTATTTTCATATCTAGGCTTGTGAGGTGTCAAAATGTAGATCTGAAGTAATAGAAAGAATATGATCCTATTTTTATATTTATTTTTAACTCAAATATGCACCTGTAAATGGCTCTAAACAGTCCACGTAGTATATACTTAGGAACCCTTATGGCATACACTGGTGTATGTCTTGACAAATTTTTTATGTTCGGATAGATATACATATGTATGTACATAAGTTCCATGTGGTTTACGCATCAAATAAAAAACATAAAAGTCACATCTCTGATCTTTATACCTGAAGATAATTTTGTCAAGAAGGT
This sequence comes from Sialis lutaria, assembly GCA_949319165.1. Classification (NCBI taxonomy): domain Eukaryota; kingdom Metazoa; phylum Arthropoda; class Insecta; order Megaloptera; family Sialidae; genus Sialis; species Sialis lutaria. Next base: position 29,054,272 of record OX439237.1, read on the forward strand.
GTCTAATGTCCGATATTATAAAGGACCTAGCAAATTTGCAAGCTAGCTAGCACTCTCAAATATGATATCAAATTTATATGACAGTTCTCTTGGAGTTCATCTTTCGCGCACGTGTTGAATGTAAACACCAACAACGGTATTAACAGAGCCGGCCTTTGCAATTCCGGCGCCCCGGGCGAATTTTTCTTTGCCGCCCTCCCCAACAAAAAAAGGGATGACCTTTTTTTTCGTTGTTACCTCTTCCGCGCACCGCCCCGGGCGGATGCCCTGGTTCGTCCCCCCCCCCAAAGCCGGTACAGGGTATTAATACCGTTGTTGGTGTTTTAAAACAGTGGTGATATTATGAAAATTATTTTATACGGTCAGAGTCGCCAACTGTATTACAATACGTCTAAATCCATAGATATTATCACAAAATAAATAACCTAATTTGTGAGTGCTAGCTATCATTATTAATTACATCGATTTGACAACTTCCCAATGATTTAAAACTATATTTTTTATAAAATTGTCTAAGAAATTTTATAGTGTAAATTTTTTTACTTATTTATTTATTTTATATAGGTATGTTTTACAAAAAAGGCAAAAGTTTACACAATTTTATTTATTTTTAATATTTTTAATACGTTCCCGACTTATTTATGAAATAAACATTTATGGATTCATTACTTTGTAATATATTCTATAACAAATACCAACATTTTTATGTTTATTTATACAATTTAATTAGAAAATAAAAATTCTAAATTTGTTTGATACGGTCCTGACTTAATATTTATTGTCATATATTTCTAAAAAGAATCAGTATTTCAAAAATTTCAATTAATAAAATCCACTGACATATTATACGAAATGGTATAAAGTGAAAAAAACAGATCCAGTTGAAAAACTAACATTTATCAGCAATTGTGTCAAAAAATTCCACTCTTCTGTTTTTTCATATTTCTTTTTAATTTACTTAAAAAAAAATACAAAAAAAAATAAAAAATAAAAATTAAAGCGTCAGTCGAAAACTAACAGCGTTAGAAGTGAAACTTTTTACGGAATGCAAAAAATGTCAACGAGGAAATAGACAGAAAATTTACTTACAACCAAAACAGAAATTATTTGTAATATAAATTAAACACCACAAAATAAGACAAACACTACAGTATAGTTGCCTATAATTATACCCAGAAGCCTAGATGCATACGAAAATCACCGCGGAAGCCTTAAAACTTGTACGCTGCCTATAATTATACCCAGACCCCCCCCATTTCCCATAGGGGGCTTTACAGCCCCCCACCACCACCACCACCATAAAAAAGTGGGTACAGAAATCGACATAACAGATTGATTTGCGATATGAAATGTATTGTCCCATTAAAAGTTTCACTTCAAAAAACGTAATTTATAGAAGGTTTTACTATAAATATATTAATTTTAAAATAAATTTATTTTTAATGCAATGAATCTGCTTATTCATTAGTACAAACTTCATTAAATGTAGGTTTCATTGAGAAGAGTTGTTATTCGAAGTACTTTTTCTGCTACTACATATATGATATCGATATTTGTATTACATTGCAACTTATGCAGAATATCTCGCTTCGTATAAAAATGATGTTACGTATGGCAGCAGTACTTTGCATTGCTTTGATATCTGATAAAGTATTATATTCTTCACTTCGATTCAACCAAAATTGAATTATGGTTTCACTCTGAAATTTTTGTTTGAAGTGTCGCATGATAATTCAGTTTTTCTATTTCAATAGTTGTCAGTCTAAAACTACACAATAACGTGCCTTTCAAGAATAGATAATATATATAAAATATCTGCCATGGGACTTTCTTATACGTAATACTTACAGCGAACAGTGTACGTGATTCTTATTTTATTAAAACATACTTACTACTGACAAACTAATAAAATATAGAATAAAATGAATGGGACATAAACTATAAATAATATTATTCACTACTACATTGCATATCAATTTTTTTTATCGTTATTACAAACCCGAAACGGATGTTGAATCTCGTCAATTTAAGAATTTTCGAATTATTTTGAAATAACAAAACAATGTTATCGATAAAAAATGTCGAGTATATTATTACCTATAATACATTTTTTTCCAACATTTATGATTTAGCCAGAAATATATTTTTTAAATAATTATTTAGAATCACCCACACTGTTCACTCTCATTATTAAGAAAGACCCATGGTACCTATGGCAAACACGTACACTGTTCAGTCTCTGTAATACGTATAAGAAAGTCCCATGACACTCATGGCAGATATTTCTCCTCTGTTATGAAGGTTAGAAATTTGCTTTTTAAAAAAAATGAATAAAACATAAATTACATATACACAAAAATAGTTTGTGCAATTAATCTAATCAGTTTTCTCTAAATGCACCGTTTCAAAAATAATTAGAAAAATTGTATCGCAATAAGTGAATATCCGTATCCGGTTAAAAGATAGTTTTCAAAAATCAAAAATAGGGGGTTTTCTTCTCAGGCAATAATTAATTTTAAATATTAAATTTCACCCTTCTACGGTTTGTCATATTTAAGTTACAGCGCTTACAGACAGACAGACACAGACACACACACATACATCATGGTTTCAGGGAATGTCAAAATGGATAATTCCATCAAAATCTGGATTTAGAAAAAAAATCGGCTTTACAATACTTATTTTATAATATACGTATGTACCTATGTATATTTTATATAGGGTGAGTCATATCAGGTGGAACAAACCTAAACTAATAAGTAATAAAAATAAGAAAAATAGCTGGTGTGAATATTCCTCTTAATATGGCTCCTCATAGAATTATAGCCAGTTTTATTACTTTAATTCGTGCTTTATTAATTGACTAAAAAATGAAACTAAAAATTGTTATCTGTTGTTAAGGTTGCATTTTTGTAGATATATTTACATACACATTTATTCTTGTTTTTAATTGTAGAACAAGAATATAAATTTATTTTATGTAAATTTTAGCATCCGTATTAAGTTAAATTCTGCAAAACTACCTTTTTCATCGTATTTCTCGTAAACGGTTGATCTTATGACAACTTAACAATGTATATTTATATGTATTTTGTGTCATATGACTTTATAAAAATATCAAACATAAGAAAAAAGTAAAGAATAAAAAAATACTAGATAAAAATCAGAGGGCCCACAGGCCCAATACATCCCTGGTCTAAATAACCATTGTTTGATACTGGAAATCGATAACACGTATTATTACTAATCCAGGTTTTAATTTGCATTGCTGTATCACAATGAGTTCTCCAGATTTAAATAAAAACCAATTTTAGTCAAAATCTTTGGGAGTCTGTAGCTCCCTCATGAAGAGTTTCCGGACACATGTTTATATAAACTTTTTTGCTTGAAATATTTTTCTTAATCAACTTTTTAAATTTGTTCCACCTGATATGACTCACCCTGTATACAGAGTGTTGAAAAAAGATGGATACACCTGCGTAAGTCAACAGGGAGGTATTATCAGGAAAAATGATCCAGACAAAAATGTTAGCATTCTTTCCTAGCTATCACATGATAATGTCAGTTATGGTGGAGGATCTGCCCCCCGGGACGAACGCTCCCCCTTTCGTATTTTTTATATGGGAACCTCATATTTTTAGAACAGATTTCGATTCCCTGGCCCAAAATACCCCTGGAACCGCTAAAAAAATTGTTTGACCCCCCCCCCCCCCCAACTCCCACTATTTGTAAATACATTATGTTATTTTCTCGAAAATATCGATTTTTCCTCCCAAAAACTTCCGAGAATCGTTCGTCTTGACATAGTGGGAAGTATAAAAAAATAATCTTCTCAATAAAAACTTTAAAATAAATAAAAGAAAAATGAAATCGGATGGCTAAAAGCTGAGATAAAGCTTATTTCAAAACACTGTTGGGGGCCATCTTTGATAGCCTATATAACAGTGTTCTACACGGATTTTAAAGTGGCTCCTTATCTCAAAATGCAGGGCTTCGAACCGGAACTGAACCGAAAACCGATATCTTTTTGCCGGAACGAAAACCGGAACCGAACCGAAAAAATAATATCGGTTTTTTCGGTTCAGTACATTTTAAAATACGCGCGTTAACATGATCTTACTCCCTACTTCAAATGTCGTTCAATTTTCGTTCGATTGTTGTCTAATTGTCGTTCACGCAACACATCTTACTTTTTGGTTCTTCGCCTTTTTACTCTTGGGTCACTCACTAGTTCACTAGTTATTATCATCCATACGTAAATATTAATTTTTTAAGTTATTTTCATTATTTAATTCGTTAATACCCGTGAAATCCCGTTTTTAAAGTAACTGATGGAAAAGACATAATTAAGCAGTTTTAATAAAAGAGATCACGAAATGAAAACAATGACACGCCAATGCCTCATTTTAAAATTCACTACAAGCTACAATAATAGTCATTTTAAAATATATTTGCAATAATCACTATTTTAAATCAGTTATACAGGATGTCCAAGATAAGCGTGAAATTCATGGAGATATTTTAAACGGTATGAGCTGCAGATGTGGTTAAATCAGATTAATTATTTGTAAGGCAGGGGTGAGAATTACTACCTCAAAAAATATTAATAGTACCTACAATATTTTTTTTAAATTAATCACCCGGAACTGAACCGAAAACCGGAAAACCGTTATTTTTTTCGCAACGAAAACCGGAACCGAACCGATATATATTTTTTGACTCGGAGCGGAACGAAACCCGAAACGAAAAAAATAACGGTTCGAAGCCCTGTCAAAATCTTTCTTTTGACCATATGTATGACCACAGAATGTGTCATACCCCAATCAAAAAGTGCAACGTTTTTTCATGTACCAGACGTACTATTTTGTCGGATGAAAACAAAAATTTAATTTAGTGAAATATGTTTAATTTTAAATATAAATTATCTTCAAAAATATATTTTTTTTATAAATCTTTACATCAGTTACTTTATTATTAACTAAACTTCCCGTTAAGCAATATACTCGCTTTGAATGTCTAAATAAAATAAATATTATAGTAGATTTATTATTTTCTCAGGTTAATAATCACTTACCTGATGTAAGCATCAATAAAAAATGTTTATAAAATAATCGATGATAGCTACTTATTACAGTAATAGTCCAGAGCATTTAGACGAAAAATAGCTGTAGCTAGGAAAAAATTCGCATAGAGCTGAATTTTTGTATACACTTTCTTTTTGTCTTTGTACATATGATGCCAAAAGTCCCCATCGATCCCTTGTGAGCATACTTTTTTATAGCCCTCAAAAGGTGCTAATAATTAGTTTTATGTAAATATCTCTGTATTTATAGATTTTACGATAGTGAAAGTCACATAACAATGGGAAGACTAGAAAATTCTCTACAAAACAGGTTATTCATAGTTTTTCATACGAACTATAATTTTCACGGAAACTGGATGCTAAGAAAAAAAATACTGATCAACCATAATTTAAAAAAATATTAATATTTTAATCAATGAAAATTGATAAAAAAAAATTACGTTACCTACCCTTAAGCATTAGCGATTTCATTGATTAAAATATTAATATTTTTTTTAAATTATGGATGATTAGTATTCTTTAGAACTTCAGGAACAATTTGAGACCAATTTTGATTTGAACAAAAATTATTAATTTTTAAATTTTTTCCTCGAAATAAACATTTTTACGTTTTTTTTAAACCCTCTAGAAAGAGTATTTTTCTGTCAAATTCATTATTTGTGGTCCCTATCGATTCGTCTAAGTGTCCCCAATAAATATCAATCATAAAAACACCCCGTCATCGATTTAGATTTTGAGAAAAATTGAAAAAAAATCTTGAAAACGGGGTTTTCACACTTCAACCCCTTTTTTAAGGGTGTTGCACTACTTTTCGCTAGTTCGGGTTATTTTTTTCGAATTCTACGCCCCAAAATCTATAATAATCAACCATAAAATTGCTTGCCCCTTAAAGTTCGGATTATGGCACTCTTCACTGCACCCTTGACTGGGTTAACAGTTTATTAAAAAAGTTTTGATTATACGAAAAAAGTATAAACACCTTTTTTGTGTAGAATTTTATAAGCTACAATTTTCTTCATAACCATTTTTCTCGAAAAATTAATAATTTTTGAGATATTTGCAAAAAACTAGAATTTGCCCCCCTTTACCCCCTAAAAAATAAGAACCCGCCATCCAAATTAAGGGGACTTTTTAGGGTATGTTTAGGACGTCAAAATAAAAGTCTCCATCAAAATTCAGCTTGGTCGGAATTTTTTCTTAGTAAAAACCTTTATTTCCTGGGCTATAGTGCAGTAAACTGCAGTAGGTATAATTTACTAGTGAATTGTATTCAAAAGTTTTAGTGATAATATAAATAAAATTAACAATTTTACATCAACTTTGATTTTATTTTATTGAGATCAAATAGAAAATTTCTAACGATGAGATATAAACTATGTAGTTAGTATAGGTAGTAAATAAAGTATTTCAAATTATCAATAGATGGTAAGCTTTTTCGGATACATAGAACAAGAATATATCGTAATTACTTTTACTTAAGTATTATATTGGATAATCACACTATAATATAAACGTGCAATATATATCCGCACTTATATATAAACGTGTATGAATATATATACAGGGTGATTCAGCACTGTCGTGCCAAACTTGAACACTAGATTGAAAAAAATATTTTAAGCAAAAAACTCCCAATAAACATGTGTCCGGAAATTATTCCTTAGGGAACTACAGGCTTCCAAAGATTTTACTAAAAATGAGTTTTAATTTAATATCTAGAGAACCCTTCGTGATTGAATTATGAAATTTAGTATTTGGTTTAGTAATAATATGTGTTATTGGTTTCTAATATTAACCAATTATATTTTAGGCCAGGGCTGTATCAGGCCAGTGGGCCCATCGATTTTGATCTAGTAATTATTTGTTCCTTAATTTTTTTCCTGAGTTGGTACTTTTATAAGATTATATGACACAAAATACACAAAAACATACTTTGCTTGTTTATCATAGGATGAACCGTTTTCGAGAAATATCGATGAAAAAGAAAGCATGCAGAATTAACCTTAATACGGATGCTTGAAATTATAAAAAATAAATTTATATTCTTTTTCTATGATTAAAGGTAAGAATAAAGTTTATATAAATAAACCTCCTAATATAAATCCTCTTAAGATCTATAGCCAGTTCTATTACTGTTACATGTACTTTATTAACATGACTAAAAAACAAACTAAAAATGGCTATTTGTTGATATGGATGCATTTTCGGGAGTATATCTATATTAACTTTTTGTCTTATTTTTTATCATGAAAAAAGAATATAAATTTATTTTTTATAATTTCAAGCATCCGTATTAAGGTTAATTCTGCATGCTTTCTTTTCCATCGATATTTCTCGAAAACGGTTCATCCTATGATAAACAAGCAAAGTATGATTTTGTGTATTTTGTGTCATATAATCTTATAAAAGTACCAACTCAGGAAAAAATTAAGGAACAAACAATTACTAGATCAAAATCGATGGGCCCACTGGCCCCATACAGCCCTGGCCTAAAATATAATTGGTTAATATTAGAAACCAATAATACATATTATTACTAAACCAAATACTAAATTTCATAATTCTATCACGAAAGGTTCTCTAGATATTAAATTAAAACTCATTTTTAGTAAAATCTTTGGAAGCCTGTAGTTCCCTAAGGAATAATTTCCGGACACATGTTTATTGGGAGTTTTTTACTTAAAATATTTTTTTCAATCTAGTGTTCAAGTTTGGCACGACAGTGCTGAATCACCCTGTATATATGTCCGCACGAAACTATAGCTTTATAGACTCTGATACCACCGGACCGATTTTGATAATTTTTTTTTGTCATGTAGCTTGACTCTTTTTCCAGTCAATAGGCTAGATTTCATTTCTTAGCTATGAAAGGTCTGTGAGCTGTGATTTTTTTCCCGAAGCAATAATTTTAGCTAAAATTAAATTTTATCGTAAAAAACTATCGGCTTTTTTTGTAATCCGCGGCTTTGATTGGACGTAATCATATGTTTCAGACCGATTCGAAATACACACGTGTTTTTTGACAGATGACAGATGACAGAGAATGTTCTAGAAGGTTTTCTATCCTTTTCTATTAGGAGTGAGAAAATTTTTGATGACGTTAGATTTGATAGTTATTGAAATTATGTGGTTTTTTACATATGACATATTTTTTGTTTGTAAAAAAATTATTTTGAGTAAAATTGTTGAATTTTTTTTAATTGTTGAAATTATTCATTTAAATCAGGGACGGCGTTTTAAATAATTTTAAATTTGTGTTTTTTTTAATGAAATTGTATAAAAATATAATTTTTAATAATTTTGTTATAGGAGATTGATGCAATTTATCCACACATTTAAAAATAATTAAGTCAGGAGCTGGTGTCGTTTTAAATATATGAAATTTTTGGGAACTGTCACACTTCGTAACGTTTGTAAAAACTTAAAAAAAAGTAAAATTTAACTGTTCAAAAATTAGAAGTTTCAAAAAATATGAAAATTATAATATAGATCAGTAGCGCCTCAAAAAAAATTGTTTATGAACTATTATTTTTTTGAAAGTTTTGAGATTGATATATTGATTTTTTTTTTAAATTATAATTTAGTCAGGGGCGTCGCATGATAATAGTTAAATTTGCTATTTTTTAAAAGTGCAATTTTTTTTAAATTATTTAATAAATAACAGTACATTTTAGGTTGGGTAATTTATACATGTTTCATTTAAATCAGGGATGGCGTTTCAAATAATTTTAAATTTGTTTTTTTAATGAAATTGTATATAAATATAATTGTTAATTGTTTTGTTGTGATTGATGCAATTTATCCAAAAGTTCACATTTAAAAATAAATAAGTCAGTAGCGTCTCAAAAATTTTTTTTTAATTGTTCAAAAATTAGAAATTTCAAAAAAATATGAAAATTATAATATAGATCAGTAGCGCCTCAAAAAAAATTATTTATCAGTTATTATTTTTTTGAAAGTTGAGATTGATATATTAATCTTTTTTTTTAATTATAATTAAGTCAGGGGCGTGCATGAAAATAATTAAAATTGCTATTTTTTAAAAGTGACGTAGACAAATTAATTTTGATTAAAATTGAACAAAAATTAAAAACTTCAGGAATATATAAAAATAAAAAGTTAACCATTTAATAAATAACAGTTCATTTTAGGTTGGGTAATTTATACATGTAATATTATTGAAAATTGTAATATTGATATGTGATTATCACCGCCAATTTAAGAAATAAAATGAGTATCAGCAAAAAGATTGGAAAATTATTATAATATACACATACGAGGATCGCAGCCGAAGGCTGAGACCCGAGTAAATTTTTGATTAGGTAATTTGTACGTGTAAGATTACTGAAAATTTTAATATTGATTATCTCCGCCAAATTAAAAAATTGACTATAAAAAAATAGTGGAGCGAGTATGATTCGAGGGTCGCAGACCCGAGTAAGTTTGTGTAAAATATATGGCGTGAAAGGGGGTTGGGGCGCGAAGCGCCCAGGGGCACAGCCCCTAGTATATTTATATATTTATATGTCTGTCCGGTCACTATAAATTTATGGATTCATAAACGTTTCACTGGATTTTTTTCATTTCTTCACAATATCTAGATTCGTCCTTGATACAGTTTATAGGCTATATTTTTTTTACAAAATGATGATCGTTTCTGTGATATGATTTTTTCCCCGAGACACTACGTGAAAAATTTAGTAAAATTTATCCGTCAGACTGAATTTAGGTGTTTCGACACTAGGCTTTTGTTTCAGAATTTCTTGCATTTCGGCGTGCTCTGGTTGATTAAAATGACGTCACAGCTGTCATTTTTCGTAAAACCACGTGCTTTTTGACGTCTCAGTTGTCATATTTTTTGTGACGTTTATAAAAATATTAAATTTTTAATGTAATTGTTCACAAAGTTTCAAATTTGTTCAAAAAAAGTTGTAGAATAGATGTAGTCCATCTAAAAATTTATAATTAATAATAATTAAGCCAGGGACGGCGTTTTAAAAGTATTTAAATTTGCATTTTCTAATAAAATTGTATTAAATAATAATTTTTAATTGTTTTACTGTAGGGGGATTAAGTCAGGGGCTGGTGTCGTTTGAAATATATGAAATTTTTGGAAACTGTCACATTTCGTAACGTTTGTAAAAATATTAGATTTTTTTTTAATTATTCAAAAATTATAAATTTCAGAAAAACATGAAAATTATAATATAGATCAGTAGCGTCTGAAAAAAAATTATTGAATGATTTTTTTTTTTTAGTTTTGAGATTGATAATTTAAAAAAATTTATAATAATGAAGTCAGGAGCGTCGCATAAAAAAAAATTAAAATTGATATTTTTTAAAAGTGACGTAAATTAATTTTGATTGAAATTGATTAAAAATTAAAGTTCAGGAATATATAAAAATTTTAATTCGAAAAGTTTACATTAACCATTTTCTTATACAATAGGTAGTTTTTAATCATTCGGCTGTTGTGAAATATTAAATTTTTAATGTAATTGTTTCAAATTTGTTCAAAAAAGTTGTAGAATTGATGCAGTTTTTCTAAAAATTTATAATTAATACTAATTAAGCAAGGGACGGCGTTTTAAAAGTATTTAAATTTGCATTTTTTAATAAAATGAATTAAATATAATTTTTAATCGTTTTGTTGAAGGAAGATTAAGTCAGGGGCTGGTGATGTTTTAAATATATGAAATTTTTGGGAACTGTCACATTTCTTAACGTTTATAAAAATATTAAATTTTTTTAAAATTGTTAAAACATTAGAAATTTCAGAAAAATATGAAAATTATAATATAGATCAGTAGCGCATCAAAAAAATTATTTATGAATTATTATTTTTTTGAAAGTTCAGATTGATATAATAATAATTTTTTTAAAATTATAATTAAGTCAGGGGCGTCGCATGAAAATAATTAAAATTTCTATTTTTTAATAGTGACGTAGACAAATTATTTTTGATTAAAATTGAACAAAAATTAAAAACTTCAGGAATATGTATGTAAAAATAAAAAGTTAACCATTTAAAAAATAACAGTACATTTTATGTTGGGTAATTTATACATGTAATATTACTGAAAATTGTAATAATGATAAGTGATTATCACCGCCAATTTAAGAAAAAAATGAGTATCAGCAAAAAGAATGGAAAATTATTATAATATACAAATACGAGGGTCACAGCCGAAGGCTGAGACCCGAGTAAATTTGTGATTAGGTATTTTGTACATGTAAGATTACTGAAAATTTTAAAATTGATTATCTCCGCCAAATTAAAAAATTAACTATCAAAAAATAGTGGAACGAGTATGATATATACATATACGAGGGTCGCAGACCCGAGTAAATTTGTGTAAAAAATATGACGTGAAAGGGGGTTGGGGCGCGAAGCGCCCAGGGGCACAGCCCCTAGTATAATATATATGTATGTATGTCCGGACGAAACTATAGCTTTATAGACTCTGATACCACCGGACCGATTTTGATAATTTTTTTTTTGTCATGTAGCTTGACTCTTTTTCCAGTCAATAGGCTAGATTTCATTTCTTAGCTATGAAAGGTCTCTGAGCTGTGATTTTTTCCCGAAAAAGTACGTGAAAAATTTTGTTAAAATAAAATTTTATGATAAAATACCGTCGGCATTTATTTTTAATCTGTAGCTCTGATTGGACGAAATCATATGTTTCTGTCTGATTTACGTACTTTTTGACAGATGACAGGTGACAGATGACAGGTGACAGATGACAGAGAATGTTCTAGAAGGTTTTCTATCCTTAAAATTTTTGATGACGTTAGATTTGATAGTTCCAAAATTACGTGATTTTTTACATGTGACATTTTTTGTTTGTAAAAAAATTATTTTGAGTGAAATTGTTGATTTTTTTTTAATTGTTGAAATTATTCATTTAAATCAGGGACGGCGTTTCAAATATTTTTAAATTTGTGTTTTTTTTTAATGAAATTGTATAAAAATATAATTTTTAAGAGTTTTGTTGTAGGAGATTGGTGCAATTTATCCAAAAGTAAAATAATTAAGTCAGGGGCTGGTGTCGTTTTAAATATATCAAATTTTTGGGAACTGTCACAGTTCGTAACTTTTGTAAAAACTTAAAAAAAATTAATTAATTAATTAATTAAAAATTAGAAATTTCAGAAAAATATGAAAATAATAATATAGGTCAGTAGCGTCTCAAAATTTTTTTTTAATTGTTCAAAAATTAGAAATTTCAGAAAAATATGAAAATTATAATATAGATCAGTAGCGTCTAAAAAAATTATTTACGGATTTTTTTTTAAATAATAATTAAGTCGATTTTTAAAAAGTGATGTAGACAAATTAATTTTGATTAAAATTGAACAAAAATTCACATTTAAAAATAATAATTAAGTTAGGGACTGGAGTCGTTTTAAATATATGAAATTGTCACATATCGTAACGTTTGTAAAAACTTAAAAAAATTTTAATTGTTCAAAAATTAGAAATTTCAGAAAAATATTAAAATTGTAATATAGAATAATATAGATCAGTAGCATCTCAAAAAAATTTATTTATGAATTATTATTTTTTTTGAAAGTTTTGAGATTGATGTATTAATAATTTTTTTTTAATTATAATTTAGTCAGGGGCGTCGTATGAAAATAGTTAAATTTGCTATTTTTTAAAGTGCAATTTTTTTAAAGTTATTTAATAAATAACAGTACATTTTAGGTTGGGTAATGTATACATGTTTCATTTAAATCAGGGACGGCGTTTCAAATATTTTTAAATTTGTGTTTTTTTTTTAATGAAATTGTATAAAAATATAATTTTTAATAGTTTTGTTGTAGGTGATTGATGCAATTAATCCAAAAGTTCACATTTAAAAATAAATAAGTCAGTAGCGTCTCAAAAAAAAATTTAATTGTTCAAAAATTAGAAATTTCAAAAAAATATGAAAATTATAATATAGATCAGTAGCGCCTCAAAAAAAATTATTTATGAATTATTATTTTTTTGAAAGTTGAGATTGATATATTAATCTTTTTTTAAATTATAATTAAGTCAGGGGCGCGCATGAAAATAATTTAAATTGCTTTTAAAAGTGACGTAGACAAATGAATTTTGATTAAAATTGAACAAAAATTAAAAACTTCAGGAATATATAAAAATAAAAAGTTAACCATTTAATAAATAACAGTACATTTTAGGTTGGGTAATTTATACATGTAATATTATTGAAAATTGTAATATTGATAAGTGATTATCACCGCCAATTTAAGAAATAAAATGAGTATCAGCAAAAAGAATGGAAAATTATTATAATATACACATACGAGGGTCGCAGCCGAAGGCTGAGACCCGAGTAAATTTGTGATTAGGTAATTTGTACATTTAAAATTACTGAAAATTGTAATATTGATTATCTCCGCCAAATGAAAAAATTAACTATCAAAAAATAGTGGAACGAGTATGATATATACACATACGAGGGTCGCAGACCCGAGTAAATTTGTGTTAAAAATATGGCGTGAAAGGGGGTTGGGGCGCGAAGCGCCCAGGGGCACAGCCCCTAGTTGGATATCTCTATATATAAAAATGAATGTTAGTTTGTATGAGGCTTATAGACTCGGGAATTACTTAACCGGTTTCAAAGCAGGTTTTCACCAATAATTAGATAATTTTTCTGTACTATTAATATTTTATGAAAACCTTAGATATAATATCAAAAGACTTTTGTTGTTTTGTTTTCATGTTGTCACTGCAAACAACTGTCATTTATATAAAAACATATCAAGTAACCATGTTTTCACTGGACGAGTTACCAGAGAACGTTCGAACATCAGTCATATTGAACTCATTAAGAATATTTTTTCCTAAATAATTCTTAATCAAATAAACTATAATTTTATTAATATTCTACCAACATCACCTCAGTCCCAGTGACCTGAAGAATAAAGTGAGTGAAACCCATACAAAGAAAACCTACAAAACTTCACGCACATACGACACCAGGGGTGCAATACAAATCCAGGTAGAGTTCAGGCCTACCCCCTGCACCCCCAGAACAGTATTTAATAACTATAAAAAATAATCTAAATTACCTAGTTCTAGTGATGGCACAGTGACATATTTGTAAAATAATAGACTTACAGTTATTTACCTGCTCTGTAATTAGCTAGTGCATCAGGAAACATTTTACCCTAGTATTGATATTAATTAGGAATTCGTATAAAATTCATTGCAGTCTTTTTGAAAGTAAAATGGTGATCGACGTGTCGCTTTTGATGATTTCCTAACGTATATTATTGATTTTAGCGTATACAGGATGATTCCGTACTGTCTTGTCAAACTTAAAAAGGAGATTGAGAGTAGCAGAAAACTTTATTTATGAAATTTAGTATTCATTATTTCATTTATTTTATAACGATTATAAGAAATTTCAATATATTCCTACTGGTTTGACGTAACTATGGGAGCGTTCAAGTATTACGTAACGCAATTTTTGGAGATTTTTGTAGTTTGCTACAGTATTCGTTATAATTTTCACTATAAGTACTAATTAAAAGCTATATTATGTTGTTGTTTTTTTTTAGATTTTTTGAATCGATAGTCTAAAAAATAAAGAGGGGGGGGCGGTCTAATAGCGACATTGAAAAGCAAATATATCGTGACTGAAGTTAAAAATCAAAAGGTCATAAAATAATTACTGTTGCATTTTAGGAGACCTTTCCAAAGACATCTTACTCAATGAGGAAGGTGAATTTTTTTTAATACACTTTTCATTTTATGGAAGGGGTATCCAAAATATTTTTGACAGTATTTGTTATGATTTCCAGTGTAAGTACTAATTAAAAGCTACATTTTGTATTTTTGACAGTATTTGTTATGATTTCCAGTGTAAGTACTAATTAAAAGCTACATTTTGTATTTTTGACAGTATTTGTTATGATTTCCAGTGTAAGTACTAATTAAAAGCTACATTTTGTATTTTTGACAGTATTTGTTATGATTTCCAGTGTAAGTACTAATTAAAAGCTACATTTTGTATTTTTTGACAGTATTTGTTATGATTTCCAGTGTAAGTACTAATTAAAAGCTACATTTTGTATTTTTGACAGTATTTGTTATGATTTCCAGTGTAAGTACTAATTAAAAGCTACATTTTGTATTTTTGACAGTATTTGTTATGATTTCCAGTGTAAGTACTAATTAAAAGCTACATTTTGTATTTTTGACAGTATTTGTTATGATTTCCAGTGTAAGTACTAATTAAAAGCTACATTTTGTATTTTTGACAGTATTTGTTATGATTTCCAGTGTAAGTACTAATTAAAAGCTACATTTTGTATTTTTGACAGTATTTGTTATGATTTCCAGTGTAAGTACTAATTAAAAGCTACATTTTGTATTTTTTGACAGTATTTGTTATGATTTCCAGTGTAAGTACTAATTAAAAGCTACATTTTGTATTTTTGACAGTATTTGTTATGATTTCCAGTGTAAGTACTAATTAAAAGCTACATTTTGTATTTTTGACAGTATTTGTTATGATTTCCAGTGTAAGTACTAATTAAAAGCTACATTTTGTATTTTTGACAGTATTTGTTATGATTTCCAGTGTAAGTACTAATTAAAAGCTACATTTTTTTTTTTTTGACAGTATTTGTTATGATTTCCAGTGTAAGTACTAATTAAAAGCTACATTTTGTATTTTTGACAGTATTTGTTATGATTTCCAGTGTAAGTACTAACTAAAAGCTACATTTTGTATTTTTGACAGTATTTGTTATGATTTCCAGTGTAAGTACTAATTAAAAGCTACATTTTGTATTTTTTGACAGTATTTGTTATGATTTCCAGTGTAAGTACTAATTAAAAGCTACATTTTGTATTTTTGACAGTATTTGTTATGATTTCCAGTGTAAGTACTAATTAAAAGCTACATTTTGTATTTTTGACAGTATTTGTTATGATTTCCAGTGTAAGTACTAATTAAAAGCTACATTTTGTATTTTTGACAGTATTTGTTATGATTTCCAGTGTAAGTACTAATTAAAAGCTACATTTTGTATTTTTGACAGTATTTGTTATGATTTCCAGTGTAAGTACTAATTAAAAGCTACATTTTGTATTTTTGACAGTATTTGTTATGATTTCCAGTGTAAGTACTAATTAAAAGCTACATTTTGTATTTTTGACAGTATTTGTTATGATTTCCAGTGTAAGTACTAATTAAAAGCTACATTTTGTATTTTTGACAGTATTTGTTATGATTTCCAGTGTAAGTACTAATTAAAAGCTACATTTTGTATTTTTGACAGTATTTGTTATGATTTCCAGTGTAAGTACTAATTAAAAGCTACATTTTGTATTTTTGACAGTATTTGTTATGATTTCCAGTGTAAGTACTAATTAAAAGCTACATTTTGTATTTTTGACAGTATTTGTTATGATTTCCAGTGTAAGTACTAATTAAAAGCTACATTTTGTATTTTTGACAGTATTTGTTATGATTTCCAGTGTAAGTACTAATTAAAAGCTACATTTTGTATTTTTGACAGTATTTGTTATGATTTCCAGTGTAAGTACTAATTAAAAGCTACATTTTGTATTTTTGACAGTATTTGTTATGATTTCCAGTGTAAGTACTAATTAAAAGCTACATTTTGTATTTTTTGACAGTATTTGTTATGATTTCCAGTGTAAGTACTAATTAAAAGCTACATTTTGTATTTTTGACAGTATTTGTTATGATTTCCAGTGTAAGTACTAATTAAAAGCTACATTTTGTATTTTTGACAGTATTTGTTATGATTTCCAGTGTAAGTACTAATTAAAAGCTACATTTTGTATTTTTTGACAGTATTTGTTATGATTTCCAGTGTAAGTACTAATTAAAAGCTACATTTTGTATTTTTGACAGTATTTGTTATGATTTCCAGTGTAAGTACTAATTAAAAGCTACATTTTGTATTTTTGACAGTATTTGTTATGATTTCCAGTGTAAGTACTAATTAAAAGCTACATTTTGTATTTTTGACAGTATTTGTTATGATTTCCAGTGTAAGTACTAATTAAAAGCTACATTTTGTATTTTTGACAGTATTTGTTATGATTTCCAGTGTAAGTACTAATTAAAAGCTACATTTTGTATTTTTGACAGTATTTGTTATGATTTCCAGTGTAAGTACTAATTAAAAGCTACATTTTGTATTTTTTGACAGTATTTGTTATGATTTCCAGTGTAAGTACTAATTAAAAGCTACATTTTGTATTTTTGACAGTATTTGTTATGATTTCCAGTGTAAGTACTAATTAAAAGCTACATTTTGTATTTTTGACAGTATTTGTTATGATTTCCAGTGTAAGTACTAATTAAAAGCTACATTTTGTATTTTTGACAGTATTTGTTATGATTTCCAGTGTAAGTACTAATTAAAAGCTACATTTTGTATTTTTGACAGTATTTGTTATGATTTCCAGTGTAAGTACTAATTAAAAGCTACATTTTGTATTTTTTGACAGTATTTGTTATGATTTCCAGTGTAAGTACTAATTAAAAGCTACATTTTGTATTTTTGACAGTATTTGTTATGATTTCCAGTGTAAGTACTAATTAAAAGCTACATTTTGTATTTTTGACAGTATTTGTTATGATTTCCAGTGTAAGTACTAATTAAAAGCTACATTTTGTATTTTTGACAGTATTTGTTATGATTTCCAGTGTAAGTACTAATTAAAAGCTACATTTTGTATTTTTGACAGTATTTGTTATGATTTCCAGTGTAAGTACTAATTAAAAGCTACATTTTGTATTTTTTGACAGTATTTGTTATGATTTCCAGTGTAAGTACTAATTAAAAGCTACATTTTGTATTTTTGACAGTATTTGTTATGATTTCCAGTGTAAGTACTAATTAAAAGCTACATTTTGTATTTTTGACAGTATTTGTTATGATTTCCAGTGTAAGTACTAATTAAAAGCTACATTTTGTATTTTTGACAGTATTTGTTATGATTTCCAGTGTAAGTACTAATTAAAAGCTACATTTTGTATTTTTTGACAGTATTTGTTATGATTTCCAGTGTAAGTACTAATTAAAAGCTACATTTTGTATTTTTGACAGTATTTGTTATGATTTCCAGTGTAAGTACTAATTAAAAGCTACATTTTGTATTTTTGACAGTATTTGTTATGATTTCCAGTGTAAGTACTAATTAAAAGCTACATTTTGTATTTTTGACAGTATTTGTTATGATTTCCAGTGTAAGTACTAATTAAAAGCTACATTTTGTATTTTTGACAGTATTTGTTATGATTTCCAGTGTAAGTACTAATTAAAAGCTACATTTTGTATTTTTGACAGTATTTGTTATGATTTCCAGTGTAAGTACTAATTAAAAGCTACATTTTGTATTTTTGACAGTATTTGTTATGATTTCCAGTGTAAGTACTAATTAAAAGCTACATTTTGTATTTTTGACAGTATTTGTTATGATTTCCAGTGTAAGTACTAATTAAAAGCTACATTTTGTATTTTTTGACAGTATTTGTTATGATTTCCAGTGTAAGTACTAATTAAAAGCTACATTTTGTATTTTTGACAGTATTTGTTATGATTTCCAGTGTAAGTACTAATTAAAAGCTACATTTTGTATTTTTGACAGTATTTGTTATGATTTCCAGTGTAAGTACTAATTAAAAGCTACATTTTGTATTTTTGACAGTATTTGTTATGATTTCCAGTGTAAGTACTAATTAAAAGCTACATTTTGTATTTTTGACAGTATTTGTTATGATTTCCAGTGTAAGTACTAATTAAAAGCTACATTTTGTATTTTTTGACAGTATTTGTTATGATTTCCAGTGTAAGTACTAATTAAAAGCTACATTTTGTATTTTTGACAGTATTTGTTATGATTTCCAGTGTAAGTACTAATTAAAAGCTACATTTTGTATTTTTTGACAGTATTTGTTATGATTTCCAGTGTAAGTACTAATTAAAAGCTACATTTTGTATTTTTGACAGTATTTGTTATGATTTCCAGTGTAAGTACTAATTAAAAGCTACATTTTGTATTTTTGACAGTATTTGTTATGATTTCCAGTGTAAGTACTAATTAAAAGCTACATTTTGTATTTTTTGACAGTATTTGTTATGATTTCCAGTGTAAGTACTAATTAAAAGCTACATTTTGTATTTTTGACAGTATTTGTTATGATTTCCAGTGTAAGTACTAATTAAAAGCTACATTTTGTATTTTTGACAGTATTTGTTATGATTTCCAGTGTAAGTACTAATTAAAAGCTACATTTTGTATTTTTTGACAGTATTTCTTATGATTTCCAGTGTAAGTACTAATTAAAAGCTACATTTTGTATTTTTGACAGTATTTGTTATGATTTCCAGTGTAAGTACTAATTAAAAGCTACATTTTGTATTTTTTGACAGTTTTTGTTATGATTTCCAGTGTAAGTACTAATTAAAAGCTACATTTTGTATTTTTGACAGTATTTGTTATGATTTCCAGTGTAAGTACTAATTAAAAGCTACATTTTGTATTTTTGACAGTATTTGTTATGATTTCCAGTGTAAGTACTAATTAAAAGCTACATTTTGTATTTTTGACAGTATTTGTTATGATTTCCAGTGTAACTACTAATTAAAAGCTACATTTTGTATTTTTGACAGTATTTGTTATGATTTCCAGTGTAAGTACTAATTAAAAGCTACATTTTGTATTTTTGACAGTATTTGTTATGATTTCCAGTGTAAGTACTAATTAAAAGCTACATTTTGTATTTTTGACAGTATTTGTTATGATTTCCAGTGTAAGTACTAATTAAAAGCTACATTTTGTATTTTTGACAGTATTTGTTATGATTTCCAGTGTAAGTACTAATTAAAAGCTACATTTTGTATTTTTGACAGTATTTGTTATGATTTCCAGTGTAAGTACTAATTAAAAGCTACATTTTGTATTTTTGACAGTATTTGTTATGATTTCCAGTGTAAGTACTAATTAAAAGCTACATTTTGTATTTTTGACAGTATTTGTTATGATTTCCAGTGTAAGTACTAATTAAAAGCTACATTTTGTATTTTTGACAGTATTTGTTATGATTTCCAGTGTAAGTACTAATTAAAAGCTACATTTTGTATTTTTGACAGTATTTGTTATGATTTCCAGTGTAAGTACTAATTAAAAGCTACATTTTGTATTAATTTTTGACAGTATTTGTTATGATTTCCAGTGTAAGTACTAATTAAAAGCTACATTTTGTATTTTTGACAGTATTTGTTATGATTTCCAGTGTAAGTACTAATTAAAAGCTACATTTTGTATTTTTGACAGTATTTGTTATGATTTCCAGTGTAAGTACTAATTAAAAGCTACATTTTGTATTTTTTGACAGTATTTGTTATGATTTCCAGTGTAAGTACTAATTAAAAGCTACATTTTGTATTTTTGACAGTATTTGTTATGATTTTCAGTGTAAGTACTAATTAAAAGCTACATTTTGTATTTTTGACAGTATTTGTTATGATTTCCAGTGTAAGTACTAATTAAAAGCTACATTTTGTATTTTTGACAGTATTTGTTATGATTTCCAGTGTAAGTACTAATTAAAAGCTACATTTTGTATTTTTGACAGTATTTGTTATGATTTCCAGTGTAAGTACTAATTAAAAGCTACATTTTGTATTTTTGACAGTATTTGTTATGATTTCCAGTGTAAGTACTAATTAAAAGCTACATTTTGTATTTTTGACAGTATTTGTTATGATTTCCAGTGTAAGTACTAATTAAAAGCTACATTTTGTATTTTTGACAGTATTTGTTATGATTTCCAGTGTAAGTACTAATTAAAAGCTACATTTTGTATTTTTGACAGTATTTGTTATGATTTCCAGTGTAAGTACTAATTAAAAGCTACATTTTGTATTTTTGACAGTATTTGTTATGATTTCCAGTGTAAGTACTAATTAAAAGCTACATTTTGTATTTTTGACAGTATTTGTTATGATTTCCAGTGTAAGTACTAATTAAAAGCTACATTTTGTATTTTTTGACAGTATTTGTTATGATTTCCAGTGTAAGTACTAATTAAAAGCTACATTTTGTATTTTTGACAGTATTTGTTATGATTTCCAGTGTAAGTACTAATTAAAAGCTACATTTGTATTTTTGACAGTATTTGTTATGATTTCCAGTGTAAGTATAATAAGCTACATTTGTATTTTGACAGTATTTGTTATGATTTCCAGTGTAAGTACTAATTAAAAGCTACATTTTGTATTTTTGACAGTATTTGTTATGATTTCCAGTGTAAGTACTAATTAAAAGCTACATTTTGTATTTTTGACAGTATTTGTTATGATTTCCAGTGTAAGTACTAATTAAAAGCTACATTTTGTATTTTTGACAGTATTTGTTATGATTTCCAGTGTAAGTACTAATTAAAAGCTACATTTTGTATTTTTGACAGTATTTGTTATGATTTCCAGTGTAAGTACTAATTAAAAGCTACATTTTGTATTTTTGACAGTATTTGTTATGATTTCCAGTGTAAGTACTAATTAAAAGCTACATTTTGTATTTTTGACAGTATTTGTTATGATTTCCAGTGTAAGTACTAATTAAAAGCTACATTTTGTATTTTTGACAGTATTTGTTATGATTTCCAGTGTAAGTACTAATTAAAAGCTACATTTTGTATTTTTGACAGTATTTGTTATGATTTCCAGTGTAAGTACTAATTAAAAGCTACATTTTGTATTTTTGACAGTATTTGTTATGATTTCCAGTGTAAGTACTAATTAAAAGCTACATTTTGTATTTTTGACAGTATTTGTTATGATTTCCAGTGTAAGTACTAATTAAAAGCTACATTTTGTATTTTTGACAGTATTTGTTATGATTTCCAGTGTAAGTACTAATTAAAAGCTACATTTTGTATTTTTGACAGTATTTGTTATGATTTCCAGTGTAAGTACTAATTAAAAGCTACATTTTGTATTTTTGACAGTATTTGTTATGATTTCCAGTGTAAGTACTAATTAAAAGCTACATTTTGTATTTTTGACAGTATTTGTTATGATTTCCAGTGTAAGTACTAATTAAAAGCTACATTTTGTATTTTTGACAGTATTTGTTATGATTTCCAGTGTAAGTACTAATTAAAAGCTACATTTTGTATTTTTGACAGTATTTGTTATGATTTCCAGTGTAAGTACTAATTAAAAGCTACATTTTGTATTTTTGACAGTATTTGTTATGATTTCCAGTGTAAGTACTAATTAAAAGCTACATTTTGTATTTTTGACAGTATTTGTTATGATTTCCAGTGTAAGTACTAATTAAAAGCTACATTTTGTATTTTTGACAGTATTTGTTATGATTTCCAGTGTAAGTACTAATTAAAAGCTACATTTTGTATTTTTGACAGTATTTGTTATGATTTCCAGTGTAAGTACTAATTAAAAGCTACATTTTGTATTTTTGACAGTATTTGTTATGATTTCCAGTGTAAGTACTAATTAAAAGCTACATTTTGTATTTTTGACAGTATTTGTTATGATTTCCAGTGTAAGTACTAATTAAAAGCTACATTTTGTATTTTTGACAGTATTTGTTATGATTTCCAGTGTAAGTACTAATTAAAAGCTACATTTTGTATTTTTGACAGTATTTGTTATGATTTCCAGTGTAAGTACTAATTAAAAGCTACATTTTGTATTTTTGACAGTATTTGTTATGATTTCCAGTGTAAGTACTAATTAAAAGCTACATTTTGTATTTTTGACAGTATTTGTTATGATTTCCAGTGTAAGTACTAATTAAAAGCTACATTTTGTATTTTTGACAGTATTTGTTATGATTTCCAGTGTAAGTACTAATTAAAAGCTACATTTTGTATTTTTGACAGTATTTGTTATGATTTCCAGTGTAAGTACTAATTAAAAGCTACATTTTGTATTTTTGACAGTATTTGTTATGATTTCCAGTGTAAGTACTAATTAAAAGCTACATTTTGTATTTTGACAGTATTTGTTATGATTTCCAGTGTAAGTACTAATTAAAAGCTACATTTTGTATTTTTGACAGTATTTGTTATGATTTCCAGTGTAAGTACTAATTAAAAGCTACATTTTGTATTTTTGACAGTATTTGTTATGATTTCCAGTGTAAGTACTAATTAAAAGCTACATTTTGTATTTTTGACAGTATTTGTTATGATTTCCAGTGTAAGTACTAATTAAAAGCTACATTTTTGTATTTTTGACAGTATTTGTTATGATTTCCAGTGTAAGTACTAATTAAAAGCTACATTTTGTATTTTTGACAGTATTTGTTATGATTTCCAGTGTAAGTACTAATTAAAAGCTACATTT